>OZ022577.1:28218707-28818707 GCA_963669155.1 Arbacia lixula | reverse complement strand
AGGTCCGCCGCCTCATAAAAATTCAAGACATTCAGGTGTTTTAAACAATTAGCTGTATTTCTAATTAGGTAGTGCCTTCTCTGAATAACAAAAGAAAATCTGTTTTGAGAAGTACGTCAACCGTTCAGCCTTCGCTGGGAGCTCGTAGCTGATCTTTTTACATCACGCACTGTGAATTAGTTTTGGGGTGAGCGAAGGGAAATTTTGAAAAAATTGTAGAAAGAATTTGATCTGTTACTTTTTCGGACACCTCCGCACACGAAATTGAGGTTGTTTCCATGAAAGATGAAACATTCAATAAACGATTTACAAGATATTTTTAAGGGAATATGATTCGGAAATGTGCGATATGGAGGCATTTCTCTGGTATGTTTTCTACAGTATTCTCCTTTTATCACAAAAACGAAGAAACAATACAATCTGAAATTCACACAATCGTATCTTTATAACATGTAATACTACTGCACATGCACTTCAGTTCATGAAGTGGTTCTGAAATCTTCTGCGCATACAGAATATATATTCCTCAAAATGCATCCTACAGTTTTCATGCTTGTTTGGCGGCGGATCTCCCTCGATCAAAGAGCCAAACGCGTCAAATATTCCATTGTGATATCAATGCACGCGACTGCTGTCGGAATAAATTACACTTCGTGCTCACTCCATTCCTTACACCTCTCTGCTTTGATCTATGAGGTCCGCCGCCTCATAACAATTCAAGACATTCAGGTGTTTTAAACAATTAGCTGTATTTCTAATTAGGTAGTGCCTTCCTATGAATAATAAAAGACAATCTGTTTTGAGAAGCATGTCAACCGTTCAGCCTTCGCTGGGAGCTCGTAGCTGATCTATTTACACACACTGTGAATTAGTTTTGGGGTGAGCGAAGGGGAATTTTGAAAAAACTTGTAGAAAGAATTTGGTCCGTAACTTTTCCGGACACCTCCGCACACGAAATTGAGATTGTTTCCATGAAAGATTAAACACTCAATAAACAATTTACAAGATATTTTTAAGGAAATATGATTCGGAAATGTGCGATATGGAGGCATTTCTCTGGCATGTTTTCTACAGTATTCTCCTTTTATCACAAAAACGAAGCAACAATATAATCTGAAATTCACAGAATCGTATCTTTATAAGATGTAATACTACTGCACATGCACTTCAGTTCATGAAGTGGTTCTGAAATCTTCTGCGCATACAGAATATATATTCCTCAAAATGCATCCTACATTTTGTCATGCTTGTTTGGCGGCGGATCTCCCTCGATCAAAGAGCCAAACGCGTCAAATATTCCATTGTGATATCAATGCACGCGACTGCTGTAGGAATAAATTACACTTCGTGCTGACTCCATTTATAACACCTCTCTGACACAACCAAGTATGTTAACAACTGCATGTATACATGTCTGGTAACACTCGTCCTGCAGTGCTGGCCAAGTAACCTGCTTGGCAAACAATCACGACTTGAGTAGAAAATTTTTCATCTTTCACGTGGGATTTTGAGTGATAAAGATAAAAGTGAGTGTTCACGAATGTCAGAAGTCAGTGCATTTCGCACTACGGATGATGATGATGAATGACTGTATACACCGCTGGTACTTATTTCATTTAAACATAACTGAGACTTTGTCGCTCTTTGTTAAAATCAAACGACCCCCCCCCCCCCCTCTTCAAATTGTTGTTCAATGGCATTGGGTTTCGTCTAGACATAGTGTGTTGCTCTGTTTGTGCATGGACCTATCATGGATGGACTGCGCTCGGATAGACTTCCTTTGATCCATGATGACCACCGCCTCATAAAAATTCAAGACATTCAGGTGTTTTAAACAATACGCTGTATTTCTAATGAGGCAGTGCCTTCCTCTGAATAACAAAAGAAAATCTGTTTTGAGAAATATGTCAACCGTTCAGCCTTCGCTGGGAGTTCATAGCTGATCTTATTACACACACTGGGAATTAGTTTGGAGGTGAGCGAAGGGAAATTTTGATAAAATTGTAGAAAGAATTTGGTCCGTAACGTTTTCGGACATCTCCGGACACGAAATCGACGTTGTTTCCATGGAAGGTGAAACACTCAATAAACGATTTACAAGATATTTGTAAGGAAATATGATTGCCCAATGTGCGATATTGAGGCATTTTTCTGACATGTTTTCTACAGTATTCTTGATTTATCACAAAAACGACGCAACAATATAATCTGAAATTCACAGATTCGTATCATTATAAGATGTACTACTACTGCACATGTACTTCAGTACATGAAGTGGTTCTGAAATCTTCTGCGCATGCAGATTGTATATTCCTCTAAATGCATCCAATATTTGTCTTGCATATTTGGCGGCGGTCATCACTGGATCAAAGAACCAAACGCGTAAAATACTCTATTGTGGTATCAATGATCGCGACTGGTATATGAATAAATTACTCTTCGTTCCGACTCCAGTTCTAACACCTTCCTGGTTTGTGGAAACAGTCTGGTAAACTGCAGTGTACGTTGTGGGCTCATTGGCAATGGATTAAAATGTGTGAAGGTGTGACTGGAGTATCTACAGTCTTCACAAGGAATCACGTTTTTCGGGAAAGCCTAGCTCAATGAAGGTCCTTTGTAGATCAAAATAATATTTGAAATAGTTCCTTTCTGACACGTCTTGGCGCTACGGTCACCATGCAGTCTGTAAGCGATTTGCCTAATGCAAATGTATTAATTATGAGTCCTAGAGATAAGTAGAATTGCAGTTAGACAGCTTTCAACAAATCGAACATTGATACTACTGGTGAAAAGATATAGCCTACAGTTGACAGATGATAACTGATCAAAGGTGTACTTTCTTTTTTTTTAGTTAAGATGGGCGTGGCCAATACGAGTAATACCAGCGAAAGCGCCTTACAACCTCCTCAAATCCATTGGTATCGCCGTGTAAACAGTCTGAACTACACACGTACAAGTGTTTGGGAATTTCCAGTTGAGTGACGCTGCTGTGTTTACTTTTGAGCAATACAACATGACGCGTGCCCTCATTTGGTATGTCTTGAAAAGACACATACAGATTCATGCATTTTATTTGAAGTCTAACATGTTCAAAGATTATTCATATCTCTTTAACTAATAGCAGACCTATCTATATTATCGCCGTGCGGGTGTAGCGTATGTGTGTATAGGCCGTTAGATATATGCGCAGGAAATATAGTTCCAAGCACTCCTCTATACGTGCAGTTGCAGTACGCATACATTATTGCCGATGTGAAATATACCTACGCTAACGGTGAGTGTTTCGGCTGGTCGAGGGTCTGAGGTTCTGTCCCGTGTTGCGGAATGAAAAGACTTGGAAAATACTAAAGGATCTGTAATCGTGCTGGATTTTAAGGATATTATCTGTAGGAATACGCTGCATAACTATTTCGGACCAAGGTGAGGTGATTTTATAATGAATTGAGATACAACATCATTTTTATATCTGTGTCTCTCTTTCGGGCGTGTGCATCTTTCTGCATCAGGGCTACGGGCCGCAAGACATAACGGGGATATAACGGTCCGCTGTTACTGCAGTGGGAGCGCCTCTGTACAGTGTATAGTGAGCTGGCGCCTGGCTAGCTACGCCTTGCCTGTAATTGCGGCCTGTAGTCGGAGTGAGTGCTTGGTGCTGAAGGTGCAGCCGCCTGCATACATGATGACTTTCTTTGGACTCATTTGCATGATTTGCTAAATTGATATAACGTAATTCATATACTGTAAGATATGATCAATCCATATCTGTTCATTAACTAGTTACAGAATTGGGTATTTTGGAGTGAATATTTTGGAGTGAATATTTTGGAGTGAATATACATGATGTTGCATTAATTAATTGACTCCCTACCCTACATTACAAATTGTTATGATGCCACTATCAAGTAACTACACGCAAGAGTCAAGAGTTGATACATGAAAAATGGACATACTGTATAAATCTGAAAACCAGATTTTAATTTCCAGTAGATCCAGTATTAAACTCAATATTTAAATGCAACAGGATCTATGTACATGGATACAAATTCAAAAGATTAGGAAGGAAACTGTTGGACTAGACTATTGAAACTGGGCTTTGGGGGAATGAGATGGATGAGATTGGTGTTGTCTGTTCAATATAGATTATTACACATGCATTGAAGAGATGGGATTTGGCTGGGATCATAAACATTGCGTACCAGACCGCTTTCCCAGATGAATTAAATGAACTGAAAAGGGTTGAAAATTACACATGTGGATAAAGTCTTGATTCAGTTAGATAATTGATTCACAAAATGTAAGTGAGAGAAATTTTAATTGGTGTAGAGTATCATGCTCTAAACGCATCATGAGATTTCCTGTTGATAGTAATAATTCAATATGATGTGATGCATTGTATGTAACATGTTTGATATTCACTAGACAGCAAAGACCAGAGGTTCTAATCTACTACATTTTCAGATATACCCCATGCAGCGGAGACCTTCGTGTATTGTATACAGTTGAGGCCAAAAGTTTACACACATGGAATTCAGTGAAATTTGTACGCTTGCCAAACATCGTAAAATTTACTATATCTTAAGAAATATGAATACTACCATGACAAATTTGGTATCAAATGAATTAGCGTATTTAGCTCATTCATATGATTGGGATGCCGTTGGGATTAAATTATATTAAAGGGGGAATTTTCTTGGAAGAAAAATAAGTAATATTCGTGCCAAATGTATTCTATTGTTATATTTTCAAACATTGTTTCATAGATATATATAGATATTAAATCTGTGATTTATATTACATTTCTATCAAGATATGTCACCATTGAACAAAGAAGTGTAATCTGAAATAATTGTGTTGAGAGTTAACCAGCACAAATATGAAATGTTTTTGTCATGTTTTTATTTTTAATTTGTCTAAAATATGAAGATATGTGAGGGAAAAAAGACACCTAAATATTGTTCAGCTCCTGATGACAAAGCAATATGATGAAGGGGTATGACATACTCATTTGTTTAATATCAAATTCGTCATGATAGCACAAATATTTTTTAAGATACAGTAAATTTTATGATGTTTTGCAAGAGTCAACTTTTCTTTGAATTTCCTGGGTGTATGTAAACTTCTGCCTCAACTGTATAGCCTGCAGGCTATAATGCTAAATTTATAATGCTAAACAATATAATTGCTCAAATGCGTAAAATTAGAAATTATATTCATTCAAATTGCAAGGTGCTCATCATAGCCCATGCATTTGCTAAATGCTGACCTACATGTAAATTACACTGTAAAGTGAGGAGGATGACATTTAATCAAATGCATACTTTGTGAGTTTATTGTTGGTTCTCACATGAAGTATTACATTAATGTACTGTAAAACAAATGAAACAACATGTTATAAGACATTGATTCACTGTGAATCCTGTTTAATGACTGAACCTACATTGTACCAGTATTGTGGTAGGCCTACTTGTGGGTTAGTGGGTCTATCATCAGTTATCATTGCATACTTTTCCTATAGATACGAGTGTACATGAGCATAGTGTCAAATGTATGGATCATTTGTACATGTACTACCATACATATGCCTATAAGCATTCATGGATGAAGGCGTGTGAAATACCACAGGAATTGAACTTTGCCTTTATTTGCTCAGTAAGACAGTATTTACATCAGATGTTCATTGTACGTTTCCATGGTGAGAGGGTATTTACAAATAGTTAAAAAACTTTGGGTAGCACTGTGATGTGTAGTCGTATTCTTTCCTGATTATTTCCTGTTAATGGGGCGAAGAAGGAAAAATTAGAGAAAAAAAAGGAATGAATATTTAGACAAGATTGTTTCTAGCTTGTGTTTTTGGCATTCAAACTAGAAATAAAAATGAAATAAGAGATGGAAAAACTTGAGAGTATACCAGTTTGCAAATTGTTCTGAAGGATTGATTCATGTTTTTGTGCATGCTCATATACATGAAGGTGCCACTTTGAATTTGATTAATTTACTGTCTTCTAAAAGAAACATTGAATTGTATTTGATGTTGATTATAAAAACAAACAAACCAAAATCAATATACAGGTTCAACATCAAGTTTCATGCAATAAATTGTAAATGGCATTATTTCCTGATGTGGGTTAATGACTTACGTTTATGTAACTATGGTGATTTGTTCCTTTTTACCTGTTTGTCTACTACAGTATACATACCGTAATAACAATGTAATACATGTTGAATAGGATAAAAGACTCAGTACTAAATACAGAGCCTGGTGGCACTCCTTGTCATGCTTGCACAATTTCTATTGTGCACTTCTGCATGCAATGATTTCATGCACTCATAAAGAAGCTAGGCAAACATCGCTCTGAATTTCTATTGCATTTTCTCTTTTGTTGCAGGAGTAGGGAGACATAGGCTGTAAGCCATGTCGGTGGAAATGGAAAACAATGGCGTCAAGTGGGACAATAACGAGGAGGAGAGCAGTTTGGATGATGGAGGAGCCAAGCTGTTTGAGAGGTCCCGTATCAAGGCTCTGGCAGGTGAGCAAATATCAGTCTTTATGTCACAATGTTCCTGTCTGATCACGGTCAAAGAACTTTTTAATCATCTCTGTATAATTGTATGAGCCATAAGATATTATTTGCAAACTTTAAATGATAACAAACAAAATATATATTGAAGATGTAAAATATTACACATAGTTTACTTACGTACATGTTACCTCTTGAAAGGCTTGGAAACCCATTATTTGGGCAATTATTGTGGCTCCCTGTCTGATGAATACTGTGTGTAGTTTTTTTTTTTTTTGCTAGGCTGATTTACTCCAAATCATCTTCTTATTTGAGATTGAGATGAATGTAAAGTTGTAGTTGTAGATGAGCAGTAGTATTTTTTCTCCTAATTGCTAAAAAGAGCACCAGTGTTATGTGCAACTGCAGCATGAACTATAGGATTGAGTAAGATAGAGAATATACTGTACATGTAATGATTTACACTCCTTCCGAGTGTTTTTAAACTAATATTTGTGATGACCAATACGTGTACATTGTAGATGGTAGTCTTCATGTGTTTTTGATGATTAAATCTGATTTTTGTTTCTTCTTGTTTTGCAGATGAACGTGAAATGGTGCAGAAGAAAACATTTACAAAATGGGTGAACTCACATTTACAAAGAGTAGGGTGCCGCATAGTGGATCTATATACGGATTTATATGATGGACGTATGTTAATCAAACTGCTGGAAGTGTTATCTGGGGACAAACTGGTAAGTAAAATGTCAATGGTTATTACTAAATTTGTGGTAAAGTGATATGATGTCAATCAATGACAGCTACATGTAGTTATTGCTCTCTCGGGTAGTACACATGCATGTAAGATATAAATTGGTTTTGTTGTGAAGGTCAAAGCAGAGTTTGACCTGGGAATCTACTTGCACAAGTACTTGGAGCAAGTGGATTACATTGGCAGGCAAGCCATTTGAAGAGTTTAATTGCCTGGCTAGCTAGCCTGCTGGGCAGAGGAATCTTTTCCAATGCTATCACAATCCACTGCTCATGAAACAGCATTAGAAACATAAACGTACTGGTATTCACATACTGCTTGAACAAAAATATAAACAAACCTTTTGTCAGTGTAGACAGCCTCCATACAGGCAGTTTATTTAACATTACATGAACATCATGATCAAACTTTTGTGGCAAAAAATACCATACTGTACACAGTATGTATGTACAGTATGTGTGTACACGCAAACACGCAGTGTGTACGACTCGGCCATTTTGTTGTGCACAAGTCTTATTTATACCACATGTACTGTAGTCTATGCTGGAGTGGATTGTGTAACAAATTTAATATTCCTTATTGAAATTTAAAGAAATGGGTCATGTGTGGTTATGATAATCCAAGGACATAATATTTAGGGGCTGCTTTTCAAGTCTAAAGTCATGACACAAAAGCCCTGTTCATATGCATTTGTACCATAATACCGCAATATTACTGATGCGCGTCGATAAGCAAGTTTCCCACGAGGCTCTAAAACACTGTACATATACATAATAAAACCTGTAATATATGCAGTACTTTCAATACAGTAGACTCCCCCACACCCCTAGCTAGAGCAAACATTCAATGACGTATTCTGCTTCTAGGAGTGTTGCAATTTGTGAATCACATTCCAGAGTGTCATCATTGATGCATAAGCCATAACATTTACGTCTACTTGGCCGATGCAGTTTATAAGTTTTGCTCTGCGCAATATTTTATAGTACTTTTTCTATGTCTTGATCTGCAATACAACAGCACAACAGCCAGAAAAAAGGAGAAAGCAAATACCACATTGCATGAGTGACACCCACAAGCCATCAGGTTTCTGGTGATGCCTTGTATTCATTGTTCATGAAAGTTATTGATTTTTGTTTGTTTTTGAGAATAAAGAATTGAAAAAAAAAATGAAAAAGCACCCATTCGTATACACACAGCATCTGCAAAATTTCCTTAAATGTTACACAAGTTTATTTTGTGGATAGATGGCGTTCATGAACTGGATCGTAGATTCTTAATCTTACTCTGCAATTTTGTACATTTTACAGGTGTATTTCCCAGGATTGTTTTTGTCAAAGGGGCTGTGTTTTGCATTTTAGAGGCAGCAAATTGTTTGAAGTTACCCGCGTCATTCTACAATCTACATGTACGCTCTGATTGCAGACACACAACTTCTTTTTATTTTAATTGAAGACGTTGTGATATATTCGTGTTTCCATTCACAGAAATCCTTTCATGTTATAAAGCAACAAGTATGCCCATAGTACATACTGAGGCTTTGAAAATATCTGTACTGTGCTTACATATAGTTACAATCAGAATTGAAAGACGTTTTGTTCTTATATTGTCTAGGACATACAGACTGATTTATACATGTGACAGAGCACATAGAGAAAAAAATACTGTTACTTTAATTGTTCTGCTTTTAATGACAAAAACTTCTGATTTAGGTGATGTCCCTTTAAGTATCTGTTTGATATTGTGCAAATTATACCTGCAGATCAGACATGTAATGTGTCCCTTTCATGTGAAACATTTTGGTGACCTAATTTCAGTCTAAACTCTTTAGTCTCAGAATATAATGAAGTCATGTGAAGAAAAGAAACGGGGATAGCTCTGGTTAAAATCACTGACTTTTATAATGAATTTGCATGCAATGAACAATGTAGTTATTTTGGACACAAATTCAAGAGATGCATATGGGGCACAAGGGTTTGTACACATGTACAGGTGTATGCACTTTGCAACCAAGTGGTGAAAGTTTGGTTGATTTTTCAAAGCTTACCACATGTTGAGTACAGTATGGAAATATCATGAATTGGAGCTGCTACAGCTTTAAGATTAAATCATTAAAGAGCTCAGGTGACAAAAAGATACTTGTATACAGTGTATATGTGATTTAAGATGCTGACTCTAGAACCTGCTGTTTATATCTGCAGAGATTGACCATACATGTAGCTGGGTGGCTGACATCATAAATATACATAGTTTTAAATTTGCTCTTGTATAAAATTTTAAATGCTGACCTAGATGATCATGTACAGAAACACACACTTTTCAGCAATTTGAATCAATGTTCAGAATTAGTAAAGAGTGTTTTACATGAACAGTAGGTGTATATCCAATATGTTCCACTCATGTTTTGAAACATAAATTCTAGATTATAGCTCAGAAAACTGGATATAAACATGTTCATTTGTGTACTTATGTAGAGAAACATGTATTCAATAGAAATAAGAGAAGTTAAAGATTTGGATTGGAATTAAGCAATTTAATACAAACATGTGAAGAAACCTACACATACATCATCTGTACAGCACAGAGTACAGTCAGTGTACATGCATGGACATGCGTCTGCACACAGAGTGCCTTATTATGTGTTGCTCAATGAATATTGCTCTTGCAAAAGGGTGTGTCATCTAGACACGGCTGCAGCCTCTCCCATATACTGCACGCACATGTACATGGAGTAGCATGCATCCTATAGGTTTGATGGCCTGCGTGATGCAGAGAGCAGAGAATGCATGACCTCTCTTTCACCATCTCTCTGTGAGGAGCAAGGCAGT
Organism: Arbacia lixula; assembly: GCA_963669155.1. Classification (NCBI taxonomy): domain Eukaryota; kingdom Metazoa; phylum Echinodermata; class Echinoidea; order Arbacioida; family Arbaciidae; genus Arbacia; species Arbacia lixula. The sequence goes on along the minus strand of OZ022577.1, from coordinate 28,808,613 downwards.
GTGTGTATACAATAAATGTATGTCCTATACTACAGGTACATGTTTATGTACATGTAGGCAAACCTACAATGATGAAAGTGTGTTACCATACATGTGGGGGTACATGTTTACACTAATCTTTAACATTTGTATTACTTTGTAAATGCATTTGACATTATATGGGGGTGTAATTTTAGATTCATGTGATATGTACTTTATTGAAGAATTGTGTTTATGAAGAAGAAAATGGTTCACTGATTTTTATGAATGGGAAATGAAGACAAAATTTAAAAACTGCTTTTTTAAAGATGAAAACTGTCCACAGGCTTGTTGAATGTTAGTTGTACATGTATTTAACATGTTAAAATTCATCCCATGTTTTGGTGAATACAAATATATTTGCATATAGAACACGAAATCATAAATGATTTATTGGAAAACATTGTCTGAAATGAAAGGTACTGTAGATGTACTCCACATGTGTACATGGTATTGGGGACTGATTACATACATGTACAAAACATGTAAACTATTCATTCTCACATCAACAAAATCAAAAGAAATCAATTTGGTATACAATTCACTCTGTGCATGGTACAATGTTCTTGTACCCAGGTTAAGTCCCAAGTGCTATCAGTTTTGCTTTAGAATGTGTTAGAACTTGTAGTTATTGTTTCAAGGGATTCTATGCTGTAGCTTGTATCCTGAAATTTGAGATGATCTTGCAATTGGAGGACAGAAGGTACATTTGGAGTCACTTTATTGCCGACTGTGAATGCATTGTGAATGCCAAGTAATAAACATATTTTGGGTTAAAACTATACATTTAGATGCACACAGTACCCAGGGGCCATATTCATGAAATCTTACTAGCCTACATATCTGTATCTGGTTACTACAATGCATGCATTTTAATGCACTTTAGTAACTTTACTAGGCTTAGTAAGGTTTCATGAATATGGCCCCAGGGCTCTTGTCAGAACTGATTTATGGTAAACAAATACATGTATGCTAGTGTGTGGTACATTGTACAGGTACATTGTATACAATATAACATTTACATGTATGTTGCTAAAAATGTTATATATGGTGTTCGTACAATGTACATTTACATCCTAAAGTCAACACCAGTGAGAGCTCTGCATGCCCATGGATTATACACACTGACATTGAGCCTTCCTTGGAAACTGGAATGGAATACCATCTTGATTTGTGATCATTGTCGACTTAATGTATATTGCATGCTGTCCCTTTTGAGTGACAAATTGCAGCTGAACCTTCTGTTTCATGTCCATGTACTTGCACGGAAGTGATGTATGGACCATATGTACAATATTACTGTATGCTACTTTTGATGTCAAATGTTTGCTTCACTTACGCATTTGAGGTCTTGTACCTGTACATTTAAATGAGAAACTTTAAGGTCCTACATACAGTAATGTACACTGTAGGGCAATCAGATTGGTTTACAGCTTCTCAGAATGTTTACAAAAGATACCACTTTGATTTCATTTTGAAACAATAACAGAAATCCTCCTTCCTTATTCCTGCAGGCCTAACATTTTTCTATAGTACATAATGTAAAATTGAGGTATTCATTACTCGGTCGTTGGGGCTGAGTCTAGGGCGCCCTCAGACACTCTTTTACATGTACATAAGGTGTCTCAGTGATTCAGGGGTCTGTGTATAAAAAAAAAAACATTAACATGAATGTATGTGTGTCACTGAACAAAAAGACAAATTTTGTATTAAAACTGTCCTTGTTCATTTACCAGATCTTTTATAAGTATACAGTGTTCATTCACATTTTAGAAAAAACAGAGAGAAATGGAATAACATACATGTTTGCATTGTGTCATCTTTGGGTTTGGGCAGACGATGAGTACATAAAAAGGCTTTAGATTAAGCAGGGCTTTAATGTTATTTGCCATGAAGCCTACATGTAGATAGATGAAAGACATCCTACAAACATCACAGTGTTGACCTTGGATAAAGGTTCTACTATTAGGTTGAAAACTGCCCAAATGGAGAAACCAAACGCATGACCATAATTATATGGACTGTAACCGTACCTGGTTCAATAGATTGAATTGAATGCAGACTGCTGATGCAAAACCTTATATATCACAACCAATAAAAGATTTCTCAGTCTCAAGAGACGAGTGGGATAGTGATGCTCCAGAATAGAATAATAATCCTGTATTGAGTGTACCCACCCCCACAGTTTTTCATTATGTGGGTCGACATGATTGTTTGTCATGTGTGTGTATGTGTATGGTGCATGTGAGGAACCAAGCCATGTGTGGGTGGGTGTGTGTGCATCTTCAGTGTTTGCTCCCATGAGTCATCAGTGTGCATTGAAACGTGGCACACAATGCCACAAGCCCACAATGCTGAGTAAATAGCAGACCTGTGCTGCTAAAGTACATGTAGAAGAACAGTGCATGCTGTATTCCATATGAAAAGTACACTGTACAACACGTCTTGCATGGTTGAACTTACAATGTAAAAGCTTCCAGGTCTCTCCCCCAGGGACAGACATTGTGGAGAGAGAAAAAAGAACAAATTGCTCATCCCTATATGACTGAATAAACCTCAATTCTGAGCACCATTGTGTGCAAACAAGTAGTCCAGATATGTCTGTGGTAGTGTTATTATTTAAGATTTTCAGAATGATCAGTAAGGATAGGGATAAGCATATTTGGACAAGATAATTCATATCGATTTTGTTGTGATTTCTGGACTCTTGTTGAAACAATTTCATGTACACTGGACAAGGATGGTTCTCTTGTGTGTGTTAATAAAATTGTTTAGCAAGAAAATGGCTGCTTTACATGGCATAGAGTATATTCTGCGATTTGCTTACGAATGCATGTTGCTACAAAGCTTGTGTTTTAAGTGTTGTGGATCTAAGAATGGTTGTACAAGTACAGTGTATAGTGTTCATACCATGTGCAATTAATGTTGATACATGTAAGTTGAGAACCTTGCATGTAAATACGTATGTACTATGGTGCTTTAAAATTGAGAGCACTACTGTATCCATTTACTGTACTAAATGAATAAAAGCAACATGAACTTGTTAACATACAGTATGAACATTGTACTACCTGTACATGAAGTTATAAAAAGGGGAAGTATTTTCATGCTTCCACCACGAAGTTTAATGTTAATATGTGACAAATGTAAATATAATGATGACATTCTAATTACTCAGTAACTTATCAAAGTTTTTCTCTAATAGGTTGAAGATCAATTGTCAAGATGAAAAAAAAAAAAAAATCCATTATCTATATGCATGCATATTGTATGATAGGACTGAGACGTATGTGACAAAATTATAATGACATTTGTGCAATGATGATGGATGATAGAACAATTGATTGATCATAGTTTTGGTTGTGAGCAAGTGGGGTCACGGACAACATTTTTCAATGACCCATTTACATGTAAATTAGACACTTTATGGGCTGTACATACATGAGGGTGAAATGGAAATCAAATTTCATTAGCTTTAAAATGTAATGAAATGTCCATGCTACATGCTGTAGTTGGAATGGTACAGTAGTAAGGATTACTCTATACTAAGTATATTGGAAGGCATTTGCATGTACAATGTAGGTCAAAATCATCTGATTTCAGAATTGTACATGTACAGTACTGTGTCTTTATAAAGAGGAATCTTAAAGACAGCCAGTCCCTTTTTCAGATCACCACAAAACCATCGAAACATTGGCAAAACATATAGAGAAGTGTTAGCAAGCTCTATATTCAAAATTTGAAACTGATACGTAGTGTAAAATTCAAATAATGCATGTAAACAACGTCTGATTAATAGTCTTTACCTCAGGCTCTTAGCAGTTTGTGTTGAAATATCTGCTTTATTAATTAATCTGTTTATTAGATTATAAAACGCATTATGAACAAAAATGGTTCAATGGAAGGAATCATGTCCAAAGTTTGGTAGTTACTCATAAAATTAGGATTTCACACACGCATAATAACCACAAAGATACTGTAACAAAGACTAATACTTTTTTCGTAGTACGAAAAAAGTCGGTTTGAAATTTAACGGCTGAAATTTTTTACATATACAGAAAGCTTCAACATGCTATATTCTTAGAAATGGTCTTGAATCACACTTCCTTCAATTTACGATCGTGATAGACGATTTCAAATTTTAAGCTTGCAAAAGGGACGAACAATCTTTAAGTCATATGTTTGTTGTCATCCTAACATTTTGGTGGGATATAACATGAAGAACATTATGAACTGACAGCTTTTCCTTGCACATTGTACTACTTCATATTGTTTCCTGAATTTGTGTACATGATATTGTGTATTTCCACCATGAATACTGTGTGTCATGCAGTTTGAACATTACTGGTAGTGTTGTTTTACGTACAGTTTGTACAGGTGCAGTACATACAGTGTACGATGTACATGTATGATGTTGTGCCAGTGTGGTTCAGTAAACAACATCATTTATTGTATAGATGTGTGAATGATTAATGAGCCAGAACATTTTTTTTCAACTTGTCCAAGTATTTGTGAAATATAGAACAAAAATATGTTGGTTAAATAAATGATTGCATTGGTGGGTGATGGGTTAGGGGTATTATGATTTGAATATGATCTCTTTGTCACTGAAATGCTGGAAGAGATCTGAATTGATGACATTCATTTTTCAAATTGTTTTCCCTTTCTTTCTTTGCAGCCTAAACCCACGAAAGGCAAGATGCGCATCCACTGTCTAGAGAATGTTGACAAAGCACTACAGTTCCTGAAGGAGAAGAGAGTACATTTAGAGAACATGGGATCACATGACATCGTAGATAGCAACCACAGATTGACCCTCGGTCTCATCTGGACCATCATCCTTAGATTCCAGGTAGGTCAAACCAGGTCACATGACCAGTAGTGGTAACTGGGTTGGTCTGTCTTCATCAGTTTCAGGTTGTGTCAAATACCTCGCTGATCCTGGAAATTCAGGCAATCAGAAAAGTTGTGTCATTTTGCTTATGGGTGAAGAACTGGCATTGGAACAACTTCTCAAAACAATCTGGAAGAAACTTAAAAGGCCTGTCTTGATTATGATATCTTGATCTTTAGATTATGTACATTAATGGAGGGTGTAAGGAAACTAGAAAATGGAAATCTGCTTTTGTTTTGCTTCATTGACTATGTTTACCATTCTGATACATGGAACACACATGAATGCTTCATGTGGCTTTTACAAATTTATATAGATTTAACTATTGAGTACACATGTTTTTACACAAGGGTGGATTGCATGCTAGCATCATATCATACCAGGCTTACAAGCACTATCCAACCTAGGGTGAATGACAGATCAGCTGGATAAACAAATCCTTCCCCATGGCTGTATCCTGGAATGCCTCTATTGGTATGCGCTCCTGACTTGCACTCAGATGAACGAGGGCTGATGGAAGCGGTACCGAGGTGGACTTGCCCCAGTTGCACTGTGTTGTAGCATTTCTGTGCACAGCCGCAAACGAGGGAAGGTCTGCACATGCATACACATACAACTGCTAAAACAGATGCAGATGATGATGACAGTTGATGCGCAAGATGACATTCGGCACAGTCAGACTGTGCAAGTATTTTAGTGAGCTATTCATTTTGAATCCCACAGTTAAGGTAGTCTAATAAAAAAAAACATCAAATTCTTCGCTGAGAATTCCCAGTTCACTTGTTTTCATACATGTAAACTGTAATTATTAACCATAATATCTGGCAGCTTGAATCAAATTTTAAGATTATTGACACAGTGATTTTAATTTTCTGTCTAATGTTGCCAGTGTGACTGCACAGCTCCATGGTTAAAAATACTAGGAATTTATTATGGGAATATTCATGCAGTCTTACTATGCTGATTGTGATTCAGAATTACATGAAAGAATTTGTACCAAACTTGCATACTCAGTATTCTGAAATCATATTTCTCCCTCAAATTTTTTGCAAACAGGTAGAAGGCCCCATTTTGATTGAGAATTTTTGACTTGTCCTACCCTCAGTTTAATTATTACGTTGTCAAACTTGTGAAAGGTAGGCTAATTCTTTTGAGCAGAGCATGAGCCCTTGATTAAAATCACACGTTGGATGTGCTCATTTCACACCTCCACTCTACACCATCAGAAATTGCATTGGCCTCCAAGCCCAATCAGGAGCAATAGGCAGGCACATTATTTGATGAGGCACCACAGAGATGGAGGTTGTTGGATGCTCCAACTCCATGCATAATAAGGAGAGTGTACTTACTTCTGTGTGTGTGTGTGTGTGTGTAGTAAATGCTCGCATCCAAGGGAATGATGTGGAAGCCAGGCTGGCTGGGTTATTCCAGCTTTCATTTCGCTATAAAGGCCTTGGCCTTGCTCCCTGATATGGATAGTGCATACTGTACACCCTTGTTTCTAATAAAATTATGCATGTTTGGACACCGGTCATGTAGGTTATACAGTCATACAGGATAAAGTAGTTGTTCATAAACACTGGTTTATGTGAATACTAAAGAGTATTGTATTTTTGCAACATGGTGAAAGCATATATCCAAAATGTTATTAAAAGATATTTTTATTGACACTTTTGACGAACAGGTTTAAAGGGAGGCAGTTTGTTAATAATTTACTGATCTTATTTACATGTATTTTGTAGTTAAATGTGATGTAGCCCTTTTGAAGGCTGACATATTTGGCAGAGAAGATGAGCCCGAGAGGCAAACTACAAAGAAGTTATTTTTTCCGGAATTTGAAAAATTCTTCATCTCTGTTAAATTTCACATGTTTGTTTCACAGAGTGGTTCATGCAATATTTTACAGAATATGGATTTGTTTGCACAATTTTTTATTAAGACATTTACATGTAGTATTCCCTGGCTAGATTTATGTGAATGTATACTGAAGATACATCTATGAGTTATTTCTTGTATGTGTACATACTTATATTGAGAAGGAAGTTAATTTTACACAGCACACAGATGATAAATGTCCATTTATGTCAAAGGAACAAAATCTCCTTTTCAAAACATGCATACCTGTACATCCATTCTTCCACCATCTTCCTGGTAAATTGGTGTGTTCCTCTAGATGCACCTAGGACATCATATCATAGTGCAAAAGTGTGAACCTTTGGGGAAATGGCAATTATTGTGAATAAACAAGAAAATTCTGATAAGAATCTTCATGCTGGAGGAAATGCTAAATGTGTTTGCTGAGAACTGCAAAGGCATGATCAGGATTTCCTGTGTTAGGGTACAAAATTCTGCATCTTTGAGTAAAGGAAAGTGATCCCCAGGCCTTGATTTGAACTTACAGGAAAGTGAAAATGTATACTTATTAAAATCCATTTCCTCTTGTGTGTAAACATCCAGAGACTCAATAATAACACATTGTTCATATACTACCGATGAAGTGCAAACCAATTATAAGAAGTTCAGAAGGAGTTCAGATGCCATGGGTAGACACAATCACAGAATGATTAAGTTTGCATGAGTGACAGTGAATAACAGTGTTCGAGATTGAGAATACAGATTCTTAAATGTATTAAACAAGATTTAAATTTATGCGGAGAGTGTACCATGTAGTCAACATGCAGTAGTATGTGTGTTTCTGCAAACCCCATCGAAATGATTAATCAAAACATGCAGAAAGAGAAAATTAAGTAAAAAAGCAATGTCTTCTTTTTGATACTGGATATCATAATGTACATGTATTATTTTATTTACATTTAACCTTCTGATTTGTTTTTTTTGGCTTTCTAGTTGCCTCTTAATTTGAACAATTTTCTCTCATTTGCTTTTAAAAGAAATAAAGCATCAATACCTTATAATGATGATAAAGCTGAGAGTGACGCAGGTGTGGTCATTTTTCAACCGACTAATTCAGACACCATCTTTATGGCACCCAATTTGATTTGGTGTTAAAATACTTCCACGCTATTTTGAGCACGGTTTGCATAGCAAGCTAGTGCACTGTGAGGCAAAACATTGGGGCTGATCTGTCATTTAAGCCTCTTTACCCAAAGATGCAGTGCGGGCAAGGCCTGTGAGCATGATTATGCCACCTTATCTGTACAAAAATGGATTTATTGGCGTAAGTATTGGACTCGGCTCGGATATCACCAAAACTTGTAGTGACGGACATCACTTTGTTTTACAGGAAGAAGTGGCTATTTTTTGTGCTTTATATGTTTTCCAATCATAATTTGTTATTATTTTTTTGTATCACTGTGTTACATGTAGTTTGTTAGTCCTTGTAAAGGAAAATTATATGGTTTAGCCCACTCATTCCCATAGGCAAGAAACTGAGTTGTTATGATATGGGACTATCAGTGTTTGATACTGAGACAGTTAATTCATTACTCGTCTTCTCCTCTCCTAGATCCAAGACATCAGCTTTGAGGATGAGGACAACCAGGAGACACGGTCGGCCAAGGACGCCCTGCTGCTGTGGTGCCAGATGAAGACGGCTGGCTACGGCAACGTGGACATCCGCAACTTCACCACGAGCTGGCGGGATGGGCTTGCCTTCAACGCCCTCATCCACAAGCACCGGCCGGACCTCATTGACTACAACAAGCTCACCAAGGTGCAGCCCGTGCAGAACCTCAACAATGCTTTCAACGTTGCTGAGCAGAAGCTGGGCCTCATGAAGCTCCTGGACCCTGAAGGTGAGGGATGAAAATGATCTCATTTAACTCTCTCAGTACTATGGGTGCATAAAATGTGTAATAAATCAACAGGCATTTCCTTGCCTAGTACTGAGAGAGTTAAGCCATATGTTCATGAGACAAGGATTATACCGAGGCTCTTGGGGAAATTCTTTGAACTCAAAACAATGTAAACAATGCATTGACCTTTGCAAGAAATCACTTTGAAAATTCCAAACATAAGTAAATTGGCATTATTAATTTGGTTTCATAAAAGGGTTAACTTTATTTTTTTCTATTATTTTGATGCATGTAGCATGAATTGGAAGTTTCCTACTTACATGAAAGTTCTTTCACAGATACTGTGAAATATAAAAGAAATATTTAAAAACTGCTGATAAAAACCCTGGAACAAAACAACTTTTTGTCACAAACTGGATGGGTACATTCTTGGTACTCAGTCTGTCCCAGACTCTGACTAATTACTCTAACATTTTTCTCTATGTTGACTGATTTACACGGTTGAAATTGTATCCTTAAAAATATGAATGCTCCACAACATATATGTAGTAGGATATTTGACATGGTAGTGTAGATTCAAAAGAAATTCAAATAAAAACTTATGACTCCAGAAAGCAAGATTTCATTATCAAAAACTAACCTGTTTGTTCCATGATTAAGATGTACACATCACATATTTTACATTTGGATAGATGAGAACTTTATGCAAATGAAAAAGGAAAGGAGAAATTGTGTGGGTAGAATAATGTCGAGTTACTAGTGGCTACCCACTGGTTTTAAAGGGCAAAATCCCCTGGAGCTCTTGAATGTGTGCATCAAGAGAGGTTTTTCAAATAACTCAAGCGATGCAGATGTACTATAACTGTACATGCGCATAGGTATAATTTTGCAAGCTGAAATATGTCAGTAGGTTCTTTGGTACAGTTTGTGCAGCTCTCCCTATAAAGCAATGGTGCATGCTTGTCAAAATGCGGCTAAAACCCCCCTGGGAGCTGGAGCTCTGCTCTCCTTGCTTAATTGATGTCCAGCTGTGCTTGATGAACCAGGACAGGGAAAGAGATTTCAGGAGTGGATTCTGACGGACTTACAGCTACGTGAAGGCTGAAGAAGTCCTCTATGTCAGTGAAGAGATTAAGTCTGGTTTCAAATGACCATGCTGATTTATGACCTCATGACGGGTTATTATCATTGACTCTAAATTTGTTAAATACTTAACAAATTGAATTATGATGTACATGTACAGGTCACAGCAAATAGGCTGTGTAATTTGTTTCTTGCATTACGCCACCTGACTTAGACATGTACATGAAGGGACAACAATAATAATTTTAATCATGTCTCTGTACTATCTTGGTAATAGTCATTGTGATGAAAATGATGATGTATTGTTGATATTCATATTATTTATTGTCATTTTTATGATTGATACTAGCATTAGTAAAAGTATATGCAAATTTCTCTACTGCCACAAAAGAAAAAGAGGTCAACAAAATGCCAAAATCAGACTTGTTATCACTGACAATGTCAGCTGCTTATTATTACCTAAAAACAGCATCTTCAAGCAGATAGTTTATATTTATTCTGAAAGAAATTCATCTTGACAGGTTATCCTTTCGTGGAATATTGGCTTATTGAATCCTTAGATACCTACAGGTACAGTCCAACTTGTCACCTTGAAAAAGAATGTGAAGAGTCCTTGCTTTATTCCTCAAGACATTATAAACTTTAAGAGTTCATCAATGTTTGTTTGTTCTTTCGTCCAGATATCGTCGTTGACCACCCTGACGAGAAGTCCATCATCACCTACGTGGTGACATACTACCACTACTTCTCCAAGATGAAGGCCGAGACCGTGTCCGGCAAGCGCATCGGCAAGGTGATCAGCGGCGCCATCGACAACGACAAGCTCATCACCGAGTACGACAAGGTGACCTCTGACCTGCTCAAGTGGATCAGGCAGACCATTGAGATCCTGAACGACCGGGAGTTCTCCAACTCGCTGCAAGGGGTGCAGCAGCAGCTCCTGGCATTCAACACCTACAGGACCGTGGAGAAACCACCAAAGTGAGTCTATGTCCTGTGGTGATGTCACTGCAAACTATCAGTACAATACAGTCTGTCCTATGATACTACACATAAACGTAATGATGAAAGAAGCATACCCCAGTAAGTCCACATTCTGAAACTGGGAAACACAGCACTTGATGCAACCATCATATGACAAGTCGTATGAATTATCAAAGAATAAAACAAAAAGGAGCACACCATTTCCACATTACCAACATAGCATATAAGCACATAAAATACAAAACTACTCTTGCCAAGAGGCCGGTACTTCAAAGGAGGAAGAACTAGAGAAAGGGATGAAAAAGTATCCTTTGAAGAAGTATTGTGGTGGTGTCATTACAAACTTTACTTTAGAATGCAGTCTGTTGTATGATACCACATAAAAAATTAATGATGAATTGGTATTAGTCTTCCGTCTATGCAAATTTATACAAATATTCTGCTGTTCTTCTCGTATTACGGGGGATGATGGTATTGCACGGCGGTGATTTGTCAGAGCAAATTTACCAGAATGAAAAGTAAGAGTCAAAATTGTCTCCAGCCAAAGTGTGTCCCTTGATAATATAGAAATATGATAATACAGGAGAGAATGGAAAAGGGGCAGCATCATATCACAAAGTATGTTTATTGCTGTTTTCATGTTACATTATTTGTATTCAATAGGAAGTATATGGAATGTACCCAATTACTTAATGAAGAAGAAAACAGTATGTGGTTTAAATGGTGCCTCACTTTACTTACAAACAATGACAGTTAAGATTCCGATGAAATATTAACATGTAATCGGTTAGTTAGACGAAAATACTTCTGCATTCTGCCATGAGACATTCTTTTCATGCCTTTGATATTTTGTCACATGAACATTTCAAATTTAAACCATAGGCCTCAGGCAGTGTTAGCTCAGAACCCCTAGTAGATTACTCACATAGATCATTGCCTTAGGTTCATGAAAGAGGAGAGGAAATGACTGATCATTCTGAATAGAGTAGCTCAGAGAAAGTGAAATCCCTGAGGAGATCTTGTAACCTTCCGTAAAATTCCCCCCAAAGTCTGGGCAAGCGCTACGGGGAAGCTACTGTCGTGAGCAGGCTCAATATAACAAAAATGATTAGATATTGTACTACATGATGACCTGGCTGTGGAGAGGTTCTTGCCTTTGTTCTGACATGGCATGGCGGAGTCTCTGCATTATCATGCTTCCCTGTTCCAGCCAAACCTCTCTCATGACAGGATACAAATCTGTCCGTTGAAATATGTGACCTTTACATAACCCTCAACTTGCTTTTTATAGCACCTGGTCTTATTCCAGCCTGCACTCTTCCATGTGCTTCCGCGTCGTCATCATGTGCCAAAGGAGAATCTGTTCCCTTGCCAGCGTGGCTTATGATTTCCGTTTCTCCGTTAGTACCCCCTCCCACTCTTCTTGGCATTGCTTCAAAGTCGGCCTCCATGCTGCAGCTATGTCTAGCTCCCAGCTATTTGTGCAGCATTGTCAGTAGACCGGTACAATCTCGAGAGTGAGAATGTTGCTGCTGGAGTAGCTTGTTGACTTTCAAAACGCGTAGAAGACTCTGGGTTACTCCCCATGCTAGTACAGGGCTCTGTGATGGAGGCATAGGGGGCTCTTGATTTGATAAGAACTCTAGAAAAGCTTGTAATCTCCCCTGTTTTCATTACCAACACTGAACTTAGGCTTCAGCTGATGTAGACAAAGGTGGACTAAATACAACCTAGGGTGTGTTGATTGAAAGAGCACAATCAGAGGGGGGAGAGAGAGAGAGAGATTTTTGGAAGTAGGGTAGAATGAACCAGATAACATTTTCAATTAAATGTCTTTACAAATGTGTGAGTTCTATTTCAGAAAGAAATGCAAGATTATGTCAATTATATGGGAAACCAACAAACTATAAGATTATGAATCTTTATTCAAGAGAAAACTTGTCTGAAAATACTCATCTCATACAATATTGTGCGTTATCTTATACTTTATTTTCAGGAGAAAACTGCAATAGGCATAAACGCTTGCATGTTGCCAGAGAATCCAGGAAAAATGTTCCTTAATAAAATAACCCACCAAATACAAGTTGCATCTGAATAAGGCAAGGGAGGGGAACTAGGTGCCCTCATTGACTGTATGTTCCATGGTCCAACATGTATAATGATGTTTATCAAGAAAGTTCCCAGCAGGTCCAGCTGCCCAGGTACAAGTCACTATATTGTGACTATAAATACAAAATGTTTATTCGGGCTTCGAAGTATTCCATTATAAGAGATTTTTGTAGGCACATTCTATGCAAGATCCCATTTATATACAAGTACGTGTAGTAGGGCTGATTCTGCGGGCACAGCTGAGGCTCAGGCCTGTGCAGTGGGGGATGGGGCATGTATGATTGAGCTGAGTTATCCCTGGTGGAGATGCCTAGTAACACCCAGACAGAGTGTGATGGATGGAGCTAGGCAACCAGCCCCAAACCCAGGCATGTAATCTGACACCCAGTGGCAAGCACAAATTGAATAAGCCCGCTGGAGTCGTGTGGTATCGTGGCCAACTGTCGGGGTATGCCTGCGGTGTGGATAAAGCAAAATTCATGATAATACATACATAATATATATTTTAGAAATTTGCTGGGTGACGTGTCAAGTGCTGGCTTGTATATGTGATGTAGGAAATTACTCATGATTTTGGATCAGCTGTGTCGCTTGGGGTTTGGGGTTATAATCTTGATACAGCTTAGATATTGTGACAAAAGATGATACATTTTATGGATTTACTTGCTCTTCCCTAGTGTATTGCAAATTCTCCTCAGCCATTTGCCTTTCCAAATCATGTGACACAAGTATATATGACAGTATTGGATGAAGATTATGTTGGTTCTCATATTACATGGTTTGGAACAAACCTGTGGGATTGCACACACTCACTTCTGCCACTTCTCTTCTTGTGGAATTTTGTGCATGGCCATAATTCCACCTCAAATTTGATGCACAATTTTTTTCCCTTACATAACCAAATCTATATCTGCATTTTGTTTTTGGTTGAAAAAGGTGTGACAGTATACAATGTATTGAAATCAACATACTCTTTGAAGCATATTCTGTATTGTGTTCTATTTACTTCTGATGTCTCATCTGTGATTTGCACCCCACAAGCTCTTCCATGCTGTTCCCACTCAATTGCCACCATACAAATATTCCATCATCAAAGCTCTTGCAGTAATCAGGGCCAAGTGTTGACATTATAAGCCGCGGCGAGACTAGACAGCAGACTCGCCCATCTTCAGACATACGTTTGCACATGAAGGCACACAGAACTGATTAAGATTGTGTATTTTATTGATCAAACCAAATGTAAAGCTTTGCATTCTCTTAGAGTAAACATTTATTCTTTCCTCCAACCCTGTTTCTATGTTTGTCTCTTTCTTCCATCCTGCTTTTTTCACCTCTGTTTGCTTATCAATGTTCCTCTCTACCTCTAACTCATTGTGGTATTTGATACCTGCCCTCTCGTTTACCTCTTCTATTTCATCTTTCTTTTCCCTTCTGTTCTGTTTCCTTTGCCTCTCTCCTGACACCGTGCTCTAACATGTTTGCTCTGATTTCTTCAACCATTCCCTCTCTGTCTGTATCCTACATTTACCTGTCAATATTTTACCCCATTTCTATTCCTTTCTATACACATACATGTATAAGTATACGTCACCCTCTCCCCTCTCTTCTCCTCCATCCTTCATAATTTCTTCCCACATTTCATCTTTTCATCACATTTCTATTCTTCCACATGTTTATGTCATCCTCTTCCCTCTTTTCTCTTCTCTCCTTTTTTTCTTCCTTCCTTCCTTCCTACATTTCCTCTTATTATCACATTTGTTTTCCTCCCCAATCCGTTCTATCCACATACTCACCCTTTCCTCCTTTCTCCTCTCTCCTTCCTATGGTCTCCCCACATATCCTGTTATCACATTCCATTCATCCCTTAATCCTTTCTCTGCACCCATATCTCATGCCTTCTTCTTTTGATCTCCCCTGTATGGTGTAGATTCATTGAGAAGGGGAACCTTGAGGTGATGCTGTTCACCATTCAGAGCAAGATGAGGGCCAACAATCAGAAGCCCTTCCTCCCCAAGGAGGGCAAGCTGGTGCATGACATCAACAAGGTGAGTTATGGAAACAAAGATGCTGATACAGTACTGATGCTCCGCAGTAACAATTATCACTTGTCCACACATAAATTGTTGTATCAGTGGAACTAATCATCCTGGTAAAAGCTGAAATTCTATGAAAATCACAGATCGTAAAGAATATTAGATTGACAAAGTATATTTTTAACTAAAGATTACAGGATGTGAAACCAGTGCACAATTTGCTGGCCCATGTGTTGGGAGTACTGACATGACAACATTATAGGGTGAGATTTTACAAGAAAATAGAACATTGAGTATAGTATATACTTTTAAGCCATATTAAAAAAGATTTCAGAAACTGATAAACAATTAATTTAAATTTTATTAATCCTTTATACTTTTACAAAGATAGTGGACTGTATTGGATCATTATTCAGATATATTATTTGTGCATGAAGACATGATGAATAGAATGCTTAAACAACAACAATTAGTTTGCCTATTAAAAGGGAATGCATATTACAATGCAATTTTGATATCGGACTTTAAGATTTATCCTAGTTTTAAACATATACATGTAGAAACAGTTTTAATTGCTGTACGGCCACCACAAGCATATGGTACAGACCACAGAAATCCTGCCTAAATGTCGCTCCATAATGAGCAGATGACGATTGACATCTCTCTCATTTCCGTTTCTGTCCTTGCTCTTTCTCTCTGTCACTCCCTCTCCCTTTCCCTCTCCTTTCCCTTTCCCTCTCCCTTTCCCTTTCCCTTTCCCTTTCCCTTTCCCTTTCCCTTTCCCTTACTCTTTCCCTTTCCCTTTCCCTTTCCCTCCCTCTTTCCCTCCCCCTCTACTTCTCCCTCTCTCTCTCCCTCTCCCTCTCCCTCTCCCTCTCCCTCTCCCTCTCCCTCTCCCTCTCCCTCTCCCTCTCCTTCTCCCTCTCCTTCTCCCTCTTCCTTTCCCCCTTCCTCTCCCCCTCCCTCTCCCCCTCCCTCTCCCCCTCCCTCTCCCCCTCCCTCTCCCCCTCCCTCTCCCCCTCCCTCTCCCCCTCCCTCTCCCCCTCCCCCTCCCCCTCCCTCTCCTTCTCCCTCTCCCCCTCCCCCCGCCTCCCTCTCCCCTCCCTCTCCCCTCCCTCTCCCCTCCCTCTCCCCTCCCTCTCCCCTCCCTCTCCCCTCCCTCTCCCCTCCCTCTCCCCTCCGTCTCCCCCTACTTTCCCCCTGCCCCATCCATTCCTCCTCACCAGGCATGGGAGAACCTGGAGAAGTCTGAGCACGGCCGTGAGCTCGCCCTTCGCCAGGAGCTGATCCGGCAGGAGAAGCTGGAGCAGCTCGCTGCCCGCTTTGACCGCAAGGCCGCCATGCGTGAGACCTGGCTGAGCGAGAACCAGCGCCTGGTAGCGCAGGATAACTTTGGCTTTGACCTGCCTGCCGTGGAGGCTGCAGCCAAGAAACATGAGGCCATTGAGACAGACATCAAGGCCTACCAGGAGAGGGTCTTCAGTGTGGTGGCAGTGGCTCAGGAGCTGGAGGAGGAGCGTTACCATGACATTGAGAGGATCAACGCAAGGTAAACTCCACCACCGCTCACTGTTTCCAATTTGTGAAGAAGTATGTGAATTGCAGTTTTAAATTGAATTTTTTGACATCATCATTATGATACTTTGTCATAAACAATCATACTGATTTACAATATGTTTTTGGATTTGGTACTCTGTGGTACAATTTCATGAATTTCAATCATATACATTCTATGTGAATAATGTCAAATAAAGTGTATAGATAGTCTCCATGAACTCTATTTGCTCATTGTGTTACAAGCAATTATTTGTATATTCCTAAGAATTGTCATAATGATATACCAAAGTGTGAGTACATGATTTGTTTGAAAACTTGAGCTATGACTTATAAAAATGTCCTCATGAACTAGGAGGATTCTGTTTCATCAGTTGAAGAGAAAAATGGGAGTACAAAAATTACCTTTAACCATTTCATCTCAGTTAAATAGGTAAAGCCAGTCTTGGACATTTGTCTCTAAAAGTATGTATACAATATGTTTTACAATGGAAGTTAGTACCATCCGTGATTCATGTGCACAGAGTAGACAATCATGTCTATTCAGAATGAGTGTCTATTTGATGTGAATGTCGTGTTGCTATGGTAACAGGAAGAACAACATCCTGCGTCTGTGGGATTACCTGATAGAGCTGCTGAAGGCCCGACGATCCAGGCTGCAGCTGTCCCTCGACATCCAGAGGCGCTTCCAGGAGATGGAGCTCCTCCTCAACTCCATGGAGGAAACAAAGGTATGCAGTAGCCATTGGTGTAGCCTGTCTTCCAGGCTTATGGACTCTTTGGATTCAAACTGACAAAGTAGAGTCTCATTCTTACAAGACTAGTTACCCTTTCATTCTCGTTTTTCCTCCCTTTGTTGCAGTCGCAGAAGGAATTGAGTCAGATAATGATTAGCCTACAGTAGCGAGCCCCGTTATTGAATATTGTAGTTTGTATTAAGAATGTCCAACAGCCTAGAATGAGGCTAACCCTTGAATGCTACCCTCATATATTGCTTGGTTCCAGTGACACAAAGGTACATATCCTGTAGTGCAGGATTTTAACTGACACAGAATGAGTTAAAGTGAAACTTAACCCCCCAAATATGTGTATTACAATAAATGCAGTGAAATTTAAAAAGCAAATGGGTGAAAGTTAAATGTAAATTGAACCAATTATAAAAAAGGAGAACATCTTTTAAAATGATTAGCCTGGAATTCATCACATTTTGCTAGTAATATGAGCCGCCGCTTTTCATGCATTGTATATTTTGGTACATCAGTATCGTGACAGAATGAACTTGACATTTATTTTGTGTTACATGTGATATACTACACTATACTACGTGCTTTCTTACCAGCCACTTAGGGAAGGTGGCTCATATGATCCCATGTTTCAATATTGCTGAAATCTTGAGGCTCAGCGGGATAGAGCCACGGAATGAAAGATATTGACGTCAGTGGCAGCCCGGGAGGAAGACGATTGTGGCTCACAACTGATTTTCCGTTTTAGAGGTCGCTTATTAAATAGTAGCGCCAACTAGATTTTCCCCTCCAGCATATTGTACATTGAGTGATGTCAAACTGATGTCATTGTATATGAGCATGTAGTTGCACTCTCTTTTAGTGCTCACCATGTGGTAGCAGTGATGTCTACATCGTGTGATCAAATACTCTTCTTTTTTTCCTAAAACCATGAATGGCATTATCTTAAGGTCTGATCTAAGGATTGATAAATTCTCAGTGGTTGATCAAATCTCATTGAATGATTTACCCTGATTTGGAGAGGTTTTGACTGTTGGCAATAGCTAAGGATTAGAATGTATCATATTCAAATGATTAAACCTTGCTCAATTACAAGATTTGGCGTATTATGAGAGTACTTTTCTGTGATAGTACAGACATTCAAAGATCAACTAGAACTGACCACAAGAAAATGCTGCTGTCATCTTGTAGGTGCTGCTGTTGTCGGAGGACTATGGGAAACACTTGATGGGCGTGGAGGACCTGATACAGAAACACAATATGCTGGAACTAGACATTGTGGCCTATGGCGAGCAAGTGGCCAATATCAACAAGCAAGCAAGCAAGTACATGGACCCCAATGGACCCGACGGCTCAGGTAGGGAAGAGGGCCCTGTAACCCACGATTACAGGCTTTTTAGGCATTCACATGTATGTTGTAGTGTACAACACTTACCAATGGGTCACCCACATCATTTCAATCTCCTGACATTTCTGATCATAAGAATCATTAATGTTTTGCTACATAAAAGACAAAGGAAACAACTGTTTATCCCCAAATAGTGACGGAATGCGATGACTATACAGTTTCAAAACTAGTAACATTCCATCCATTTAAAGTGAATAAACCAGACTCCAGAACACACATGTAGGTGTGGTTATTTGTTTGAATATGTTTGAATTTGTGATGATGCACAGCGGTCTTTACCCACGTGTAGTTCACTACATTTATTAAACTACACATGTATACATTGCATATACATGTATACAGCATCCACGTGGCACCAGTGTGTACAGAGTACGCATGATAGGTTAGCAAATGACCCACGTGGACCCATGCTTCAAAGACAGGATATTGAATTAGCTAGACCGGTCTGGCAGATTAGCCTATGACTCAGGTTTTATGCACAGTTAAAGTGAGGAGAAGTTTCTGGTCATGGTTACGGTTCATTATTTATTTGCATTTGCAATTTTGTAGTTGTTTTTTCGGGGGGGGGGGGGGGGGTATGAGTGCAGGAGAGTAGGAGGGTAGTAGAGTGGCACCCATGTGGTCTATGAGTTCACACGGGAAAGGGACTAGCAGCTGAGAGGGTTGGAGCACATGTAGAGTGACTCAGGGTTGTGGGAACACACGTGTCTCTAACAAGGTCACAGAGGCCATTGAAGAAGAAAGTACAGCAGAGACAGAATGCACATCAAATGTACCTGCAAGGAGAAAAGGTCAATTTTACTATGTATGCAAATTGTATGCACATTATTAAAAGAACAAGGTTTACATATAAATATACAAAAAACCCAATAAGGTTTATCCGACTAGCAGCAATAGATTCAGAGTGTATTCTACCCATTGATTATATTCCCATACTTACTTTATTTTGTGTTCATGGGATCATGTTAATTCATGTAAGATCCTACAAAAAAATAAAGTGACATCTGTGAATATTGTCTTGATCATCCCATCAGACCTACCAGACTCACTTTGCATACCACCTGTTCTCCCTCCCACAGGCTACCTGATACATTCCCTGTGCTTCATATTTGTGGGTGTTAATAGATTCTTGTTAATTCATTCATGACCTTTCACAAGAATGAAAGCGATGTCTGTCACTGTTGGAATGGTCTGTCCCATCAGAATTACTTAACTCACCTTTCCCTCCTCTGTCCTTTCCCCCACCCTCAGTATTATGGGTTCTTCCAATGTGTACTCATTCAGTGTGTTTTTCAAGGTGTTGCACTAAGTAGGTTAACACCCTATATCAGATTGTAAGTGACATGTATGAATGTTGGCTTGACCCATCCCACCTTTCCTCCATCCCCAAAGGCTACCTGCCGGTGGACCCTGAGATTGTGGACTCCCGCATGAACCACCTGGAGGAGCGGTACCGGGAGCTGCAGGAGCTGGCCCGCCTCCGCAAGGACCGCCTGGACGAGTCCCTGCGCCTGTGGCAGTTCTTCTGGGACCTGGCCGACGACGAGAACTGGATCAAGGAGAAGCAGCAGATTGTGTCGTCCACGGACATTGGGCACGACCTCACCACGGTCAAGCTGCTGCTCAACAAACACAAGGTACTAGGGGGCTTGTTTAGTTGTGTTGTGCCCTCACAATGTTGTCAACAAATACCTCATCAATCCAAGAATGCACATCTATATACTAAAAAATTGTGAGTTTCGAGGAAGAAATCTTGTGTGAAAGCAAGCTTTATTCTGCGCCTGCTTTTAAGGATGAGCTATGGAATATGGACTAGTCACAGGTATTGGTTTGGGTGGTATTATGTATGAAATAGATATAATTCTCTTGTAAGAAAACATTTATATAACTTTTGAGACCGTAAGACTTGATTCTGACAAAAGCTGTTTTCTTACTCTGCCAGCTTTGGTTGATGAAATGTAGATTTTTCACAGGTAGCTGGGTGGGTGGTATTTCATATGAAATAGTAGAAGTAACTCTTGTAAGAAAATTGTGTAAATGCCTTTGAGATGATAAGACTTGATTCTACCATAACCTAACCCTTTCCCTGCAGGCTTTGGAGGACGAGAGATCGGGTCGTCATGCGCAGCTGGAGAGCAACATCCGGGTGGGCGAGGACCTGATTGCGGAGGAGCACTTTGGTGCGCCCAAGATCGAGGCTCGCATTGGCGACGTCAAGGACATGTGGCAGCGGCTACAGGACCTGGCTGACCAGCGCAAGGCCAGGCTCCTGGAGGCCGTTGACCTCTACCAGGTAAACAAATAGGAGGGACACAAGCTATGATATCAATAATTATACGTCTTGTATAGCACATCACACATAGGCATAATTGCGTGTCTTTATGGTCTCAGGGAATGATGTACCTCATAAGATTTCAGTAGACATTTAAGTTCCAAGACAATTGTTTGCACTGCAATTTTCATATTTGTGCCCTAATTGCATACCAATCAGTAATGCAGTGTAAGGAAAATTAACCCTTGGAAATATTGCTTTTCACTTGTTATTCATTTGGTTGTGATATGACATGAACTTCATATTCATCATGGTAGCATGTCATAAAATTTCACTGTATTTTTGAAAATAACTTTCCATAAGTTTCTTTTGTTTCATGTTTAAGGCAGTATAAAGAATGTGAAAATATCTCTCCTCGAAGTGCTTTTGCTGATGTGTTCTTTTAAACCATTCTTTTAAGTACCGTAATTGATGACTTTGCTCTCTCCTAGTTCTTTGCCGATGCCGATGACGTTGACACCTGGATGTTGGATACTCTTCGCCTGGTTTCCAGCGAAGATGTCGGGAGGGATGAGGCCAGTGCAGAATCTCTTCTCAAGAAACACAGGGTATGCCTTCAACAATGTTCTTATGCTGTCTTTCTTAAGCTCTATTGAATGTGTGATACCAATGTAGTTTGATATTCCAAATGGACTTTAAAGACAGGAGAGCCCTTTTGTACATCAAACAAATACAATTTTGTAAAAAAAAACATGGACAACGCAAGAAAATACTCTATCAGAACTTCCCTCCTGATAATAGAACTAGAAACTAGAATTATAGCGGTTTTGGATGCATCATGCAGTACGGTTATGAATATAGACTATGTTATTAGTAGGGTAAACTGCAGATTCCTATCGAGTTTCATGACATTTGCAAAAGGGCTTCCCTGTCGTTAAAGTTATTCCAGACAATTCACCTGTAGTGCTTGTTAAACATTGATATGAATTATGAGTAAAATGCCATTTGTTGTGTTGCTGGTGACTGAAAATGATTCTACTCCCCTTATATCGGGTTCTTTATCAACAAACTGTTGTCTGCTTATTATGGATAAAACATTTGGGACAGAGAAAAAAAATATGTGTTTGGTTTTAGCGGTTGTGATATTCATACAACTGTGATTACAAAAATGTTTTTTAACACTTTGTTTCCATAGAGCTAATTATACCATCCATGTGCGATTTTAATGGATGTAATAGTAGCTCAGAATTGTGTCTGAATTTGTTATTATATTTATTTTCCTTTTTTTTATTTTGTTGAGTAAGTTCTTAACTTAAACCCAATTTACCATCTCTCTTTCTGTCAATATCGTAAGGGACATATTATATCTTTACTGAAGCTTCTTTACAAACAAAATGTGGTTCAGATTGACAAGAAGTCACTACAATAGTGATTGTTTATTCCAAGTTTTTCTTCGTTGTAAATAACCTGATTATTTGTAGATTGATGATATGGACCTGTGCATGTCACATGTCCTTTTTGCATGTTCTCGTTATGACCCTTCTCCCCCCTCCAACTCTGTTATATCCATTTCATCTGTGAACTCAGAGTCTTCCAGGGATAACTGATGTGAGTTTGATTAATCATTTTGATGTCTCAGAGCTGATTAAACAAATGTTTTATTTTAAGCATATATCAGCAAATATTGGTATTTACCAGTCTAAATTTGACCACAAGTGTGATTGACTAATTTGATACTGCATGTTTCCATCTACAGATCATTTTCTTATTCCTCTTTTGTGTGTCACATTTCTCTGTCTCTCTTTGTCTCTCTCTGTCTCTCTCTGTCTCTCTCTGTCTCTCTCTGTCTCTCTCTGTCTCTCTCTGTCTCTATCTCTCTCTGTCTCTCTCTGTCTCTCTCTGTCTCTCTCTGTCTCTCTCTGTCTCTCTCTCTGTCTCACTCTGTCTCACTCTGTCTCTCTCTGTCTCTCTCTGTCTCTCTCTGTCTCTCTCTGTCTCTCTCTCTCTGTTTCTCTCTGTCTCTCTCTGTCTCTCTCTGTCTCTGTCTCTCTCTGTCTCTGTCTCTCTCTGTCTCTGTCTCTGTCTCTGTCTCTGTCTCTCTGTCTCTCTGTTTCTCTGTCTCTCTATCTTTCTCTCCGTCTCCCCCTCTCTCCCTCACTGTTTCCACCCTTTTCTCTCCCATTTTCTCCCTCTCTTTTACTCTTCTGTCTGTTTCTGCATCTGTCTTAAAAAAAAATCTTCACTCTTATTCTCTTGGCCTCATATTTAACACTTCATGTCTGTTGTTGATTAACAAATGATATATCTTACACCCAGAAATGATTTCTTCCCCAAATGTGCATGCATTTACTAAAATGACATGTGCTATTTGTTATCATGATTTCTGTTGTGGGATAAAGTTAAAATGAGGCCCATATGAAAATATAATAAGGGTTTGTGTTAGAGGGTATGTTATATTCATTATTATGTTATAAACCTGACTATTTTCTAAGTAGTTTGCACTGGACAATGATAATAATAATAGACCTCATGATAATAAACAATCACATTTACTAATAAATACTATTTAGATGAAAGTACAACATTCGGTAGCACTATGTGGTTGTATTCTCTCAGGGTATTTGACCCATGTATCACACATATGAAGTATAATATGTTGTTTTGCACCAGATAACTTATATCAATAACTGTCTGATTTGCAAGCCACACATTATTAATCCTTTTATATAATTTTTACATATGGTAAATATGATATTTAATAATGTATTGGAAAGATAATAAAATAAATGTAATTATATAAAATATATTGAAATGTGATAGATATATTTTAGCAGATTGCTGATCAAAACTAGTCTCATAATCCTGGATCATATCTGTTAAAGAAACCTCCATATATACCATTACTTGAAAAACAAAAACAAAAATTAAGCACTGTATTTGAATGATTGTAGTGACTTTGATCAAAAGATGTGTTTACTCTCACAGTGAGTCAGAGACATAAACATACCCCTATGTTTGCATAATTAGTCTGCTATGGGGAAAGCGAGTAGCGGTAGAACCTAAGACCCAGACAGACATCCCTTGCATCCCCTTTGATAACAGTGTCTGAGCGATGAGTCTGATGAGTCACTGTAAATGTGGCGTGATGAGGCGCACATTAATCACTCAACAATCAGTCTTGCCAGGCATAATGTGGTTCATGAAGGGAGAGTCATAGGCTTGGCAGATGGGCACATTGGGTGAAAGGCCTGGACAGTTGTGTATTGTGTATGAATTTACCCCCTTGTGTGCCAGATAAACTGCTGCGCTTAAGGATTGTATGTATTTCTGGTGAATAAAAAAAGTGGCATGTGGCACACAAAGAGAAATGAAATGAAAGCTTTGCTGTGCAAAGATTTTTTTTTTTTTAGTGAAGTGACTGCATGTAATTAAGTTGGCATTGGAGATGAAAAAAATTAACAAACACCTTAATGTTAATTTGAACGTGATGTTTTAACAAGAAATACAAGGTGTTGTGATTTCAAGGAATTATTGCATACAATTTATTTGTTATTAGTAAAAAAAAGATGTATTTTAACAGATTCTTCCTGCCACATTTGGATTATGGTCCCATTTCTTATGTTTGAATGTGTGTGGAATGTTTCGTATGCATTTAACCAACATGTCATTGGAACTACTTAAATATGTTTGCATCAAAATTATTCCTTTATGTTGAATTTATACCAATGTGAGAGTGATAAAGCACTCGACAAAATAGCCTCAAATTAAGCAGCAGTTAGTTCTGAGAGCACATCCATTGGATAGCTGTGGAGGAGCTTGTTTTCACCTCTGCCATGTGTCTTATTGTCCCCTCAGGATGTCACAGAAGAACTGCAGAACTATGCCAACATCATCGAAGGCCTGCACAAACAAGCCTCAGAGCTGGGAGAACAGGTAAGATAGATTCCAAGCCTCTTCATTCACGTAGTTATGGATCAGTAATGCATCAATCAAAGAGAGTTTTCTAATAGGTTCCCAAATTTTGCATCTTTTCTTGTCATATATTTTTATTCCCAAACAGTTTGATTTTAATGGTTTAGTTCACCCATAATTTCCACCAGTTTCTAATCAGTTAGGTTTAAATATTGTGATGGAATGTCAAGACAATGATAGCCATATTGGCATGCTTAGACAAACTCAAATCGTGACTAATTTCTTCTGACGATTCAATGAATATTTTGTGCATTTTGTAGCATAAAGCCTTTGCTTGTAAGGTAGTGTTAAACAAAATTCAACGTCAGTGATGTGAATATTTTGATAGCAAAAAACAATGTTGCCAATTGGTGTATTCTAATAGACTATTTTCTTCATGTATGCAAATTTCATGCACATCTTTGGGAAAATACTTTACGAACGGAAACCCCAAAGCATGTCGGACTAGCAACAACCTATGGGTTCAGAGTGCATTCCACTCATTGAATTCAATCATTTCATACATGTGAGTGTCATAATGCGTCAATGCATTAAGGAGGAAAGTTATGAGACACTACCAAAACTGCTTATTACGAGGATAGAGGGGTTGGTATAGAATACAGGAAGAGCAATGATAGTAATGATAATAATGATAATAATATATAACATTTATATAGCGTGCAATGCAAATGTTTCGAAGCGTTAGGTAGAGGTACAGTATGCCTATTATTTCTATTTACCATCCGCTGCCCCACCCCTTCCTTGTAGGACCGAGACTCTCCAGAGGTGCAGACCCGCCTGGGCACCATCGACCGGCGCTACAAGGAGCTGCTGGAGCTGGCCAAGCTCCGCAAACAGCGGCTCCTGGACGCCCTCTCCCTCTACAAGCTCTTCAACGAGGCGGATGCCGTCGAGGCATGGATAGACGAGAAGGTACACCGAATTCACTGTTCTAATTATTTCCTTAAATTTTAATTACGTTTAAGGCAATATTGATACACAATACCATATTAGACCATTTTTGTTATGCATGCAAATTCATTCACGTCGTTCAAACAATACATTATTGCTGGTACGCCAAAGCTTGCCTGAGGTTTCTCTTGAGTAGCAACAAATTATAGATTCAGAGTGCGTTCCATCCATATATACTGAATCCTGAAATACAGGTGCATGTAATAACGCATCACTAGGAGGTTGGGGGAAAGTTACATTAATACATTACGAAAATGGTTTATTACAGACAAGCATTAAATCAACAAGATATAGGTTAACATATACAAAGTGATAAATTACACAGCAAGAAACATTAAATTGTGAAAGGAGAAGGAGAAGCGAATTAGCTATCGAAAGGTTCTCCCTAGAAATAAATGTTGCAATGAAATAAATATAACAAATTAATTAGATATTCATCTGTAAATTTTGTCCATAAATGCTGTGTAAAAAATATTACAAAATGCAAATGGGAGTGCTTGCATGTAGTGGATGTTAACGTGGCTACTTCTTCTTCATTACTAGGAGCACACTTTGAACGCTCTGATCCCAGCCGAAGACCTGGAATCCAACGAGGTCATTCTGGCCCGCTTTGACCGACTAGAGAAGGAGGTGGAGGTCAATGCCTCCAAGGTGGCTGTGGTCAACCAACTGGCCAGGCAGCTGCTGGCCGTGGAGCACCCGAACTCACCGGAGATCACAGACAAGCAGAACCAGCTCAACTCAAGGTGAGCGGACATTCAAGCAGCACACCGGTATAGAAAAATGGGTGTAATAATGATGATGCTGGTGATGGGGATGGGGATGTGGATGTGATGATGGTAGTGGTGGTGGTGGTGGTGGTGATGGTGATGGTGATGGTGATGGTGATGGTGGTAATAATTTCATGGAATAATTTCAGATTCAGAGTGCGTTCCATCCATTGATACTAATCATGGAATTCAGGTGAACATTGAAAGAACAAGATATAGGTTAACATGTACAAAGTGATAAATTACTCAGCAAGAAACATATTATTCAAGTGTGGAGGGAGAAACAAAAGCCTGTGAGCTATCGAAAGCTTCTCCCTAGAAATAAATATTGCAATGAAATAAATATAACAAATGAATTAGATATTCATCTGTAAATTTGTTCAGAAGTGCTGTGTACAAAATATTACAAAATGCAAATCGAAGTGTTGGCATGTAGTGGATGTTAACCAGAGATTAACGACAAGCAGAACCAGCTCAACTCAAGGTGAGTGTACAAACAAGCAGCACAGCAGTATCAAAAAATAATAATCAATGGTAATAATTTCATGTAATAATTTAGAATAGATTATGAATAAATGTGCAAAAGGAAAGACTTCTCAAATTTTACCCTCATGAATAATACTCCACTCTCTCCTGTGTAGTCTGCTCCCATCTAAAAAATCTATTTGTAGAATCCCTGACTGTTTCCAATGTATTTGCTGGGCATCCTCGTAAAACAGTTTTGTATTTGTTAATAAAGAAGACATGTGTGAATAGATGAAATAACAATTACCACGATGATGCCAATGGATGCCTTAGTAACACATGAATCTATAATGTCCGGTCTTTAGATGGGCTGCCCTGCGCGCCCTGCTTGAGGAGAAGCGTGAGGCGGTGATGGCTGTGACGGAGGTGCAGACCTACCACATTGAGTGCCAGGAGACCACCCAATGGATCCGGGACAAGGCGCGGCTGGTGGAGGCTACCAAGGAGCTGGGCAACGACCTGGGAGGCATCATGGTGCTGCAGAGACGTCTCAAGGGCATGGAGAGCGATCTGGCTGCCATCGAGGCTAAGGTCAGTCCACAGTCATGGTTCAAAAGTCACAATCTTCTTTACATACGCATATCTTGAAATCCTGGTCAGAATTTAGAATGAATAATAATGGTATACCTCAAGGGCATGGAGAGCGATCTGGCTGCCATTGAGGCTAAGGTCAGTCCACAGTCATGGTTCAAAAGTCACAATCTTCTTTACATACGCATATCTTGAAATCCTGGTCAGAATTTAGAATGAATAATAACGGTATACCTCAAGGGCCTGGAGAGCGACCTGGCTGCCATTGAGGCTAAGGTCAGTCCACACTCACGGTCAGAAGCCACCGTCTTCATTTATATACGCATATCTTGAAATCTTGTTCAGGATATAAAATGAATGATACTGATATACCATATTTTGTATAATTGCAATCAAATCCTTGAAAATCCATAATGTATGAAAATCTTGAAGCCATCCCAAACAAGTTTTCACTTTACAACACAAAGTCTGAATTAAAGCCCTAATACCAATTGAGTGTGCCTTATGTTTGTGTCTAAATCAAGGAGATATTCTTGGATTTTCTCTCAGGACAAAAAAAAAAGCAATGGCACCCCTGTATTTAGATTGGTTGATTGATTAATTAAAGTTGGTAACAATGTCTTTGTTTCTTTTAGCTGGAAGCCCTGGACAAGGAGGCAGAAAAACTTGCTGAGGAACATCCCGAGGATGCTGAGATCATCAAGAAGAGATACGATGAGATCTTGGAAGTCTGGCTGGAACTCAAGGAGCTGGTCAGTAGATTCCTCCTCTCCCCTTACCCTCCCCAAATGAAAATGATAAGAAAAAATGTTTTTGATATACTTTCAAACCACAAAGTATGTTGATCCACTTTCAATAGAAATGAGGTTATCATCCGCATGACAGGAGTCATTTGTGGAGTTTGCTATTGATGGAGAATGCCTTGTGTAAGAGGAGTCAGTAACATAAAGGTATCTATTCGCACTGAGAAGATACTCATAAACACATTATTATTTTCTTTGGTATTGTGTTTAAAACAGTACAATTGTACAATACTTTGATGGCAGCATGAAGAGTTTCATAGTTTTATTGGTGTGTTATTGGAATATGTTTTCATCATGTCATTGTTACATTATTTAATCAGCGTAAAGAGTTGTATATTTTTATTGGTTTGTTGATGTCATATGATGTTATCATAATGTCATTGTTATGCTCTGCCCTCTATAGTTGAAATCTAGAGAGTCTGCCCTGGCAGAGGCGGGTGACCTGCACCAGTTCCTGCGCGATCTGGATGACTTCCAGGCCTGGCTGTCCAAGACCATGACCACCGTGGCATCCGAGGAGACACCTGAGTCCCTGGCCGAGGCTGAGAAGTACCTCAACCGCCATGCCGCCATCAAGGATGAGATTGATGGCTACGAGGAGAAGTACGCTAAGATGAAGGAGAACGGAGAGCGCATCACCGAGGGACAGACGGACACCCAGTACATGTTCCTCAAGCAGGTCAGTGTAGAGTAAGGATTTTGTAATTCATAGGTAGGGTATCTTTTGAATCTAGAGTATTATACATTGGCAACAAATCAACCATTTTATGACTTATATGAATGATTTGGTTAAGCCATAGTGCTTTAATTTCAGTCCATTACTGATGGCATACATAATATATTATTATTATTAATATCATATATTATTACACTCTGTTAATCTGAACTTTAAGATGGATTATTCATCATTCATGTTATCCTTACTTGCTCATTGAATAAATGTATTGTCCTTAATCGAAAATAGAGTTTATCTTGAGTCTTGAAATATCAGATACCACGTCAGTAGAGTCATCTAATGGTATCCCTCCTCACCTCTCTTCTTACAGCGCCTGCAAGCCCTGGATGATGGCTGGTCTGAGCTGCACCAGATGTGGGACAACCGGCAGCTGCTGCTGTCCCAAGCTCTCAACTACCAGATGTTCCTGCGAGACGCCCGCCAGGCTGACAGCATCCTCAACCAACAGGAGAACTTCCTCACCAAGGTTGAACAGCCGGTGAGTACAAGGAGCAGGGCTGAGATTGATAGAATTGAGCAACACTCGCCTAACAGTCAGAGTAGTACTTTTGGTGTAGAAGCTAACATCACAGCACACATAAGTGACAAAGGCTTTGAGGGTGGGCAAAGATAATTTGTTCCAAATCTAGTTTATAATTGTATTGACACATGTATTCCTTGATTTAAATTTTGGTACACTTTTATGACCCAGTTGTGGATGTTTTTGCTGCAGGCCAAACTCTGTATGTATTTTAATAAAAGGCGTAAACAAAAGTTAAACAAATGACAGCATGCATTAAAAACAAAGAAATGTTTTTGAAATTATTTTACCCATTGTGTACCAACTAAATGGCTGCTCTTAAGTGTTGGTGTGTTTTACTTGTGAAAAGACTTCAGAGTCGAAAATAATATATCCACCGTATTTCCATCTCATTTGTCCTACCAAAGAACTCACTGGAGGCATGTGATGAGGCGATCAAGAAGTACGAGCACTTCATTGACCAGATGGCTACCAATGATGAGAAGATCAGCACCGTGCTGTCCTTCGCCAACCGCCTGTGTGATGAGAACCATTATGCTGCAGACAAGATCAACAAGAAGGCAGAGAACATCGATGAGAGGTCAGTTTTTTCTGTCTTTATCTGTCTCTCTTAGGGGAAGCATGAGTCCAAGACAATGTTGCATATAGGTTTTCAATTATTGTAACTTACCAGTGATGGCATCAGGTGCAATAATGCAAGCTAATAGGGCCAATTGATAGTAAGTGAAAATTGAAAATGTTTATGCATCATGGCCCAGCACATTAATCGGCTGTCATGTTGTCTCAGAGGTAAATTTTGCTTGCGTCTACATTGTCAATATTTTATTTTCAGAATATGTGTTACAGAAACATGAAGCAGATACTTATTCTGTAATTTTCTTATCATATGCCTAATTATCTTAAAAGTTTGCTTACATGTTTTAGACGCGAGGCAAACTGACAGGTGGCTAAGGCCATGCCTTAGGTAGGATGAAGAAAGGTCTAAGTCACTCATGTCTCTCTGTGTGTGGTTGTGTATTTAGACGCAAGGCGAACCGACAGGCAGCCGAGGCCATGCTGGAGAAGCTGCGAGACAACCGGCTGCTGCAGTCCTACCTGCAGGAGGCTGAGGAGCTGGGGCTGTGGGTGGTAGAGAAGATGGTGGTGGCCCAGGAGGAGACCTACGATGGGGCACGCAGCCTCCACAGCAAGTGGCAGAAGCACCAGGCCTTCGAGGCAGAGCTCGCTGCTAACAAGGAGCGTCTCGACAAGCTCAAGGAGGTACAATCACAAAGACAAGATATTTCCCTATTTTCACTGAACTTATGAATCTTATTGGAACTAAAGTGGCAAGGAGCGCCTTGACAAACTAGAGGAGGTAGACTCAAGAAAGCAGACAATTTGGTTCTTTTCACTGATGTAATGATATCTTATCATTGAGCAGTGATTTTGAAACATTTGAAGCATTTCTAGCATTTGCAAATATCATGAGGAGCATATTTCAAGTAGACTTTACCAAAGAACTAACACTTCTGTTCTGTGTAACCCCCAAAAATATACAGTAGATACTTTTAACTCCTTACACGCCACTGTAAATTCAACAGAGCATCCCTATATCTGGCACAGAAGAATTAACCTTGTGTTTCCCTCTGCCTATCTGCAGCATGGCGATGAGCTGATAAAGGAGAAGCCTGAGACAGAGGAGGAGGTGAAGGCCAAGATCGCTGACCTGGAGCAGCAGTGGAATGAGCTGGAGAACACCACCCGGGACAAGGGCAAGACCCTGTTTGAGGCCAACAGCCAGGCCCTCTTCAGCCAGGCCTGCGACGACATGGAGCAGAAGATTGTGGACCTTGAGACGGAGCTTTGCCACGCTGATGCTGCCGGCGACCTCGTCACCGTCAACAATCTGCTCAAGAAGCAACAGGTATCTAGGAGATGGCATATCCGCATTATCAGGCATCATATGTCATAGTTAGGCCTGAGATTTTTAGATGAAAGAGAGACAGAGTGAGAAAGAGGATAATATGTGAGCTGAGAAATAGACAGTTGAGATTTGGCTTGGAACAGTTGGCTTTGAGCGAAAAGATACATGGGGAAAAGAAGGAGGATGTGGTCAAGCTGCCACACCACGATGCCACGATCACAGTATTTGGTGCATTCTGTAACCTCCAACAATTCTGTACCTCTCGGGTCTACAAGTAGTTCCTTGTGGTCAAGCAGGTGATTTTAAAATTAATTGATTGATTTGACTTAAATTTATGCTGTCACAATCACTGCAATTGGTGCCTATTGAAAAATCCTCTATTTCCATCCCTCCCAAGTTTACGAGCAGTTCCTGGTGGCCAAGCAGCAGGAGGTGGATGTGCTTTTATATAATCAGTCAATTGATTTAACTTAATGGATGCCATGATTACTCTATCTGATGCATTCTGTAACTCTGCCCCTCCCAGGTGTACGAGCAGTTCCTGGTGGTCAAGCAGGAGGAGGTGGAGAGCCTGCAGTGCCAGGTGTCGTCCCTGGAGAACGCTGAGCAGATTGAGAAGGTCACGGCCAAGAAGGAGGCTATTGCCCAGCGCTTCACCAACCTCTCTGACCCTCTCAAGAAGAGGAGGGGTGAGCTGGAGGCACAGCAGAAGGGATACCAGGTCCTCCGTGATCTGGATGATGAGAAGGTGGGTCTCAAGATTGACAAGCTATTGCGCACTTAGTGCTTAGAAACATGCTATTAACTATGGTATGAGAAATGAATATTATTATTCTTTTTAAAAGAATATATTATTATCACTATTATTATTGTTACAACTATGATTATTACTATTAATATTAATAGAATTATTATTATTATTACCTTGATCATGATATCATTATCATTGCTTCTATTAATCTTACTGCGATTATTATTATTAGCTTCCTTTCACCTCTTAGTTCTTCATATTACTATTATCATTAATTATTCTTGATAGTATTATTATCATGATCATGATGACTATCATTATTGTTTTTATTATTATTAGCAGTTACATTAGTAGTGGTATTCTATTATTACTGTTACCATTATTACCATTATTACCATTATCATCTTCTTTCCACCCTGTAGATCTGGGTGCAAGAGAAGCTGCCGCTGGCGACGTCTCACGACGTGGGCAACAACCTGCAGGCGGTACAGACCCTGCAGAAGAAGACCAACACCCTCAACGCTGAGGTGGACGGCCACGTGCCCCAGATCGAGGAGGTGATCAGCCGGGGGAAGGCCATGATCGAGGAGGGCCACCCCCAGTCGGAGTACATCACCGTCAGCATCACGGAGCTGGAGGAGCACCTGATGGTTCTCAAGTCCTCCATCTCTGAGCGCAAGGACAAGCTGGTCGACTCCTCCAAGGCACAACAGGTAGGCACACTGTTCGTTCATGTCTGCTCTGAAGGCAATTGTTGTGTTTCCTTGCTCTGATTTATTCCTTCAAGCAATATTACATTGTGATGCATATTTCTTCCTCCTCTCTTATTTGTGGTTTCTACCCATTCTCCCACAAGTCATCCCATCATGCAATGCATGGCGACAGCTGGAATTAATTTTCAGTCATTCCCACTTCCAGGCTAATGATATTAGCATATGAGACAGGTAGTGGGTATGATGGCACAAAATGCCCAGGGCCCTGTTGCATAAAACTTACCATTGATGGTAACTTTGCTTCCAATGTCAACTTCTATGGAAACATTGAATTTGATTGGCTGTTGAATGATGTTACCATGGTACTTACCATTGATGACAGAGTTACCATTAATGGTAAGTTTTATGCAAAGGGGCCCATATGTCACTATGAGATGCATTGTGGGACAGCTTTTCCTTATATGCTACTATCTAGGGAGAAGTATTTTATCTTCTGCACAGACATTAATGATTCCTTTTCTTACATAAAACTGGGAAGGATGCCCTTCCCAGCTGTATTTCTCAAAACAAGGAATCTCGATAGTCTAGCAACCCAACTGACATATGTCTTCTTAAAAGCAAGCTTGCATAGAGAATTCTTCCAATCTCATGTATGAATGGCGAGCCAAGTCAAACTTCAAATATCTTTAAAAGAGAGAATACTCGGGTGTAAACTTGTCTTCTCACAATTTCCCCACTCAAAATATAGTTGCCCCTACTATAATATAGCACGTAATTCAGAGTTATTTCCTGTGACCACATAATAAAATAGTTCTTTATTGTAATTGATAAAAAGGGCCACTCTTATCAAAACCTCTTTCCACATTACCATTGACTGCGTGTGGTTGTGCCCTTGCAGTACTACTTCAACGCTGCGGAGGCAGAGGCGTGGATGAGTGAGCAGGAGCTGTACATGATGGGTGAGGAGCGGGCAAAGGATGAGGCCAGCGCAGCTACCATGGCCAAGAAGCACGCCATCCTGGAGAGTGCTGTGGAGGACTACGCAGAGACCATCAACGAGCTGTCTCATGAGGCGAAGGAGCTCATTGACGAGCAGCACCCACAGAGGTAGGCAGAACCACGTCCACTCAAGGGATTCTGCTTGATACTTCATTTCTTGTGCTTGTAGGAATCACATGCTCACTTGTTTGTGGACACTAGACAATCTTATCTGATCTTATATTTTTCTTTATATACCTCATCTTAATAATCATGTTACCTGATTGGTTGACAGTCGTGACATAGATGTAACCATCCTAGCAAAATACCTCATTTACATAAATACCGGTCAATCATACTTTATTTGCAGTTAATGGTTAGTAGTACTTATATCTGCATAGATAGGAGTCAATAGTACTTTTGTGTAAATTGTTGTTATAGGTAGTCAAAATGTTTTTACGTTTATATGTACTAGGTGGTTCTGTAAAATTTTGTGTATTTTACAGAATGTGTAAGTTGTGTATTCTGTCAGAGGATCTTAACTCTCTCGGTGCCTGGCCATTAAAGGCATATTGAGTCAGTGAAGCCTCGATACTGCGAGGTATCAACTGTATTTTCTTCTATAAACGACCTTGTGCAACACCACCTTTGAAATATATTGTGTATGTGTTCTTCCCATGTGTGCTGCAGCGACCAGATTGCAATCCGCCAATCTCAGATCGACAAGCTGTACGCCGGCCTCAAGGACCTGGCTGAGGAGAGGAGAGCTCGTCTTGAGGAGACTACCAAGCTCTTTGTCCTCAACCAACTGGTGGATGACATTGAGCAATGGATAGCCGAGAGGGAGGTCGTTGCTGGGTCGCACGAACTTGGCCAGGATCTCGAACATGTCACGGTAAGTGACCCCTGTAAATTTTTCAGTAACACCATGTTGTATTCTTTCTCAAAATATTTGTCCTATGTTTGGATTAAAAAATTATAAGAGAAGAAGAGATGGAGTTTTATTTTTATTTGATAACCCTTACCCCTTCAGAAAGACTAAAACTCTTTATTTCATTTGTACAGATGTTGCAACAGCGCTTTGCTGAGTTTGCTCGGGATACCCACAACATCGGCACAGAGAAGGTAGCCAGCACTAACAGGATATGCGACAACCTGATCAACGACGGTCACGCCGATGCCGCCACCATCTCTGAATGGAAGGATCAGATCAACGAGGCCTGGGCTGACCTGCTGGAACTCATCGACACCAGGACCACGGTGAGTTCTTCTTCCTCACGTTCTTTCTTTCCAGAGATCTCATATTTTGATGCGATTGAATTTATGCCTCTGCAAGGAATTTGCCAAATGGCATTATATTCATTAAAAAGCATTAGCTTACCTTTTGTGTGAACTCAGATTTGTACAGAGAGAGACCAGACTGCAATGTGTTTGGTCACAAAGTATTACAAAAAATACCATCCTCCTTTGGCAAATGGTCATAAGTGAGGGAGTCATTTATGTACTAGTGCAGCCATGTGACTACTCACTTATAATATCTTTTTATTGTCAAAATTGATTTTTTTTTTTTTTTTTTTTTTTTTTTTTGGGGGGGGGGGGAGGTGTATTTATTAAAGTTGAAGATGAACATCCCAACAGATGCTAGATGTTGACACTCAATATAGTGAGGAAATGCCCAAACCATTTAAACCATATAGTCTAATTGTGAAATGTTGATTGGTTTGCATTTGGTGCTAACAAAATCCTGAAAGTGCTGTTAAGACAAAGATTAGGCATAACGCTTCACTTGTAGACATATATTTTGTGGTTTCTATGGTCACTTTTGGAAGCTTCTTGAATTCTATTTCGCTTGTGGAGTTTCCCAGTAGTGTTTGTTATATTCACTTTTGTAATCTTTATTTTATTCCCTCTCCTTCAGATGTTGGCTGCCTCGTACGAGCTGCACAAGTTCTATTCAGATGCCAAGGATGTGCTCGCCCACATTACCGTAAGTTGACCCTTACAGCAGCATAGGTGCATGCAATGTGTAATACGTCAGTGGGCGCTTTCTTGGATTGGCACCAAGAGTTTTGATCATGACTCTCCATAAACATGTATCATGGTGAAAGAGCAGAGGTTTTCAGGGTTTATATTTGATAAGAGATATTCCAATTTTTTTGCGCTACTCATTATGCCTTCATTCAATTAATTGTTCTTTTCAGATTCAAAGTTATCAATAAATATGGGTAATGTAAGAGACATGTAACACATAGGGTTGTACAGACCTTATTAAGGTTTGTAGGTGAATTGTTGATTGGGAGGGGGGCATGAGCGCACCACGACTTAGTCCGTTGATGTTATTTATTTTGTTTTTCGGTGACAGGAGAAGCAGACGGAGATGTCTGAGGAGCTTGGCAAGGACCAGCAGTCAGTGGCCATCCTTCAGCGCAAACACGTCTCTTTCCAGAGCGATCTGAAAGCACTGGGACAACAGGTAAACACACACAACACTCACTCATGTGAACATAGCAACACGGCTCAATGGAGATAGGAATACAATTCATCTCATGGATGGTCTTTCAATCTGGCCTGCAACGAATTGACTACAAACTTACAGGCATTATAGTACTTCATGTAGTTTATTGTACTTTAGGTACTGTATGGACTGTGTGTTTGATGATCGGTTGTTTCTGTAGAACAGGTTTGTCACTACTTTGTAGAGGCCACCAACTTTGATTTTACTAATGCATGTGTAAAATGTTGTTCTCAAAAACAGAAGAAGCAGATATAAAATATTCATGGAAATGGTGCAAGCTGCGGACGTCACTTAAAAACAAATACTGAACATGGAACATATTATGATTCATGGTATTGGTACAAGCCTTGTAGCATGCTTAGAAAGCAAGAATGAAGATACATTATCCTTCCCCCAGGTGAAAGACGTGCAGGAGGAGGCAGGGCGTCTGCGGGCTGCCTACGCGGGGGACAAGGCTCGTGAGATTGACAACCGGGAGCAGGAGGTGGTGGATGCCTGGAACAACCTCAACGGCTCCATCCAGTTCCGCACGGTGCGTCTGGACCAGACGGACGAGCTCTTCCGCTTCCTCAACCTGGTCAGGGCCCTGCTCATGTGGATGGACGACATTGTGCTGCAGATCAACTCGCAGGACAAGGCCAGGTGGGTAGTCAGTCAATGATAACAACAGAGAATAGGGTGTGTTCACATGTGGAGGGACTCTTTTATAGTCTATAATCAGCGTTTTTAAACGTGATTCAGGCTAATGTTTGTAGTTTATAATCGTTTTGGGTTGTGATTGGCCTCACTAAGTTGAAACACAGAGAAATGTGTGTTTTGAAACACATATAAGTACATCATAGAATCGTGTGTCGTAGAATAATGTATGAAAATGCCTCTTACCACTGACAACAACAAATAGTAGAGTGTTTTCATATGTGGATCGATGATATTGTACTATAGATCAACACCCAAGAAAATATCTAGTGTCTCTTTGTTATTAATGATATACTCTGTAGAGTATGACTTGAACTGTGTAATGTTCTTCTTCCAGGGATGTGTCTGGTGTGGAACTGCTGATGAACGGCCACCAGAACATCAAGGCTGAAATCGACACGCGGGACGGCAACTTCACCGAGTGCTTCACCATGGGCAAGGACATGCTGGCCAGGGACCACTATGCATCAAAGGACGTAAGTGACAAGACGGCTCAAAGGAGATTATGCTTAGAGATAAACACATTCGAAGGGTAGACCAAGAAATCTTGAGAAGAAGAGCATTTTGTGTTATTTATTTTTGCTGTTTTTTTTTCTTTCATTTATGTTTTCCTTTCATTGGGCTTTTATTGTTAAATTAAGAGAAGAAAAATTATTTACAAACAATTATAAACATCCGTACATACATTGATACATTGTATTCTTATATTCTATAACTTATATACTTATATTCTGTAACTTATATACTTATATTCTTTAACTTATATACTTATATTCTATAACTGTACAGTGGATTAAGTCAATACATCTTAAAAATGACACAATGTTTTTCACAAATTTCTTGATTTGGGGATGTAATTTTGATATTGATTTTTCCTGTTTATAATAATTCTTTTTGGAGGATTTGCATTATGCAAATGAAGTTAAAATTTTATGTTGTTATGAGGTTCAATAATCATACGATTGAAGGCATAATACAATTTGTTGATTCTTGCCTATGTTTAGATCCATGCCAAGCTGGTGCAGGTGGGCTCTAAGCGAGGGGAGATGATCGCTGACTGGGAGCACCGATGGGAGTACCTGCAACTCAGTGAGTGGGACTAAGAGACTTAAGAGTACCGTAGACCACATGATTAGGCAGTCGTAAGGGTCTATCATTGGAAATTTCTTGCGCAAATCCAATGACTGGGTCCTGCGAGTCAGCCACTCGCAGAGTCGTAGGACTGATGAGATCGTGTTGTCTGTGGTGGCCTTAAGAGTGTGGGGTACCTTGTGACATTATGAGGAGTATACTCCGAAAACAGTGGCATTATGGAGGAAAGCATTTAAACCATGGGATGGATTGGACAAGTAGTTCCAGTGATATTATTTTTTATTTAATCGTGATTCCATTTCAATTCCTTTAGGTTAAAACATGCATTTCAGCTTTGTGCTGCAAACCATGTTTGAGTGCAATAAACCATTTGAATTGATTCGATTTGAATGAAACCATGTTATTTATTGAGATGCCATCGCATGGCCAATTTATATTCTGTGATGACAGTAACATGACTAGCGATCATCATGTTTATGATACTGTTTAATGACGTTGCTATATGTAGTGGTGATTTATGAAAACGTTCATCATATCAATAGTTCTGATAATGTCAATATTAATTAGATTTCACATATGTTATTGTTTGTGTCATAGTGGTGTTATTGTTAATATCAACACCGTCATTAATGGAAGTATTAGTGTTGATATAAGTGTCAATTAAGTGCTAATTTAGTGTTCATATTAGTATGGAGAAGAGTGGTATTAACTGGTTATATGTCTCCCCCTGTAGTCCTGGAGGTGTACCAGTTTGCCCGTGATGCCCATGCTGCCGAGGCCTGGCTGATGAGCCAAGAAGCCTACCTGAGGAGTGAAGACTACGGGGTGAGTACACCGCAGCATTGTCCATCTAAATAACCTTTAATCCTTACACTACCAGGCCATGAAAACCCCATTGGCTTATGACACATCTTCATGATAAAAGTAATGAGAGAATTATTTCTCTCATCAATTGTCCCTGCGAGCAAACAGATTATAACAGAAAATGCTCAACTACATTGGGTAGTCACTGACTTAAGTTGACAATGGAAAGGTTTGAGCTTTGAAGGACGTACTATCTAGAATTCTCAATATTTGATTTTAAAGCAGGAAGATTCAGAAACTAGTGAAAGGCATGATGATTGAATGATAAACTGAACTTTATGTTTGAACCGAGTTTGAACTGAAGGCACAAATGAAAATGTTGCATTACATGGTTTAATATTAGTGACTTTGTTTCAGGAGTAATGATGATATTTCAGCCAAAAAAGGTTAGTCTGTATTGCGGAATTTTGCTTCATGGTTGGAAATTGCTGTGCTTCCTTTCAGAACTCCCTGGATGAAGTGGAGAAGCTGATCAAGAGGCACGAGGCTTTTGAGAAGGCTCTCTTCTGTCAGGAGGAGAGATTCACAGCCCTGGAGAAGCTCACAACGGTAAGATTGAATCTTTGCTGCACCCTGCCCTCCTTATATGTCTCTCCCAAATTACTTTCCTTCACCAACCCCCCTTTTTCTTCTGCTCTTGCCTCTCTCCTCTCTTACCACTCTCTCTCTTCCTTCTTTTCATTCTCTGCCTGATCCCCTTCGTCTCTTTTCTCTCTCTCCCACTCCCATGTCTATCCCCACTTTCCTCTATCTCCATTAATCTGTCTCCCTCTTCTTTCTTTGCTTCTCCATACTCATTTTCTCTCTGTTTCTTTCCTTCACTTACCCCCTTCTCTCCCCACCCCCCCCCCCCTAACGCATTCTTTTCCCTGATTCTTGTCCTCTCATTTCACTTTTCCAATCTATGTTTATCCCCGCCTTTCTCTATCCATCTTTCCTCTGCTTCTCCTTTCTGTACTTCATCTTCCCTCTCTCCCTCCCTCTCTCCCTCCCTCCCTCCCTCTCTCCCTCCCTCCCTCCCTCTCTCTCTCCCTCCCTCCCTCCCTCCCTCCCTCTCTCCCTCCCTCTCTCCCTCTCTCCCTCTCTCCCTCTCTCCCTCTCTCCCTCCCTCCCTCCCTCTCTCCCTTCCTCTCTCCCTCCCTCCCTCCCTCCCTCTCTCCCTTCCTCTCTCCCTCCCTCTCTCCCTCCCTCTCTCCCTCCCTCTCTCCCTCCCTTGCTCCCCCTTTCCCTTGTGCATCTCCTACTACCTGGGCCATTCAATACCTACCTGCCTGTCAATATCATGACTGTGTAGATTGTGTATTTGCATGGCCAGCAAGTGATATATTTTGCTTGTAGTAAAGAACGAATGTGCATGTTGCAATTTTTCTTTGCAAGACAAGTGTGACTGAAAAATACAAGAACATGCAAATATCATAAATGCAAGTATGTTTTTTACCATCTCTCTGCTCTTTATCTTTCATGTATAGACAAATACACATGATACATGCAAGAATATTCTTTCCTTTCGCACTATTGTATATATTAGATCTATTCAACTGCTCGAAGACAAATATTGAAGAAAAAAATCCTTTGCAAGACACTAAAATTAAATGCAATTACATTTCCTCTTCTAAATCTATTGCAATTGCTTCTAAAAAAAAAACCACCTTCCTTTTACCTGTTTATCTTATCAACATTGCTGCTATATAGTATATGGCATAACTGCATCATTGTTTTTTTTTTTTTTTAAATGAATTGGTTTTGTACAAAATCTTGAATCATAAATGTTTTAGTTGTCGTTCTTGTTCAAGTCTTGTCACTAATATTAAAAAAAAAAAGAAGGATGTGTATTATGAAAGTGTAAATACATGTCATTACCCCCCCTCCCCCCCCCAAAAAAAATAAAATAAATAAATTAGGAGGGGGCAAGGGAAACAGATCCAATAAATGAATCTGTGCATAAAAATGTTGAGTTTTAGACGTACTGCTGTTGACATTTTTTTTTCAAACATGAACAAGTGTAACAAGTATTCCCCATTGCTTGCTTGTGCTTTGTTTCATGTTCTTTAGATGTTGTAGTAGTAGGAAGAGGAGAAGTAGGAGGAGTAGTTAGTACATGAAGTAGAAGTAGAGATAGATCTTGATAGATTGCCTATTTCATTCTTACATTACATTCTATGAATAGGAAGGGTGATGTTGAGTTCTGGTTTATTGGTTGTTAGTATTGCCATGCTGTGTTGATACAAGATCTAGAAAACTGATCAGATGAATCTCCCTGTGCCCCCCTTGCCAGGCAAAAAAAAAGAAAGAAAGAAAATATTTGCTAACTATCTTTTTATTTCCAGAGCTGCCATAGCAGTGAAATGATTTTGTAATATTACCCCCCAAAAAAGAAGATGAGTTTTGCCTTTGTACATACTTTCGTTCTCTCTCTGCATTTAGAACAAAAAGTGAAATGAGCCTCTTGAATATTGTGCTGATTTAGAAATCCACTCTCATGCTTCAATTAAAAGAAAGAAAATGTTTGAAGTTTAAGTGTGAAATATTTATCCCGGCCCTCTAGCATTATTCAGCACTGCCGTATCTTGCACCAATCACAAACTAATGTGATACCCTGTGATATCAAATGATTTGTGGCCGTCAGATTTAACTTCAAAGACATTGTAATCAGAACTCAAAATCACCAGTAGAGCATGTAGAGTCCAACTCATGTTTGCGTATCACTGCTTTGCACGTCGTTTGTAGAAGAAGACACCTGTCTTGCGACCTTCACCTGTAAGTATATGATAAGTATGGGAGAGGACATCTTACTCAAGAGCTATTCATTCATGTCAAAGAACAGAGAAGCCCTGTAAACGATCATTGCTTGGGGACTCATTTTGTTATTCTTTGATGGAGTGATCAAAGAGATTGAGCTTGCTACAAGTACATGCATGACAATGAAAGATGTTCTCTGTCACGCTGAGTGCCGCATGCTACCATTTCTTCTATCCCAGCTTTTGAAATCAATCAGTTTGAAGTCATTTCTTCAACATTTGCAGCACATTCATTTCTTCATGACCTTTGCTTGCATCACAACCAGTGTCTAGCTTTGGTTTACTTATCTGATTCTAAATTGTCTTCCATTTGCTATGACATTGATTGCAATGTAGAAGTGTGTGCCCTTTTTCCCACAGTATTTTTTTCTTTCATAAACAGTACATTTCAGTGAAAAATCCAATCACTGATTCGCAATCACCAACATCAGCACATCCAGTAGATGGAAGAGCAACAAGGTGCGCAAGTTCAGTAGTTCGTGGGACTGCATTGTTCCTATTTGTATAGAATCCAGGCCCAACGAACAATACAGACCCACCAGCTATTGAATTTGCATATCCTGTAACTTGTACATCTACTGGACTTGCTGATGCTGGAATGGTTATCAAAATGGTGTGTGCTTGTAAGAGATGTATTTTCTGTTTGGGAAGGCAATTATGGATGTGCCCCAATAAAGCAGTACATGTACATGGTCTTAATGAATGACTTTCCATGGGGATTTGTCAGCAGTAGCTTCACAAACCCTCCAGTCATACAAATTCATCTCATCCATGTGTGCAGTCATGGACAAAATATGCTTTGCTATTTCATGGGTTTTGGTAGCGGGCTGACATTTACTTTAGAAGTGCTGTGAAAGCGTGCCTCTTTATAAATCATATGGGATTCATCAGGAGGTACCACATTCATGAATCATACAATTGGACCCCAGAAGTATCCCTCTCCCCTATTCTCAGTCACCTTGATGATAGGGACATTCATTTCATGATTTCCATAAAGTTTGGGTACATTCCATAATCACTGAGTGCTCATCAGATTCAAGTTATACTACAATAATTGATTGTACGTTTTACATATTTGAAAGTTAGAATAAATCATTATCATGAAAACATTTGTTTCCCTCTGCCACAAAAATCATATTTTTAAAAAAATATTTTCTATTCCACTCACTATCTTAAGAACCCTTAAATGGATAAACTTTAAACTGGGTACCTGTATGTATACCATTAAAGCAATGATGAACCTCACCAACAATCGCCAGACATTATGCCTTTTCACAATAACTACCAATCAAATTCACAAATTTCCACCGAACATGGTAGGTGAGAAGCCACATGGAGAGGAACTGGTGATCTTTGAGGTCATATCCTTCGACATCAAAAGTTTTAAAAAAGTTCTTAACTCCCACCCCCCCTCCCCTCTACCTACCCCTTTCCCCCAAAATAAAAAATCCCCAAAACAAATCAACAAAACAGACTTTCATCACAGTATATACAAACATAATGTTAATGAAACCAAATACTTCACCAAAAATGAAGGTCAGAGGTCAAGGCTCATTAAAAATACTCAGTAATGTTTTTCCATCGAAGACCAATAATCATTAAGACTTATTTTTATGAACAGAAAATATTAATTTAAACCAGATGAAGCTAACATTGAGGAGGGGCATAGTTTTCCTAACTGTGTGCCATTGATTTGCCCTGGTTTTGCTCTACCATCCACATGCAAGGAAACACCAGCACAAATGCTTCTGCCATTATGCTGAGTCTGGTCATATATCGAGCATTTGCTCTGCATCATTTTTGTCACATTTTTAAGACATCATGCATTGTTTTGCTTCTACCACAAAGTTGCCAAAGGCATTTTTTTTTTTTTTTTAACTTATCTGTTTATTCGAGATCCCTTGGGTGGATTGATATTGAAGGTACTGGTATGGTCATGATCTGCATACAGATGTATTTGAGATTAGTGAACTGCGTAACAAACTCTTGGTATGTGATAGTGAAATGCCTGTTGCCAGGAGTGAATTAAAGCTTGCTTCATGTAAGTGGAATAGATACACTGATTAGATGTTGGTTCAAATATATATGTCATATTTACTGAACACTGATGTCCAGTATTGAGTAAACTTTATTGACAATTACAATGAAACTTGAAAAGGGGTAAATTGTCAATGAATGAGGAAACTAATACACTCTAAAGGTAAAGTATGTAATACATATATCTGTGGCTTTGGTCACTGAGCAACTGTCATAATGTAAAAT
Organism: Arbacia lixula; assembly: GCA_963669155.1. Classification (NCBI taxonomy): domain Eukaryota; kingdom Metazoa; phylum Echinodermata; class Echinoidea; order Arbacioida; family Arbaciidae; genus Arbacia; species Arbacia lixula. The sequence continues at coordinate 28,764,377 of OZ022577.1, read as the reverse complement.
GCCAACTAAAAGTAGAAGAGGTGAGATGGATTCATTCCAGTAGAGTCTACCCTGTAAAAGTGATGAAGTAATTACCATTATCGTAAGCAGGACACTGTCTATTGAACTGTTGGTATTTCCTCTCTGGACAGTTTGAGACACCTTCATAAGATACTATAAGAATTATGGTTCAAGATGGTACAATATTGTGTCTTTTCCAGGTTTTTGTAAAATGTGTCTTTTCCTCTCTTGTTCCAGGCACATTATCCAAAACCTGGTGAAGATACAAAAAGCAAAAAGACAACAAGTCTTGACATTTCACTAGATTTGTTAACATTGTGTTGTGGAGGTGATTTTTTTTTCCTCTTCCTATTTCTGTGTCAAACTTTGACTTACTCCTCTGCTCTCTGTCTCCCTCCCCATATAGTTCGAGTTGAGGGAACTACGCAAACGTCAAGATGAGGCACGGCGGGCTGCTGGAGAAGAGTCACCCCCCATGAAGGAGTCACCGTCCCTTAAACATAAGATCGTGGATGACTTCATGCATGAGGAGAGGGAGAAGGAGCAACGTGCTAGGGAGGATGCAGAGAATGAGCTGCAGAGACAAGAGCAGGAGGAGATCAGGTAGGAAGATGGATGGATGGATGGATGGATGGATGGATGGATGGATGGATGGATGGATGGATGGATGGATGGATGGATGGATGGATGGATGGATGGATGGATGGATGGATGGATGGATGGATGGATGGATGGATGGATGGATGGATGGATGGATGGATGGATGGATGGATGGATGGATGGATGGATGGATGGATGGATGGATGGATGGAGGGATGGATCGATGGGTGGATGGATGGATGGATGGATGGATGGATGGATGGATGGATGGATGGATGGATGGATGGATGGATGGATGGATGGATGGATGGATGGATGGATGGATGGATGGATGGATGGATGGATGGATGGATGGATGGAGGGATGGGTGGGTGGGTGGGTGGATGGATGGATGGATGGATGGATGGATGGATGGATGGATGGATGGATGGATGGATGGATGGATGGATGGATGGATGGATGGATGGATGGATGGATGGATGGATGGATGGATGGATGGATGGATGGATGGATGGATGGATGGATGGATGGATGGATGGATGGATGGATGGACTATATGCTAGATAAATCGAAAATAGATAGTAAATTAAGGAAGAGACAATGAAGAATGCAGGAGCACGAGACACGGGAGAAGCAAACCAATATGAATATAGCATGTACAGTCAGATTGAAGGGCAGAAATATAAAGAGAGTTGCCTGATGAATGACAAGTGCACCTTGAAGACTGTGACATGCTATCCCACCCTCACACTCTTTACAGACAAGCAGCCACCAAGATGGTGGAGGAGGTTCAGGAGATGGTCAGCCTGGAGGCGTCCGGTGACGCGCACTCCACGGCGGTGGACGGCGCCGAGGGACGGGACACCGACGACGAACCCTTCAACGGAGAGAAGGAGCCGGCACCGGGCATCGTGCCTGCAGGAGCCATCGGAGGAGTCGGAGAGGTGGAAGGCTTCCTCATGCGCAAACACCAGATGGAAGCAGGCAAGAAGGCCTCCAACAGGTAAGAATGGGATCAGGGAGAAACGTGACTTACATATTGGCTGGGATAAGAGTATTATAGGCATGCACATTGATGTGTATAAGTTTGCACTTAATGCAATTAATGCTTTGTATGCTGTATGTGTATTTATTCATAAGTAATCGATTCCCATAGAATGTTGTTTTGTCTGGTACACAAAGGATTAATGGTAGCTTCAATGCAAACAGAAAGTAAGCGTTGTTAGGCACTTTGATCGCATAGAAAGAGATCAAGATGAGCAAAATATAGACAAGACAGTATACACATAAAGTGCTGACATAGTCCAACTGGTGAATTTCTTTTGGAATGTTTGGGGTAAGTGGTCTGTGTAGTTGACACCCTGGAACTAAATTTGAGTGCTGTACTTACTCCTCTCCTACACACAGGTCCTGGAACCAGCTGTACGGAGTCCAGAGTGGCCAATCCCTGACATTCTACAAGGATGCCAAGAACAAGCTGAAGGAGCTGACCTTCAACAACGAGCACCCACTCAACCTCAGCCAGGCCACCGTAGAGTACGCGGCAGACTACACTAAGAAGAAGCACGTCATCAGGCTCAAGTAAGTACTCCTCTGAAATCTCTCAAGCCTCTTGAATCACTCTTCATTTTCTCTTGCTATTAGGTCCATTCTTGTGATGAGGGTCCTGTGTCATAATCGTCAATCGGAACTTGCAATTACGAATGTTCTTATCATTTATGATTTGTTGAAAAATCATGCAAAGGTTCAGATTTGCCATAGATTAGAAGCCATGGTTTTGAGTTACAATAGATTACATCTAACTCTTCGTGATACATTGTGTTTCAATGTATCAATCTCCATGCACATTTTTTTTTCTTTGGGTTATAGCTTACTACTGAATTGGTACAACTCAGAGTAGTTGCATTGTCCCAGTGAATATTGCTCTGGCTTACAAGAATGACCCTTGGCATGGAAATGTTTCAGTTAACTGACAATCCTCATGATCTCATGAAACAATTTTGCCATGAACAGAACCACTGAAGGAGATTGATGTTCCAACTCATGATTTATGGCATTTGTATATTCTTCAATATGTATATGTTTGAATACATATGTTTGATTATATATTTGATTGGTTATATTTATATTGAATATAACCAAACACATCTGTGTTGTTGACTGTGCAGGTTATCTGAGGGTTCTGAGTACCTGCTCCAAGCCAAGGATGACGAGGACTTCAGCAACTGGATGGACCACCTGACGCTGGCCATCGATGGTGCCGGCGACTCTGGCTCCAAGGAGCAGAAGCGAGCCCACACCCTCCCAGCGGACTCCACCTCTCCAGGGGGCAAGAAGGCCAAGGGCAAGGGCCTCTTTACCCTCAAGCGGAAGTGAGAGCCCCCCAGGTGCCCGGGTCCAGGGGACCAGCTAATGAAGAGTGGCCCCCTCCCCCAAACCTGTGTATAGACTCAGTATGCCATGACATATGTTCAAGTACTATTACCGTTATTTACTGATTCAGATGTCGGAGGGAGAGGATAGGGGTTGTGTAAACTAAAGTCAAGGATTGGTAGTGCATTTTGTTTCAATTTTTACAAGGCTGTCAGAAGCTCGTAGCTGCAGAGTGTTTGAGTCGGTGACATACACCAACAAAAAAAAAAAAGGCTTTTTCCGCTTCTTCTTATTCTACGCTAGCGCTAACATGTATCATGTGATGTTGTAGTGATGATGTTATATATGTATAAACTGTAGCATGAGTTCTGGATAGAGAGAAAGCAAGTTTGGAATGGGTAGATTGTAAATTGGCTTTTTTGTGTGTAGTGTGTAGGGTTTCTTGTATACTAGGCATGTCTTTGAAAACAAATTGTTGGTGCGCTATGAATGAATTGCGCGGAGAAAAGGGACAGATTGTGATGATAAAGCCTTTTTTTATGAAGAAAAAAAAAGAGGAGTTTTGAAGATATGCATGCGGCATTCCAGTTTTACATCGTATGCACGGAGTAATGGAGTAATTCCCCCCCTGCAAGTCCCCTGTTTTAAGAAAGGAAAACTTTAGAGAAATCTGAGGCAGATAAGGTGATTTGTCCTTGAAATTGGACAAGTTTGTGCTCATTGATGGCTTGAGGTAGCATTGGAGGAAGACCTTTCCCATAGTAGTTAGAATCCTTGTGCTTTGGGTAGTGGATACATCTGGCACCATGTGTCATGTTCTAACTGAAGGCATGTCTGCGTGTAAGTTATGATGAGTAGTTGAGTCGTATCTCAAAGTCAGTACTGCCTGTTGATATTATTATTGTCCAGTACCCTACAATGTTACCTTGTACCTCGACGAGGAGTACTTTTGTCTATGGTAGCCTTTAGACAATGATGACCTGATCTACATGGTCTGCATGCTGTATTTAAATGCAATCTCTTCATTAGCGAATATAATTCAGACAGATAATGGACGCAGAGGTAAATATTCAATGTTATTGATGTGTAATTGAGTACATTGGTGTTTGTAGTCATAGTCGTTGTGACATCTTATAAAGAAAATTTGTATAAATGAGTCATTTGATTCTTGCAATTGTTATTAAAAATTTGCTGTTGTATCTGATAGTTGTTTAACTAATGTATGGCATGCATCTACTGGCTGTACAGTCCGAACCGTATGTGTAACTTGACTTCAACTTTAAATCAATTATATCAATTATAGTGTGTTGTGGTGGAGTCAAATCAATAGCGTTAGCTTAGAACATTTCATAAAGTTTACTGTAGTCAGTTAATTTTTAAAAGTTTATGGCAGTATAAATCATTTTCAGCATATTGTAAAGACTGCTCAGCAGTAGGTAAACAATTGTGTACAACTGAGATGTAATATCTAAATTGTTCTCTCATTATATCTTTATTTCCTCTCTATTTCAGAAATATTAATGCTTGCTTTAAAGTATGTAAATGTTATAGTAGTGTGACTTATATCTGATGAAGAGAAAGATTTTTTTCGTATGGTATGTAGTTGATCGACAGGCAGTTAGTGTTTGCCTGCATTACTCTCCAAACAATGCTACTTAGTAATTCAACCACACAATCTTGGCTTGGTCACAAATATTTAAAAAGCGCAAATTTACAAAAGTGGAGATTTGACAGAACTTAAATGGTCACACTTTTAAACCTGAAATAGTTGCCATTAGTTCATGTATTATACGTATTCTATCTCAAAAGTATATTTCAGCTTCTTTGCCCTGTTTAATTGATTATGTATGTATTTTTATGTTGACATTTATGTAGAAAGTGTAGTCAAAATCAATGAAAATGGCAAATTATGTAGTCATATATTTGCAACTTTCTCTGTAGAAAAGGAAAAAAAGAAAGATATTATTTGCAATAGTTAATTATCGGTTTATAAAACTTGTATTCAGTCTTTTTGTATTCTCAATCGCGTGAGAACATTCATTGAAAAACAAGGTTCAGAATATCTTGAATAGTCATTTTTCTAGTGATTCCATCATTTTGGACCAGATACATAAGCCTAGAGCCGATGTGTTCCCCAGCAAGTCTTGTAGTAAGCAGAGGGCAAGGAGACACACATTAGAAATCATGCACGTTGAGCAGATTGCTGGGTGCTTTAATGGTCGATAACCAATTCAAGAGCTTTCTCATTTGATGTGGTACTCAGTTCATCGCCTGTATTCATCTGACTGCTCGTTTGTCGACAGTTTGTGGTAGCGTATTCATTTCTTCATTTCCTTCCTGTGTGTTGTATTCTGAGGTGAAGGTATTCAGTGCCAATTTGAGTGGACATCTTTTAGTCATAGGACTCTTTGTGCATTAAAAATGCAGCTTTTTTGTAACTTTTTAAGTTGGTTTTAAATGGAAAATTCAGTGAAGCAAGACAGAACCAACTCAGTTCATGCAGCACAGATCATGAACCTGTACTCACCTTGTGTTTATTAGAAATATCAGAGAATTGACCAATTTAAAGGAACTAGCAAACCCACAGACGTACTGGAAGCTCTATCGCAAGTGAACGGTTATTTAATCTGCCCTTGATGTATATGTAATATTAGTATTTAAATTAATTCTATGTATGAAGTTGTATTCAAATTGCTTTGTGATAACTGTGATTAATATTCCAGCATACACGCTTCAGACTATTCCACTGGCACTGATTGGATCTAGATAGCACCGTGCCTGGTTTTCTCACAGGACCATACCCCTTCTAGCTCTATCTCTCTTGGTCTCGTTTAACAATCTATAGCCCTTCATTTTGTATGTGTCACGTATTGCCAATTAAATCCAAGTGAAAAAATGTACCTCCGTCTCCTGAAAAGACGTTTGATTTCTTTGGTCAGTTATATGCTTAGGCTACCAGGTACTTTGACATGAGAGGTTATGATTGAAGAGGTGAGTGTAAGTTAGTGAGAGTTGATGGGAATGAAACATTCTTACCATAAACACCTTAGTACTTGAAGAACACATGCTGGAAGGTATTAAAAAGGAGCGAAACCCTGGATAGACGTTGATGTCAATGAAATTATAAAGAACGCAGAATGAGGAACATTTGAGGAAAAAAAGACAAATATGTGTAGGTATGTGAGATTGTAGTGAGTGTGTGTGTGTGTGTGTGTGTGTGTGTGTGTGAGAGAGAGTGTAGGTGTGAGTAGGTGTGAGTATGTGTGTGTGTGTGTGTGTGTGGAAGATGTAAAGGCAAAAGTATGCTTAACTTTTTTTGTAAAGCAATAATGACACTTTGATACGTGGAGAATTCAGAGGCAATGTAATGTTTTTGTACCATGTTGCTATGGATATCCCAATAACAAAACACTAGAAATGAATAAAAATAGGCTCAAATTATCACAGAGATCTCAGAACCTCATTCAGGGGACGTCCCTGTTCTAAGCCATGTACCATAAAAGCTGCTTGATTAATCTCCATATATTCATCCCATGATGCACCACGCAGCCGCTTCTGATCTACCGTAGTCTTCTACTGTATGAGATCGGAAGTGATCATGACTGAAAGAGAAATCTGGATGTCCCTGCGTGTAGCATTACGAGCTGACTTGCCCCATATATTATCATTCATGGCTCTGATTAACCACAAATATTAATTTTAGGAAAACAAAATAAGTAGAATCTAATTCACTCATGAAATATTCAATTCAGTAAATCAGTTTAATAAAATGTTTATCAAAACATCACATCAAAATCGTGTTGTAGACTACATTACTTTAAGGAATGTTAATCGTCTGTAAACTACTTCACCCTATAGTTCACAAGTCTACAGTATTCACCTTATCCATAAATTACTCTCAAGTACAGCCGTTTAGACGATATATTTGTCTCATTCTGGTTAAATTATACTGAAAAAGGGTAAAAAAATGTGCCTTGCATCTCCATACATGAACAAAGTGAAATCTACAGTAACATTCAGAAAAGAGATGATACGTGCTGACCATTACATCCCCAAAACAAATGATAAAAATACAGGGCACCATCTTACAAAGAGTTACGACTGATCTGAATCGATCGCTACTCCAATCCCCCAACCCTAATGTATACAGTTACGATTGATATCAATTGCACTTCTATAAATAAGACAGGGCCCATATTTAATTGAATATTTGAAAATTGCCTTCTCTGATTTTTCTGCTTTTATTCAATAATTTTGTTGTGGTTTATTCCCTTTTTTAATTAGAGGAAACTGCACAGCTTTGCAGCTTGACATGCACTTTCAATTGGCACTTCTTTATAACATAGACGTATGTCATTATCATCACAGCAGATTGATTAAAATCATTTTCGGGTGAAAATTTTACAGATGAAAAAAGAACACAATGAATCAAAGTCAGAATAATGTGAGAATCGCTTGTGATAAATACAAATTGAAGTATACCGATGAACATTTGATCTTTAATTGAAAGGTACACATAATGAGAATAATGCATTTGTCACTTGCAATCACAAGGCCAACTGGGGGATGCAATGCCAAATTTTGTCTACCTCGACTCGAAACCTGAGAGGATTACCAGCATAGATCTTTAATCAAATTATGGTGCTTAATCTTACAAAAAGGAAATGCTGAAATGAAGACCAGATGCAACACAAAACTCTAGAAAATCAACTGACAATACAATAACTTTGAAATAAAATACAAAGTTGTGTAAGATAACAAAAATGTATGTACAAAAGTCAAAGCCAACAAACTTCAAATATGTTGTCACACATGTAAAACCATTACAAAATATAACCTTGGTTAGCAAATCAGTTTTTCTTTATACATATTCTATAAATAAAGGCTGAGGGGGTAGTCTCTTCCCCAGTATTTACACAGCGTCCCTCAATCTCCCTCCACATCCTCATTTCAGGTGCTAGTCTGGTTTCCAGGCTCTTGGACATATCTAATCCAAACTGAAAAGAATGTTCGAGAATTCTAAGACTAGTAACGTTTATACCCTTCTCCTCTTTTCTCAAGGGGAGCCAAAGAAAAAAATTGAGAAAGATTAGTCTCTGGCAGCCAGACCCCTTTGTGAATAGTTTGGTTTAGAAATACCTAAAAGCCTGGAAAACAGGCTATACAGGCATCTGCCTCTTGGTAGTCCACCATCTGTGTTATCAAATATTACACAACACATATACATAAAAACTAGTGAATATGGCTTATAAAGAAGCCGTTCCTTAATCACCCGAAGCACAGACACATGAAGGGGCACTGATTTTTCATTTTTATGATGCTATTCTGGTATTATGCCTTTTCAGTTGAAAGTGTTGAATTTTCTTCTGAATCCTTTGATGGAGTAGAACGTGACCATTGTATTTTGTCATACGAATCATGAGGAGCAACAACCCACATTACGTACATAGGTTATCCATCAATTGATGGCTGCCTATGATGACAACAACCAAGGTCAATTTGAATTTACGTTTTTCTTCGCTCACGCAATCAAACAATCGGAAGAAGTGTCCATTTTGACGAGTACTTGTTTCATTAAGTACTTTTTTTTTTTTACACATAGTGCTCACATTGCTCCATGTCTTTCTTTTTCTGAAGGCATATTCCAATATGCACTCTTTTTTCTCAAATACAAATGAAAAATCAATGTCCCTAAAATATAGTTATCAAACGAGGCACACAATGAAATATAGCATGAATGACATACCTACATAATATAAGCATATACAAAGACAGTCACATCATCATTTTCACATATCATGTCAAAGAAAATATATCAACACAATTTTGTAGACTGGAAAGGCAGTCAAACAATTGAAATAGATTTGTTTAGTCATTGTCCATTTGATCAAAAAACGAATGACTCGTAAAAATGGTGCTCAATATCTTGCTCCTTATGAATGATCTATGAGTGATTTGACTAAACTAGGTTGTATTGTCTTCTACAGCTACCAGTGCATATATTGTGATGTTACACTACAAGTTGAGGAATAGTGCCAATATTTATCATCTCAGTTCTCCCTCACCCAAGCACCAGGATTTGGAAAAAAAATATTGAAAAAATGTTGAACCATGTTCCTATCCAAATAAATCATAGCACAATTGAAGAGGGGCAGTTATAAAATTCCAAACCTTACTTGTTAAGAGCCAATAACCTAGTTTGAAGTACAAAAATGCAAGTGAACAGATTTGCACAACTAAGGTCCGACCATCTGGGCCATTCATGGAATGCACGATGAATACGCCAAGCACGTGATCAAAATGAAATATATGAAGCCTTCAACATTATATCCCTTCCTGCAAGACTAAGTTTCATATCTTACGGGACAATTTTAATTATTTATAGATTAATTTGCCTGCAAATGAATACATGGATTTTGTAGCCATTCAACTGATTATAGCAGGAAATGAAAAAAAAGATGAGTTATTCCTCCTTTTTGATATACCGGTAATGCAAGGGAGGTTGAAAAAAACTCCATCATAAATAACAAAAATGCTATAACTTAACATAATATGCAGCATAATATGGTATAAACTGAGGTTTCAGGTTCTCCGTCACATAGTTGTACTGTAAGGCAATTTTATATATTTGCTCTATTTAAGGAAATTCTCTGAAACTTACAATGATCCATCAAACATAGCATGAATACATTCTAAATATGAGATGCGTCAAGTGGAGCAAAGTTCATATGACAGGAATTGGAAATTTATGGCAGTTCATAGATCATGACACTAGAATTGCTGTCGAGGATGAGAGATAGAAATTTGGGAAGAGCAATCACACACAGATCAGAAAATTGTACATTTTTTTTAGAGAGAGCTATAGCACATTATGGCAAACGACTGAACCTGCTTGCACTGCATAGCACAGAGAGTTGTCAAAGTAACACACAGTCCTTGTTATCATCTCCCCATATGATGTGGAACATTATGGCAGCTTGGTGGAGAGAACAGTAATCCTCATTACTAACAGTCAAACAGAAGTCCTTTCCAATATAGGTAGGTCCAATACCATCACTTAGCTAAAAATGCAATATAATGCCATGCCTTAATACTGCACTTCAGAGGTTTAGCTACAGAGTATTAGATAGAAGGGTTATATATATATATTAGTCATAAATGATGTACTGTACTAATAAATATCTATCAAACCAATGACCTACTATCAGGATAAGGTTTTTCTGGAGTGAATGCTAATTGGGCTAGCAGCTACGTTAGTCTAGGTCCTACTGTGCTGATGGATTCCTCTGGCAACCTGATCCTTGTATAGGAGAGGACCAAACTTAGGTTGTCTAGACCAAGCTGGGCCAGTCTAGACTAGTTCACATCGGTTCTATCAGTGGATTGTCATAGACTAGGTCGAGTTGGTCTTGATTAACCTAAGTTTTACTGCAATGATAGATCTATGAATGAGTTGTCCTAGACCAGGTGCAGTTGGTCTAGACTAAACTAAGGTCTACTGCGGTGAGAAGCTCTACAGATGGGTCGTCCTAGACCAGGCAGAGACGGTCTAGACCGGAGCCTACTGTGGAGATGGCTCTCTCTGGTTGCCGGCCCCCAACGTGGGAGGGGGTCCTGCCAGGGGGCCCATGATGGCGGGTCTAGACCGGGCTAGGGGCCCAGATGCTGCCGATATGCTGGGCCTGAGGGGAGGGGGCTGCTGGAGGGCACTGCGGGGATGCAGGAATCTGTCAGAAATAACAAAACAAACATGTTTTTACTCAGTCATTCTCAAGCTATAACGGGCATCTATCAATCACAAACAGGCTACAACAATTTGCTTACACAATCTCTGATTAACTTTTAAATATGGAAACATTTCTCAGTGCAAACTGTCACTGAATACGGTGCCTTCAGTGTCCTTCAACTCCCTCAGTCCCGTAGGCAATGCATTGTGCTATTATTAAGACTGCAATATCAATGGTCAAGTACTGAGAGGGTTATGCTCTTTGGACAGAGTGAGGTGGTACAGTTTGGATTCACAAGCCTGTGTGCTTCCCATCTGAGTGGAGTGGAGTGGAATTTTACTTCTGTCATTTTCGCGGGGGCCCATGGAAAACCATGTATGTGAATAGGCCAACCTGTTTTTAAATATGTGAAATAAATCAATAAATACAAATTGCGAGCGTACCTGGACTGCTGTGACGTCTGCAGCGGTGGGGGTTTCTGAGAGGCTGTAGGGGTCTGAGCTGGGGAGGGGGCGGGGGCAGGGGCGGCCGCAGTGGGTCTGTGTAGAGGGGGTGGGGCACTGGAGATGACTGGTACAGCCAGGGGCGTAGCCACGGGGGCTCCTGGGCTAGCCCGTGCTGCAGGTGGCTGGGGAGAGAAACAAAGACCAACTCAGGATTACTTTAATGGCGAATGATCATGTTCCTGTGACTGTCAATCACAAACCTATCCATCTAAAAAAATGCCAATGTATCTGGCAGCATGTTTTGACATTTGGATTATGAAATAAAGTGAAATCTATCACAATGATGAACAAAATATTAAATATCAAAAGATTTCCTATCGAAATGATTATCATGACAGAACATCTTATACCTTAGCTGCATTTGCTACAGATGGAATATGCACCTTTAACAGCCGGAGACCTAATAACACATTTGAAGCACAAAAGAAGGAGGCAAGAAACCCAGTCTTAGCCACAATGATTACAAAGCCATATCATATCATACATAAAAGCTCTTAAAGTTGAAAAGTCATCCCACAATGCACTGCGCAGTGTATTTTGCAGTCACGCCCTTTTCTGGTCTAGTGTATCAGTGTATGAGACTGGAAGTGGGTATGACCACAAACATGCGCTGCCGGGTGCATTGTGGGACATCTGCTCCTTATATGCGGTATGGGGAATTCCCTGAATCATGGGATTCCATAACCTAAATGCAAGTCATGCTTGATTGTTACAGTGAAGCTCCATGCTTCATGGTGGTGCGTGTAGTGTTATTTGATGAAGTCCATTTAGCACTCCCTCGCCCTTAATCGTATCATCCACTTGAATGCCAACTTTTCAGATGCTTTATGACCCTGAAGATTATGATCCAGAGATGACCCTTACACTGGAATACTGGAGCTGGGATGCATGGGCATGCAATTTCTGTATAAATGAGTCATTGTAGTCCTCTGCATGAGTCATTATCAATAAAAACAATGTCTCTCTCAAGGAATTGCACTACAATTCTTCAGTTGTATCTAAACTGACATTGTAAGAGATGACCCATGTCAAAAATCTTCTGGTGGATACGGAACCAAACTCTACTGACCTCTGTGGTGTCCCCTCTTGCCTTCCTCTCAGCCTCGTACTCCTCCAGAACCTTGTCCAGGTTGAAGCGCCTCCTGAAGGTCACCACGAAGGCGCGGCACTGAGCAGCGTTCTTGTTCCCTATCACCTCGGCAACCGCCTCAAAGTCCTGGCCGTACTTCCTGATAGCTAGACAGCACAGACATCAAAAGGACAAGGATTGATAATGGTGGCTAAAGTGTCATTTATCTGAAAATAGTTCTCTGATTTACATATCAATGCCTCATCTTATAAAGAGTTATGATTGATTGCAATTTGACTTGCGAATGATAGAGATAGGGAATTGGACTTGCGATCCATTCCATGCTATCTATTCAGATCAAGTGCAACTCGGTATAAGACAGGGCCGAGATGTACCTTGTCTTCAGTGCCAGTATTTGTGTAGTTTAAGACTAAATTGACAATTATGTGTGATGCTTGCGGAGATATTTTTATGATAGAATAAATGCACATTATTACATTTCATGATTACATTCATCTGATGTCAGTGTAATGTGACCCCGTATGATGCATATTGCATTGCGATATCTGTTATGATGGGTGCATTTTGAATTACCAATATCACATTAACATTTTGCATGAGTCTGCAGGCAAATCAATCATCCCTTTCAATCTCATAATCCCTTACGCAATCATGGCGCTGCCAAATAATCCTCATGAAGGTTCTACTTTCTACCTTGCAATCGTTGAAGCCACTGAGACATACAAGTAATATTGCTAATTCCTGAATGGCTTCGGCTGAGCTTCATACCTTGTACAGCAAAGAGCTGTTCATCGTTGGTCATCGTTCGCCAAATAATCCTCACGAAGGTTCTACTTTCTACCCTGCAATCGTTGAAGCCACTGAGACATACAAATAATATTGCTAATTCCTGAATGGCTTCGGCTGAGCTTCATACCTTGTACAGCCAAGAGCTGTTCATCGTTGGTCCAGCTGGACTTGTTGCGCTGGGCAGGCTCCTGAGGCCGGACGTTGTCAATGTCAATCAGCTTCTCTCGCTGCTGACCCAACATCTGCTTGTTGCCTTGAAGCTGCGTGCACCAGGCAGAAGTAACAGAGAACATGTACACAAAGAACCACTATTAAATATCAAACATGGTCTGCAGCATCATTACAATGTCTTTGGACCAAACTCTTCAAATACAGTGAATAAAGGCTGCTCAGAGGAGACATGAATTGTGGTGTTTATATGATCAGTTGGTCTTTCTTACAGGTTACTTTGATTCAGATTTCAATGAGACACATATTTCAATGGAAATAAAAAATGTGGTCTTGACAGGTTTCATTGAATTTGAGTGGATAATCTTGTAGAAACAATCTAGTCCGATGTGATATGAAAATGTGATTTGAGGGTCCGAGTCTCCCTGGATAAAATCTAAATAATCTTAATAATCAAACATCCACTTACTTGTCTCTTAAGGTTGACGATGTCTGTGTCCAGCCCCTTAAAGATGGCATCTGCCTGTGTGGTTGCCATGGCGTACAGGTCATCTCTGTCAACATACATCCCCCTGGGGGGTTTCTTCTTCATCCGCATCGGGTGGTGGCGGTGGTGGGTCTGGATCTCGTTCCTTACTGGTCCCACGTGGGTGCGCATCACACCCGTTCGCCTAACAGCACAAGGAGGAATAGAAAGATACAAATAAATAAATTGTCTGTATAGAGCTCCAAAGTGGTGTCCGCATACCCATTTTTATGCTGGTTGCTGGTTATAAACGACATCACTCAAGTGAGAGTTTCGCTGGTCCAACATTGTCTAGCGGGCCAGTGTTGGGCACTCCCAATGAGAGTCCCCACTATGATCACTGATATTTACTCTTACTCACAAGGTTTAGAACCAGTTGTCTTGACAACAAGCTCATATAACATCACACTTTGGTACTCTATTTATATAGCCCCTGGTGTAAAACACTATCATCTCTAAGCACTTGACATTATTATTACTCCAGTCATTGGATGCTTGCAAGTCTCTGTTACAACGGTTCCATCCCAATCAAATGTGGTTTTGATTGGGGGTTTGTCATAGACCTATGTGATAAACATCTCCATCTTTCTAGAAATGGTTTATATCTAAAAGCTAAATAAAAATCCATTTCCTCAATTGATGATTGATTATTATCAATTTTCTTTGTATCTTTTTTTTAGTTTTTTCAAAATAAAAAGATGTGCCTGAGGAATAATAATTTTTCAAATGATTTTTTGTTTATAGATGAAACCATGTATGACTTGTACAACTGCTGCTCAGGATTCAGGACATACCTCCAGTAGCTATAGCAGGCATTACAGAGCTGGCCTTTGGGCGTGGTGTGGAGCTGGCTCACTGAACTAGCACAGTTCCCACAAACACTCTTGTTGGTGCTCCCCTCCTGCAAAGATCACACAAATAAAGAGTGACAGTAATCACATGTTGCTGTACATGTTAAAGCGCTCAGATGATTGAATGACTTCATGAGATGGGTATCATCTAGAGCACACCAGTCAAGAACTTGACTTCAAAGAGGAATAAGAAAATCGGAGCCATATTCATGACATTTCATTAGCCTAGTTCGTTACTAAAAATGCATGTTGCCGAATGCTCTTTAGCAACTAACTAGGTGTAGTAAGGCTTCACGAATATGGCCCCTGGTAAGCTTAAATAGGAATGCTGTGTTGTTTCAAGGTGGGCACAATGGGATAACAAGTTATTAAGCGTTGATAATACATTCCTACATGGAACACACAGTGCCAACATCTGGGCTGCTGACCACAAGGAATGTGAAGGTGGTCAGTGGTCACTCAAATCTTGCACATGTGCAACACCAGCTGGTTGAAAAAATATGCCTCATGTACCCACTTGGCAACCTACCACATATCAAAAGCAAAGACTCATTACTGGCTTTATACATGCTAAGTCACATGTTGACACTCTTGTTTGTGAAGGGAGTTCCACAGGATGCTCCATCTGAATTTTCTTTATTAATTTTAATAATATTATTGCTTTGGTTATTATCTTAGAATTGCTGTTTTGTCATGTTGTGTTATATTTATGTTAACACCCATACCCAAATAATTTGTTAAGCGCATTGATATGTTCACTGTCTTGAACTGCGCTATAACATCGTCATCAATATCATCATCATCATTATCCACAGAAATCCTACATATTTGAAACTTGATGTTCCTGGTTTTGAAAACTCAAAAAAGTGGACATGCATACCTTGACAGCTTCTGTTTTGTCAGTCTCCATACTTTCAGGGACTTCCTCCTCTTTTGGCTGCTCCTCTTCAGCACCACTGTAGAAATAAGCAGACGTAATCGCCATTTGGGTTAACTTGGGTCATATATATACACATCCTCTATACTGTAGAGTACTGAAGTGGTGTCGTCATATCTATTGTTATGCAGGTTTCTCATTCTAAACAACATCATTAAAAGGAGAATTTTACTAGTCCAACATTGCCTAACAGGCTAGTGTCGGGAACCCCAAATGACAGTCCCTGTTGTAATCAACACTGTTTTCTCTCCCGACATAGTTTAGAACCAAATGTCTCGACAACGTGCTCATATGTTATACCTCGGTAATCTCTAGATTGCCGGGGCTATGTGGCATCATTGTAACTACCATGGCAACAATGACAATGCTCAAACTGACCATCTGTATCCATGGAAACTACAATATCTGCATCAGCTACATGCAGTGCAGCCCAGAATCGCTTGTTTCTGACACCATCTTTTAGAGATAAACATGGGTTATACTGATATAAGCCCGAGACCAACATCCTTGTGATTGCAGTAAAAATGCAGACCACAAATTTGAAAGTACATCCACTGCTATCACCGACTGCAATCAACTGCGGTCAGGTAAGCTGACACTGTACAGACAATCAAATATTTAATCTCTTCCTTTTTCTAAATACTTCCAAGAGATCTATTAAGTGATTATATCTCCCGTCATAAGTTACAATTGTGTTCCCTTTTAACCATACCATTCAAATAGTTGGCACTCCTCTATTGCAGGTCATGTAACAAACTGGAGGCTTGGAGCACATCTATCCCATTCAAGGCCCGAAATGGACAATTTATAATCTGCTTCATTCATTCGAAAGGAACTTTCCCTCAAGTACTATCTCCTACATAGTTTGCACTCACATCTCATAGATTTACATACATGTAGTATACTTAAATGCAGTTGACATAGCTTGTATAAATAGTGGAAAATGCAAGGTCACTACAAAGTGCTACCCTGAACAATCGGAATCATCGATCCAATGACAGTGCGCTTTGTTCCCAAAATGAAGTCAATTAGTAGTTTTAGATGGAGTGGTATTAAGAAACATGCAGATGGAATATGGTTAATAGGTAGTACATGTTAGATTGATATGCTATTGTAAATACACAATACATGCATTCTTTTTTTTTACTAAGAGTTGACTGCTTGAAACTGAAACGATCAATATGCACCATTACAAACCCTGTGAATTAAAAAAAAAAAAATCATGTGAGACTGATGGGATGACATTCGTTTGTATATAGTGCACTTTAAGTTGTATTGAGGTTGTACTTATGTCAGCATATATCAGATAACATGTTAGAATATGTTTGATAATCCTCCCGGAAAGCTTTTCAGTAAACCTTAAGCAGTTCTTGCTTAAATGCCCCCCACCCCCCCAAAAAAAAAATTAAAAAAAATCTGGGTATCCTTTGTCCGAGGTTTTTATACAACGCTTAACTTGGAACTACTCACAACAGATGACAAATGTTGCTAACCATGGGTGATTAAGGATGTGATCAAGCTACATGTATGAAAAAAAAACAGCTAACCAATGAAGAAATTGCCACTTTTTTTTTGCTTATCTCCCAATGTAAAAGGTGAAAGTGATGATGTGGTGAAGACACAAGAGCTATGTTTGGTCCATTCTATAAATAAGCTTATTGATTTCTTTTTTTTTTTTTTCAATAGAACATCCTAATGGCATGATTTAAAGCTTGTGATATACAGCGTCATTTCAAATTTTAAGTCTCTCAAGTTTCTCAATACCATTAGCTTTGATGCTAAGTACGCTATGAAGTAAGTCAGTGCAATTTCGAAGGCCTAATAATGTAAGGGTAAAAGCATGCATTCCGGTAATCCTTGTCCTCCCAAAGCATGTTTGATGGATTTAAAGCATGAATGATGACAAGTGAGTGATTATCATGACATTAATCATTAAATACCCTTTCCCTTTACCGCAGTGTTAAACGTTATTCAGATTGCTTGGAATGAATGCATTGTGTAGAGCCTTGGAGTAGGGCGCCGCAGCATTGATGTGCTGTGCACCTGTCTACTTGTGGCACGTAGAGGGCAGTATATGCAACAATCAACACTTGAAATAATAATAGATATATGCGATGGAGGCTTAAGTTGACAATCAAAATTTTACCGTTGTTTTTGGCCTAGTAGGCTCATTTTCTGCGACCTGGAAAGAGAAACTTTGAAAACTGTAAAGACTGGGTATAACAATGTTGATTTTTGACAGTGATCGTGGAAAGAGAATATCTGCTGCAATCCCCACAGGTAAGCACATGACGTATCTCCTCACACATGCATACACCACCCATCCCCCTTCATACACATACACACACACACACACACACGCTTGCAAAAACCTTGTCTTCTCTATTTATGCATACATGTACATGTATGTACATGCAACACTTTGTTCCCCTGACTGGCAGAGTATGACAAACACATTTCAATTTCAGTATACTAGAAGCCTAAATTTGCAGGCCATAGAAAAAGCAACTTTAAATATTCTAGTTTTCTCCTAAATCACCTTAAGTAGCTAAATACACAGGATCACATAATATACCCAAATCTGGTCTACGGCAACCACAATGCCAGAGTAATTTCCTTTCAGGCGATTTTACTTTTGATTTGTAGCACTTTTTCACTTGCTAAATCAACATACTCCTAAAAAACATTCATACTGGTTGGAACAAGTGGCCACTTCACTAACACTAATATGGTATCATATTGCAGAGTACACACACTTCTCAAAACAATTCACAGTGGTTTGGATAATTACACACTTCACACTCACATTGATATTGTATTATCTTGCAATGTACACATACTTCTCAAAACCATTCACACTGGTTGAAAAATTCACAGTGTACAAATGCAGTGTCAAGCATGATCATTAGTACATGCTCTAGAACTTTAACAACTTTACACTACTGGAGGCACACAAATCTTTTCTAAATAAATAGTTCCTTGACTTGGTAGTGAGATAAACTCCATGTAGTCCATGCAGTGTGTAAAAGGTCTGACCATCAGCACCGACCGGCCACTTTTGACCTGTCCCTTGAAGTCCAGGGATAGGGGCTGGGAGTCCTTCTCCGCTGACCTTTCACACAAGCCCACAATGCTCTATTACAGGAGAGTGGCCATGTCATGTGACAAGAGTCATGTGATTAGTCATGTGACTTACCTGCCCTCCTTCTGGCTGTTGGAGGATGTGGAGGTCTTGCCGATCTTCTTGTCCATGAGGCTGGTGCGTGTCCGTGTCTTCTTCCACTGGTAGTAGTACCTCACCAGGCTGCTGATTGACTTGTCAGGAAGCTGAAGAAAAGTTTTAAAAAAGGACAACACGCTTTAAAAGGATTCAGTCACGTCTTCAATTTCCCCTTGCTATTTTTCAGCTGTGGATCAGGCATGAAATAATGTTAAATTAGTTGTTCATATCAACAGTCACTGTCCATAAAACTTTGCTCTGTCGAGTGATTGTTCACAGGGGGGTAAATCCATGCCCAATCACTGGAGATAATAATACTACACATTCACATCATGCTTAATAGTATGCTTATAAACGCTCTGGTGCTATAGTCCTTGCGACCACTGGCGAAGGGATTATCCTTGCAATGAGGGGGGCCCGGACAATAGCACTATATACAAAATAAAAAGTAACATTATAAGATCATCAAGATGATATGAACAATTTACTGTACATACATTACTGAAATAATAGCGAAGGTACAAGTGCAGGCACCAACAAGAAAAAGAATGGTTGATTTGTCACAAATATTTGAAGAAGTCGGTTTTCCGCATAGTTTTGACAGTGTGTAAGGATGTAGCATGTGGGATGTACTCCATGCAGTACATGACCCCAACCCTTCCACGTACTATCATGAGAGACAGAGAGCCTCGCTGCTTCTTACCATCTGCCTGATGCGGTGGAAGCTCTTCCCGTGGAAGCTGAAGGCCTGCTCAAAGAGGACACGGTCCTCCACCGTCCACTCATCGGGGAAGGGGGTGAAGTTGGGCAGGTCGGCCAGAGACTTCTCCACGCTGTGCTTGTGCCAGAACAGCATCCCCAGGGCCTGCTCCGTGTTGTAGCCAAACTTCTCCTTGGCAACGTTGATGTACTCATCCACTAAGGAGGGGTGAGAGTGGGGTGGGGGGAGGAGTATAGACATTAAGTGTATTCACACACAAGAATTCTTCATACAGCATAAAAGTTAAAGTCCAATGATGCACCAATATTCTGATTTTGTTTGCAGTCATGTCCACTTGTGGTCTCTTGTACTAACTAATCTACGAGACTGGAAGCGGACATGGTTGCAAAAAAATAATCTAATGTCTCTGCATGGTGCATTATGGGACGACTTTCCCCTATATGAGGTCAAAAGAATTGAGGTCCTGACCACAGCCAAAATCTTCAAAACAAAAGTTTAAAACAATCTCACTTTCCAGCAAGCAAGAACTACATGCTTTAGATGTGCATTCATACAAAGTCTCATTAGCCAGAAAGTGCCATATTGCATGCTTTGACTCAAAGATCATATGTAGTGTGATTTCTACCATGGTTTAGATTGTATTATATCCCTCATTAATATATTCTAGTTCGTTGATTGGTTGAAAGGGTGTCACATGACCACAAATAGATGAACTATTTGAAGGAAGAGAGCTCAGAGGGAAGAAAAGTACTATTTCGTGACGTCAGAGGGAAAAAAAGTACTATTTCGTGACGTCATGTCAAAAATAGTCTTATCTTTCTCTCTGAACTATCGATATCTGGGCTATCGGTGATCGATACAATTTTCATCGGCTCATCCCAGGTAAATGCACGACACGCAAAATCTACGCGATATATTTCTTTCCAGCTGCCTTTTGACGTTTTAGCGGAAAATCATTGGGTGCGCTGCCGAAACACCCGCGGTGTTGCGGCCGAGGTGCAACTTGAATTTCCGTTGGTTTGCTCAAGCCGCAGGAAATAACAAAACATCTGAATCGGGCTCCTGCGTTCGGAGCTTAGAGCATGGGCACTATATTACAAGTTCCATGGTAAGGATTAATTCAATGAACAAAGAATATATTAATGAAGGAAATAAAACAAATATTTCATGATCTTTATTCGGGAACTTTGTGGAATCTATTGGTCCCCTCGGTAAAGTGGAGGGCGTGCGGTACCATCTGAATCGGGCTCCTGCGTTCGGAGCTTAGAGCATGGGCACTATATTACAAGTTCCATGGTAAGGATTAATTCAATGAACAAAGAATATATTAATGAAGGAAATAAAACAAATATTTCATGATCTTTATTCGGGAACTTTGTGGAATCTATTGGTCCCCTCGGTAAAGTGGAGGGCGTGCGGTACCATTTTCCCTCGACCTGCGGTCTCGGGAAAATAGTACCGCGCGCCCTCCACTTAACCTCGGTGCAAATAGATTCCACAAGATCCCTTATGGTCATGAAATATTTGTATACTAATTAGGGAAATTTGTTGGTTCACACAAAGTAAGCTTTCTGACTTAAGTCAAATCATTGATGGCGAAATATCACTAAATTTGGTGTGTGTGGATACCCCTAATGTTTGGACGATCACCACAGCTAGAATATATAATTTGCCACAAAATACTCTGACTGGACTTTCATAAAGATATAGAATTACATAGAAGTTAACCCTAATACTCCCGGGGGTATTTCAAAACTTGTTATTAACCCCCCCCCCCCCCCCCCCCCCGAGATCTCGGCCACAGGTTACCCGATTGCCTCAAAATTTTGCACAAGGGGCAAGAATTATGTAATCTACCAAATTTCTGAAAAAATCCTTTAATTTTTTTTAATTAATTAATTTATGCAAGAAATCATAGATTTTGGTATTTCTCACTAAATAAAGCCTCTGGAATAGCAATTTTTGGTACAAATGTCTTTCACAACTCCCTTATCAATTCCTTAAAGAAAAAGATGGTTGTGGTCATTATTTTTATGTATTTTATTGTTTTTCAATTTTCTTATGTATTTCTTTGTTTTTCGTCAAGTGTTTTTTGCTATTTGAGTGTGGATGTGTGTGAATGTGGGTGTGTGTGTGTGTGTGCAGTAATTAATTATATTCTTTAAAACAATGATACTTACAAGAAAAGTATTCACTTAAAATGGAAAAGCTCCTGATTTTGTCCATAGGGTTATACACAGTCATAGAGAAATAGCGAAATTTCAGTGACATGTGTTCGGTTACTTCGGTAAACGTAACGGTAGGTCAGATTTCCTTAAATTTTGTATTAAAATGTGCGGAAAGGATCAGAGAAAAGAGTCATGAAATTTTGTTCTGAAATATTGAGGCGTTCGGAAATACTGACAAAAATTCAACAGGCCCCCCCCCCCCCCCCCCCCCCCCCCGGGAGTATTAGCGTAAAAACTCTTCCAGATCATAGCCTGCCAATTGTGGAAGTACATGTAAACTGGTGTCAACACTTTTTTAGTTCCCATAAAAAAAACAAGTGCAATGATCACACAACTGGTAAATTACTTTGACAGGTTATGACAAATGGTATTGATATAATTTGTTATGATAATGACATTTATTTTACCTTAACTGAAAATCCAATCTTGAGAGCAGTACGGTATGCAATACGACAGGCTCAGAAAATAAAGTGATGCACTTTTGCTACAAAAAATACATGACATAACTTAGAGAAAACATATATATTTTGTTCTAGTTCTATAGAAGCACTGTAAGACTTCACTCACATTTGGGGTCGGGTATATCTGCATTCGGTGTCCATACCAACAGAGCCTCTGGTCGGCTATCGCCACGGCGACCAACTGGTACATCTGATGTAGGAAAAACAGATGTCATTAAATCAAATTCTAATAGATTTGCTCTAAACTAGAAGCATACGTACATATACAATGAAGAGAAAATTATGGGTATCATTTAAAAATATTTAATTTTCCATGAAAATGATTTTATTCATGGCTGGGTGCATGTGTACATGTAATGTAAGTTCATGTCAGTTCATCACTATTTTTGTATAAATTATAATATTCTATTAGCATTTTGGGGGCATTTCAAATCAGCAGTAATTTTGCGTTAACTTACATCCACTAAAATCTCATGAATCATGTACCAAAATGCTGATTCTAGGCATACCTGCACATGTGTTGAATAACACCTATTTTTATAAGCTCAGGTATTGCCCAGCAACTGCAGGAACCCAGCAATCACAGTTTGAAGATTATTAAATTACGGTAATACTGAAATGTCCTTACTTTTACATTTTTCCTCATACTAGTAACTACCTGGTACAGTGTACCAATATTATTTGTTTTTTAAAAAGAGTATTATAGGACAATTACAAAAAATTGCAACTTTTTAAATTTGAATTTTAGTTTACATAAAAACGATAAATGTTGATTTTGGCTAATCATGTAAAAAAATAAACAATCATGGGCATTTAAAATTAGCATTATTTTTTAACTTATATCAACCAAAATCTCAGAATTCATGTATAGAAATGCTGATTCTAGCTCAGAAACTCAATATAAACACACTGTCTGTAATACATGTAATGTAAATGCATGAAACATTAGTGCCAAATTCTCATTGAGCTTAACAAATTGCGAGGTTAGAAAAATTAGGGTTAGGGTGAAAGTTGCCTAGCAACCGCACCAAAAGCCGAATGGTACTATTGTCCCTGTCCCCTAACTTCTCGATTTTTCTAACTTCACCAATTTTAAAGTCCCAATGAGAATGGCACTTTTGTTAACCTTGCATGCAATTCTGAATAGCCACAGGATATACCGTAAAGGCAATTAGTATTGAAGTCATACCCAAAGGATGCTTCACACATATTGGCCCATATTAATAACAGAAGTTAAACACAAACAGTGTATTAAAATCTGTACTAACTTTATGGGACGCCACATTTAACAAAAAGAAACATCATTATTGATTTGATTTAATTGATTTTTGTCATTGGAATTACTATGGTATAATCAGTTTGTCCACATTATAATTACAGCAAATAACTGAAATCGTCCATTATTATAATTCTGTGATGAAAATCAATGATTTGGTGACAGCATCAGATGATTCATTTTGCACCCCATGAAGTTCATCTAAAAAAATGTCTAAATTAAACAACCGTTGTAGTATGGCCCATTATATACAGGAGCTTTGTACAGTATATGTTGCAGGTACGTATCATCGCTCCCAAATTACGGGTTCGATTGGGCGACTACTGGTACATATTGCACCTGCAGGAATGATTGTATTTTACTCCTGATTCATAACAGAGTTCAAAACTTTCCTCCCAAAAAAGTAACTTCACATACAATAATGGAATGCATTGGACAGAATTAAACCCACTTTTTATTATTGAAACTGATTAACAAGAAATAACGCAGGATAATAAATGTTTAGTTGAACATGTTTAAGTATGTACATGCCTACCCATCAAACATCTTATTGTCACTACTTGGCTCTTATACTGTACTGCAGGTACCATAACTGATATATTATAGACCATGCCTTCAAGAGATCTGGCTAATAAACGCACTATAGGAAATAAAGCAGTAACAAAAACTAACATTTAACAAACATGCTTAAATAATGCGTAAAAAGATTACATCTGAAACAGCCAACAATAATATCCATTTGAAAGATACACTCCAGCTCAAAGGAATTGGCATAGGGAGAGGGAAATGGAAGAAAGGGAAGGAGCCGCAGTTTTAAACCATGGCATATTTTGTCCAGTTGAGCATGAAACATGCTTTAGCCTAAAAAGCATCATGTTTCATGCTGAAGTGGACAAAATATACAGCGGTTTAAAGGGAGTATACTGTACTGGGAAGACAAAAAAGCCTTCAAAAGGTGATCGTAAGCAGTCCTTTCAACAATGGTCTTAAACCCATGTATTGTCCATTTTAGACAGTTGCTGAAAGTCATTTTCCCTCAAATGATCCACATTTGGAGTCATTAATGATTATTAGTGAAATCCTCAAAATGTTCGGGCCAAACATTTTCAGGATTTGTGATTTAATCACTTATCACTCCAAATGTACATCATTTGAGGGCAAATAACTTCCAGCAAGTGTCTAAAATGGACAATACATGGGTTTAAGACCATTGTTGAGAGGACTGCTTACGATCACCTTTTTAAGGCGTTTTTGTCTTCCCAGTACAGTATACTCCCTTTAAAACAGCGGCTCCTTCTCTTTCTTCCTTTTCCCTTTCCCTATGCCAATTCCTTTCAGCTAGAGAGTACATGTATGTGTATTTGAAACTATAATCTCCTGTCTGAATGTTTCATACCATACTATTATGTCTGAATGTGCTGAGGAGCTTCAGTGAGTTGTGTTCTCACACAGCATTTTGTGATCTCCATGTGTTTGTACAAAGGATGTATGGGGCTGGAGTTGAAGATTTTCTGTCATTTTATCTTATATCACAGTCATATCAAATGGCCTGCTTAACTAATCTATATTTAAGTACAGCTCTCACAAATTCATAAGTCATGATTTCTTTGCTGCACACTGAACTGTACATGTACATGTACCCCTCCAATGTAATGGATGAACAATTACATGTGTATGTATAGGCAGCAAATGGAAAGAATACACAGTAGTTCTGCTCATTCTGAGAGACAGTTCCTATCAAAATTAAACCTCTTAGTCCCATGGCCAATAAACAAAGTTGTAATTGACATGGGACTATGATTGATTGGTAGTGAGAGGGCTGACAGCAATATTAGTCACACAACGTATTTCAGGAGACAAAAGCCACGCAGATGACTGCATAAACATTCCATTAACACACACAGCAGGCTCTATTTGAACCCTTTGTGCTTTGTACTACATGTAGGTGTTTAAGAAAAAAAAAAAAACATGTGAAAAATAATAACAAAAAAGTGAGGACTCAAATCAAGCTGAAAATTTAAACATCACAAAGTCAAATGATGTCAAATTTGTTGGGGAGCATGTTTCGTGACATTTAATCAATAGGTATTCTGGTAATTTTATGTTACCTTTTCGACAAATCAAGACCCACAAAAATTGTATCAAATAATTGAGAATACAACAACTATTACAGTGCATCATGTGTCAATCCTCGAGGTCATTTCTGCCAGAAGCATCATGAATTATTAATGACACTGTGATGGCAGTTGACATATGTGAGACAATGGCCATTGTTCTGCATTTCAAGAGAGATCAGGATGAACTAAAATGTCCATCAACACACAGTGGAGCATACTCTCTCTTACCCCTTTGTGCTTTGTACTAGGTGTTCAAAAAGAACCTTTTCTTGAAAAATAATTTTAAAAATCAAGGTGCAATTTACAAATCATCTGCTCAAAGGATATCACTGTTTAGAAGCAGTTTTCATGTACTGTACATATACAACATAATTATACCAACCACTATATTGTTATCAATCCTTGGTTGGAATGTTTAATAAAATTATTACTTTGGTACAAATTTGGTCCTTAAAATTTGTTCTGTATCAGATAATTTAATTCAGAACACAACAATGCCATTGCACACCACACATGTCAATCCACAAGGTCTTTCTGCCCAAAACTTCATGCATTATTATTGACGATGTGATGGCAGTTGCTAGTGGATTGACAGGCGTGATATCCATGTATGTTCACCAGTCACGTTCACCTGGATTTTATAATAGGTCATACACATTCCTATACATGCATACATTTCAGCTTTCGCCGCTGAACTTTTAATTTTGTCACTAAGCGCTTGCTATGTAGTTAATAATGATAAGCGAATACGAAATTTGATATTTTTTGAAGTATTTAGACACGTTTTTCATCTTGTCTGAAAGAAAAATATCTGAAAGTAACGTTTCATGCAATTTTTTAATGGAATATGATGCGGAACATTGTGAAATGAGACTTTTATTCTGCAACTTGACACCGCGTTTAGAGCCTTTTTGCCATATCGTAGCAACATTCCTCGATTGAATCATTATACTAGGTGTCACAACTGTGCAAGCATATATTCTTCTGCGCATCCACATTTGTTTATCAAGGTAAAAATCATCCAGAGAATCAGCGGCATTGAACATATGAGATCAAAAAGAACATTTTTGTAACGCATTCTAGTGTGGCTAGAAGGAGTCAGAGTACAATGAATCTGCATTAATTTAATGGCTGATGGTACTCCTTATACATGTACTTAAACATCCTTGGTGATACACACTGTGTTTCTATTGGAATGGACTACTGTATCCCTTTAACTTAGTCAACTCATAAATACACAATTAATTTAAATCTAATTTAAATACACGTTAATTAATATAGCAGCTTTTTCACACATTCACCACACAAACCTCAACATGAAATGAAGCAATATTTGGCAGAATATCACATACACTACAGTTCAAAGGAATTGGCATCGGGTAAAGGGAAAGGGATGAAAGAGAAGAAGCAGCAGTTTTAAACTGCGGTATATGTTGTCCAGTTCACCATGACACATAATGCTTTAGCCTAAAATTGAGTAAAAAGCATCATGTTTCATGCTGAACTGGACAAAATATACCACTTTTTAAAACTGCGGCTCCTTCCTTTTCTTCCCTTTCCCTTTAACCGATGCCAATTCCTTTGAGCTGTAGTGTACCTGTCCATAAAATCAATATTCTTACCAAAGATAAACTTCCTCTTTAAAACCTCTGTTTTTGCAACAGTTATTGTTAGCTGGTACATCTATGAGGTGTAAACATCTGCTCATTGTCCTAAAATATCAAGTTGTATACAATATAAATGACTGAGCTGCCATTAGATGGTTGGAGCTGAAAATTGATTTGTAATGGGTTTACTGTAAATCATGACTGGCAGCAAAGTTGTCAGTAAAAAGAGGAAGTTCATTCCTAGGCAATTACCCCCTTAACACCTGACCAACAGTTTTGGGGGAAACATGTACAAGTATGCACACTCTGGAGTTGGATTTTTTTAACATACATGTATGCTGAAACATCACAATTTTTTGCTAAAATAATCACACGCAAAACCCCCCAAAATATCATGCATGACTCATGCATCCCGCACGTCTTTAAATGGTTAAGCAAACATGTGATGGATATGCTTTACTTGCTCAAAAATTGTGAGTCTTGTTGGCCGTAAATGGTGGGATGAAAATTCATGACTTTTCAAAACTGTTATGTTCTTTTTAATTCACTTATTGAGTGCATTTATCAACATTAAGAATTGAAATTTTGGCAGGACGTCTTAAAGAATTGAAGCATGTGCAGACCCTTACACTGACAGTGTAATTCTGAATATCACAACATAATCAACTCATCAGAATATGTACAAAATAACGCAAAGATGTTTCTTGTCAAATATTAGATATCTTTTTATGGGAAAACAGAGTAGGGCCTACATGTATATCGGTGTTAGCTTCAATTGTTTGAAAGAAAGCTACATGTAAACCTACGAAGCAACTTGAAAAGTACATGTAGTTGTTTTCATGTCTTATTTGAATTTTTTACTGTTAAGTTTCACATTTCATATACTGTCATTGTGGTTCTCTCGGTGCGCTTGTACAAATTTGGTTCCATCTGAAAAAATTTTAATTATGAAACTGACATACTGGTAACAAACATGTCTAAAAATGTGTACAAAATTGTTTGTGCGATTGAATCTATAATCTGGCAACTTAGACACAACAAAAACATGCATTGAAAATATCAACAACAAATTGACCTACAAGCTCACTGGTCACAATGCAAACTTTTGCAATGAGCTGATGTCATAAGAAAAATACACAAATTAACTCGATCTTAACCAACTGCTGTAAAAGTCTCTCTATCTTAATGCAAGACGAGCCATTTCTTTCGTATTCCAGAAGTATTACGCATCTTTTCAAGATTTAATCCATAAAATACAGGTTTAAAAATTGCTCACTTGTTCGCACACCCCCATTACCTTCTGTAAGTATCAGGTCTGTAATTTTCTTTTATTCCTTATGAGCACCAGTATTCAACTGATGGAAGAAATTTAACATTTGTATTTTTTTCTACGTACGGGGGAGATGAAAATGAAAATCGAATTCAACTTGGAAAAATGTATCTCAGCTACTAAAGTGAAGATGATTCATTGCAAGCTTGGCAATATGTGGTCGCATAGGGAATATCATCAAATGGTTAAATTTGGTAAGAAGTCATTCCTTTCTTTGCCTATATTCCCTGTCAAAAGATTAATGTATGCAAGCTTGTGCTGGGCTTTAAGAGAATTGGCCTACATTAATATTATGTGTTTACATAGGCCTACTGCTCCATTGCCAATATCCCATGACTTTAAAAAAGTTTACACTATACAAAAAAAATTTGCATTTCAATTTTCATGTACTATACCATCACAATCTCAAAGAGTTTTTTTTTTTTAAATTATAACATGAGGGGGCAGGTTTTTTCTTTCATTAACATGTACTGTAGTTCAACATATGCTACGTAGCAAGCGGTAAAATGTGGCACTATACTAAGCAGTGTGACAATTGGAGCAACATTGCTGAGTTAAATGTACTCTTCACTTGTACAATTGCTTTGTTGAGATTGACTCCCTTTCTCTGTTACTAAGTAGTATTTTAGTAAGTTCTTCATCGCAGATAAAACAAAACTAGCAACAGATCACAACCACAGCAGGGTCACCTGTCCTATGCACAGCATGGGTATAATAAAAATAAAATATAATTCAGAAAAGGACAAGAAACCAATCAAAATATCAAAAAAATCATTCAAGTATGCCACTGGGCTATCAATTTCTCTTAATCTTGACTAATTATGGGAAAACAAAAATCTCACAGCTTTCAACAAATACGATCAATATATATAAAATGTCACGATTTTTAAAAATCATGGCACCCCCCGGAGGAACGTAAAGGTACCGAAACCTAACCGGGGGCTCCTCTCATATTTCCCCACATCCAAATTTGTCGTATTTATTAAATTAATCCGATACAAATGTTACCCTCAGTAGCAAAGGGTTGGTTAAAAACGAAATTAAACAAGTATTCATGATCTTTTCTGAAACATATTTATGATGAGAAAGATTTAGAGGACGGTAAAATGAATTATTCACATAATTATTTTCGGTAATGATCGATCGCAAAAGATAGACAACTTACCGGGTTGAAGTTCGGGAACAGTAGCTTGATATTCAGACCCAACACGCATTCCTGGCTCTGCAAATGAAAATAAATAAACATGTATCAACTTCTTTTCACACCTTACCCAATAACACAGACAAAATTATCAATAATATTTTAATATCATTAATTTCACCTCACCATTGTCATCTTCTCCCGAGCTGCTAGTTCCACTTTCCTCTGATGGATGGCCATTTGAGTTGGCACCCCCGGAATTAGAGCCATTCGAACGATGATTATGTTCCGAGTTGGAATTGCTGTTTCTATCGACAACAACCATTTTGTCTCAGGATTCCGTTCAAAATAGTCTCTGAACCGTTCTTGAGAGATATCAAGCCAATTCAATGAAGTCTGCTTGTGTTATTTTATGGTTCGGTAATGAGGGCCCGGCGTGTGTCCCGCGTCGATGCAACGCTTTGTCTTCCCTATGTGAAATGTGCATGTACCGCGCGCGTACGGCTTTATTTTACGTGCGAAGTTCGTTTCAAGCAATCGAGTGTAGGTATATCTCTTTAGCAAGCTGCATACAGCGGCCGCGAACTACATGTACACACACACATCTACACAAATACACGTACACACACGTCACACACCGCATAATGATGCACAATATGAAGGCCCATTTCTGCACGAAGTTTATGTCGTGTGTGTATTGTGTACGAGGTGGTATTACGGCAATTGTGTGTACATTTTCATGGAGCTTTATATATTCAGATCCATGATTTTTTTTTGCTTGCTCTCAATTAAACACGGGTAATTTTGAAGTAACGAACCAAATATAGGATTAAATCCTACAAAAAAAAATATGTTTATATATATTATATAAACCTATGACTCGACTCTTTAACTTTGGCAGATTCCGCGTTACATTTTCCGATAAGGCCTGCTTATTGTGAATTTAGTTCCCAGTTCTTCAAAAATATATAAATACACATGTAATATGCCTATTACGGCAAACTATTACTCGTTGATTGACTAACTTAATTTTGATATGTCTATGCACATGCAAGGTTAGAGAAGCTGAGCTCGGCTATGACATGCCCAAGGAAACCAATTGACAATATTTCTCTGATTATCTAGTTGGCCTTCAATGTTCCTAAATCAATTCATTGGCCTATAAGTCAATGGTTCCATCCTGGGTTCCAACCACCCCTACTTACAACTACATTTTGCGGTAATTTAAAAAAGAGAGAGATTACGGCGATCAGCTAGGGTATGCACCCCCGGTCCGCAAAAGCTCGTTTTTGTTGTTCATCGCATATCCATGGTCAAGGAAACAACACCCGTAGAGCCATAAATAGGCTCTATGCACAACGTGTGCTCCCAACTCCCAGGTATGACGCTATAGTTGTGCATGAGGGGTCACACAAATTTAAAAGGGTGACCCATTTTTTTTGGTAGCAAAGGCGTGCATAATATCAG
The DNA here is from genome assembly GCA_963669155.1 of Arbacia lixula. Taxonomy (NCBI): domain Eukaryota; kingdom Metazoa; phylum Echinodermata; class Echinoidea; order Arbacioida; family Arbaciidae; genus Arbacia; species Arbacia lixula. Next base: position 28,733,242 of record OZ022577.1, on the reverse strand, counting down.
CAGGGGTGGGGCATTTTCGTGGATTGATGGTGGCAGTGCGCTTGTTTGATTTTTTGTTAATTTCTTGTCGATGTATTTTAGTACATGAATACGCCTATGATAATAACCATTGAAGTCTCTTTGGACATAAAAGGACCGAGCATGAAGGCTCCTGCAGCATGATTTCACCAGACACACATTTTTATGTAGGACGTTTGTGCACGGTCTGTGCTACCAGACTAGTACAATATACGTAGTATTTCATTGCGGATACAATTAAACTAGCTGCATTGTTCAACCACGGGGTTAGTTCAACGAGTGTTTGTTGAGACATGGAGGGGAAGGGTTGAAGAGAGTTGACGGGTTGGTGGATTGAGAAGGGGCAACAGAACCATTATAGCCTTATGGCCTAATAGATGGGGACATTGAATTTTCTTAAAGGGATAATCTACCCTGAAAGTAAGTTGGTTTCAATAAAAACAGAAACATGAAAGAAAAATATTAGTTAGGTTTGATGAAAATCCGTCAAAAGATAACAAAATTATGATCTTTAAAATGTTTGATGTGACGTCACGTGCGAGGTGCTCTCCCATTTGTTGTGTACAATTTTGTTTGAAAAATTTCAATTTTTTAAAAAGAATATGCACCTGTGAAATTGATACGTCATTATAAGCAGACAATACAATACATTAAAAGGGCTTATATAGTCTAGGTTTCCGGACATCGTCATGACTACATGTGATTGCGGTGATATTTTGATACATGCCTACTCGCTACAATAGCCTCCATGTCGAATACAACCTACAATGCCTTACAGCCTGGCCCTTAATTGCTCATCTTCGGTCACGCGATCACTGGTCATCGCGACGTGCATGGTTTCATTCATGATAATAGCCGTGGTTTTTCAACCATGGTAAAACAATGGTTACATCATGTTTTCTTAATTAACCATGTTTTTTTTTTTTTAGCAATGGTTATCCAATGGTTCAACCATGGTTTTGTTACCATGATTTTTTCTTGGCCATGTTTTTTAACGATGGTTATTTCATGGTAAAACCATGGTTAAAAACCGTAGTATAAGAACCCACGGTTAAACCAGGGATCTGTTATGGAAGGATATGAAGCAACTTCTCTCTTTGAACCCATGTGCCAAGCCGCTAAAAACTTATGGTGTTCTCGACAGGTGCTGTTCAGGTGTCTGAACAATTATGAACATGACTGAGTGGCAATGGCTTCTCAGAGAGAACAAAAGAAATGCACAGTTTCATTTCGCTTCTTCCTTTCTGTTAAGTGGAATTAATACTTCCAAGAGCATAACAGGTATCAGCAAACACAAATAAAAGAGATTTTCAAGTAAAATATCTCCGCTACACGCAAACGCACACAAACGCCGTTAATGACAATACACAGCGTAATATATCATTTTCAGAATAGTTGAATCCCACAAATGCACAAAATATCGGAAAGTGATGGAATTGGTCAATTTTGTAAGCAATACAAATATCTTATATGTCCGATTTTTTTTACTGATTCCTCATTATTTTTCGAAACAAAAGCAGAGTAAAGAATCTGTCATAATCTGTACTTAACTTCCTTATAATTTGCAAACAAATTATTTTGTCAAAAACAAAGCTTCTAGAGACAAATGGGCAATTAAAGAATTTCTTTTTCAAATTGACAGCAAGCTAAATGTCGGCCCGGCACATGGAACATCAAAGCATTTTCATGATTATGGAATGCTTTTGGCATTCATGAGCACGCTTTAGAACCATACAGATGTTTGAATGTATCTTATCCTTCCTAACACCTCCCTGGTCAAACCATGATATTGCCACGGTTAAAAAATCTATGTTTTTTTAATCATTTTAAAACCGTGTTATAACCATGGTTTCTTAATCATAGTTTTGTAACCATCGTAATACAATGGTTTAGATATGGTTTCATTACTATGGTTTTAGTACCCTAGTTAAACCATGGTTTATTTACCATGCATGGTTTTTGAACTGCTGTAGAACTATGGTTTCACTATGGTTTTGAAACCGTGGTGTAACAACTGTGGTTTAACCATTGTTTAACCATGGTTATGTTGGTAAAACCATGGGTACTCACGGTTGGATCCTGAAAACTGTCGATCCACTGTAAAACCATGGGTGAACCATGGTATTACCATGGTTATGATGGTAAAACATATTTGTTTTTTTTTACAAGGGGGCAGTCTCCACTGCCTGGCAGTAGCTCCGGAGAAGCAAAAGGGGCTGAGATAATTATGAGAAGGGAGTTGAGAAAGGGAAAATAAGGGGATGGGGGGTGGGGGTGGGGGGAGGGCATTGAAAGAGCGTAATATTTAACACACAAAAAAAAATAAGACCCCCCCCCCCCGTAAGCAAAAAAGTATAACTTTTTATCGAAGAGGTTTTGAGCAACATAAATTGGCAGGATTGTACCTTCACTTATTGACTAACTTCCGTGTGAAAATCATATCAATCCACTTAGTCATGCATGACTGAGCACACATTAAAGGCAAATTTATCACTTTTCAAAATTTCACAAGGGTAATTTTGGGATTCTTTCATATCATTTTTTTAATGAATTCCATTTCTGGTGCATAATTTGTGTATCTGCATTGTTTATCATCCATCTCTCGACGCACTAACACCTATCCCGACACCTAACCCATTGTTCTGGTCGATTGAGAAAATTTAAATTGATATTCATCCCTATTGAGTTTTAAAATTTTGAAAAGCCTTTATTTTTGTGAAAGAATAAAACTGGATATTTTGACAAAGATGTAACATGACACAAAAGGTCATTTTCCTGTCATAGTTGAGTGAATACACTTTAAAAATCGTACAAGAAATGCCAAAAAGTAATGTTAAAACGGCATAAACAATTACCCTTTTGACTTTTGAAAAGTGACAATTTTGCCTTTAATGTGTACTCACTCATGCATGACTGGGTGGATGAATGTGATTTTAAAACGGAAGTTAGTCAATAAGTGAAGTTACGATCCTGCCAAGTTATGTTGCTCAAAATCTCTGCGGTAAAAAGTTGCTTGGCGGGGGGGGGGGGGGGGGGGGGGGGGGCGCTTACTTTTTTGTGCCAAGTTAGAGAAGAGAGAAGACACCGCGAAACATTGTATTGATCGCTAGATTACACACAGACAGACACACACATAGGTAGCTGTATTCTTCCGTTCTTCCTTTTAGAAGTTCCCCCTTATAGACACACACATACAAACACGTTGTCACACACTCCTACAATGTCTGTCCAAATGCCTGGTTTCGTATGATTCTTGACTGATAATTTGAAAGAAAGGTTGTCAAGCAATGATGAAGTCTAAGTTTTCGTTTAGCCTTTTTATCAATTGATTTTTAAAAGTTCTGGACTTCATAGTGAATGGCAGTTTGGGTCGGATTTTTTTTTCACTATTTTCACTATTGAACAAATTTGGACGTGCAAATTTGTGTGCATCAGAAAATTGATTCAGAACACTAGAATGACCATTCTGTGTCACACCTATCAATCCACTAGCAACTGCCATCATAGTGTCATTGACAGTGTATGATGCTTCGGGCAGAAAAGAAGTTGTAGCTTGACATTCACGTACGTGATAAACATTGGGCAGTGTTGTGTTATAAATTCATTATTTGATACACACACGTGTACAGCTAAAAATTTGTCCAAAAGTGAAAATATCATTCAATATTCACACGATTACTGCAAGAAAAGTGATTGATGAAATGTCACAAAACCTGCTCCTGATAAAAATTACACTCTTGTCTTTATGCTTCGTCAATTTCAATTTGATTCAAGTTGTAATTTATTTCAAAATATTTTTCAAAATTGTCAAAACATTTTTAAAACCTAATAACACTGATGTGCTCCTAGCTCCTTTTCCCTATTCCTTCCTCTGCTCTCTTGTTAATGAGCCATTTTTGTAATATATTCACAATATTCTCCCTATCTCCCTGGTGACGCATTATTTACATTCACCTGTATTTCGTGATTCAGTTTCAATGGATGGAACGCACTCTGAGTCAATTACTCAACTACTCGGACAAATCTCGGACATGCTTTGGCGGTTACCATTACCATTACCATAACGTATTGTTTGAACGACGTGTACAAAATCTGCATACGTAATGAAAATGGTCTATTTACCTGTCGTCTCTCCTTTCTCTCTATCTCTTATCCACGTACACACACACACACACACACACACACACAAACACGCACCAACTAGAACCAAACCAATAGAAATAAAAGAAATGGAACAGGCCAAAAATGTAAAAACCCTATTAACAGATTAACCAATGAAAGCAAGAAGGATGGAGATGGTTAAATGATCTGGGCATGGGCGGAAATCCCGGGGGGGGGGGGGGGACACAATATCAAATGTCCCCCCCACTATTTTTAAAATAGTGTGGGGACACCCCCATCGAAATGGTGAGGACACAATATCAAATGTCCCCCCCCCCCCACTATTTGCGTTCGTGTACCCACACGAGACTGGGCGGATTAATTTTTTTTTGAAAAACGTCGTAACCCCCCCCCCCCCCCCCCTCCCCCCACTGAGAGCATTTTCAGAGACTGGGCGGGATAAAAAAAAAAAAAACGAAGGAAAAAAAAACACCCCCCCAAAATCCCATCACTACTAGTGAAAATATCATTAAATATTGACACGATTACTGCATGGAAAGTAATTGATGAAATGTCACAAGATCTGCTCCTGTTGAAAATTACACCCTTGTCTTAATCATGCGTCAATTTCAATTTGATTCAAGTCGTAACTTATTTCAAATTATTTTTTAAAACCTAATGTAAATCTGATGTGCTCATAGCTTCTTTTCCCTTTCCCTTCTTCTGCTGCCTTTTATGATCCATTTTCGTAATGTATTCAAAATATTCTCCCTATCTGCCTGGTGACGCATTATTTACGTTCACCTGTATTTCGTGATTCAGTTTCAATGGATGGAACGCACTCTGGATCTGAACACACAAAAAGTAACCCCCCCCCCCCCCCCAAGCAAAGAGCATGACTTTTTATCAAAGAGGTTTTGGGAAGAATGATTTGGCAGGATTGTTCCTTAACGTATTGACTAATTTCTGTGTGAAAAACACATAAATCCAACTAGTCATACATGAGTGGGCAAATTTTAAAGGCCAAAATGTCACTTTTCAAAAATCACAAGGGTAATTGTTTATGCCGTTTTAACAGTACATTTGGCATTTCTTGTGCGATTTTTAAAGTGTATTCACTCAACTATGACATGAAAATGACTTCTTATGTTTACATAACAGGTCATGTTATATCTTTGTCAAAATATCCAGTTTTATTTTTTAAACAAAAATAAAGGGTTTTTAAAGTTTCAAACTCAAGAGGGATGGGTATTTGTTAAACGGTGCTCACTCAACCAGAACAATGGGTTAGGTGTCGGGAAAGGTGTCAGTGCATCGAGAGATGGATGCTAAACAACGAAAGGACACAGATTATGCACCAGAAATGGAATTCATCAAATATTCATACGACAGAATCCCAAAATGACCCTTGTGACTTTTGAAAAGTTACATTTTTGCTTTTAAAATTTGCCCACTCATGCATGCTTAATTGGATCGATTGTGATTTTCACCATAAGTTAGTCACTAAGTTAAGAAACAATCCTGCCAAATTATTCTGCCCAAAATTTCTTCGATAAAAAGTTATGCTATTTTGCTTACGGTGGGACTTACTTTTTTGTTGTGTTCATTAGTTGGTGCTACTCGGACAAATCTTAGACATGCTTTGGCGTTATCATTAGTGACGTATTGTTTGAACGACGTGAATAAAATCTGCATACATAATGAAAATGTTCTATTCACCTGCCGTCTTTTCTCTCTATCTCTTATCCACGTACACACACACACACACACAGACATACAGATACACACACACACACACACAAAGATACTTACACAGTACACACACATACATTTACACACTTTCACATCACAGAAAAGGGTTTGTGAATACGATGTAATGCAATCATTGTGCGCATTTAAGGCTCAAAACCACTAAATATGTACAATTCAGTGAAAAACGTGTCGCAATGATTCCACCAAGGAAAAAATAAAGCATTGCCCAATTAACGTATTTCGGGGTTAATAGTCACCTTATGTTTATTGTTAACTATATCTGCCGAAAATCTCAACCTTCAGCTTTGATCCTTTCAGAAGTTATGAATACATAAACACGGCAATCCCGACGAAAACGGCATGTCGCAAATCAAAAATATATATAGATTTGTTGTGTTATGCAGTTAAAAACAAGTTCTATTCGTATTACAACTGGTTCTAAAACAACTAAGGTCATATGCCTACAATGCAAGATAAGACTTAATATATTTAAAAACTATTCAATTTGATTATTTTACAAATCAAATTTGTCGCAAAGTATGTGAAACATACGTTACCGTGATTTATATTCCCAGTTTTAAAAATTCCTTGGTATTAGATTTGTTCATTATCCATCCTAAAAACTTAGAAAATATCTCGTATATTACTTGTGAACATTAATTATGCCCGGGGTTATGCCACATGAGCATCCAATGAAGAATAAAAGCTTCATACACAAGCATGTTTCAGACCGTATGGTTAAGGAATGAAACATACGTTGCCACCGTTATGGAAGGTTAAGAATGGAAATGCTACAAGTTGTTACCAAACAGAGGCATTTGGTACCCCTACCTCTGTACCGAGTTTTTATTTCATGAGTCATTTGTTATCGCTCGAGAGAATCACATCGAATGTCAGATGTAACCTGCGTTACCGCAACATACGTTACCGCCTGAAAAAATAATATGAATCAAAATCGCTAACGTTACAAGGAATCATCGCTAACATGTGCTATCTAGCTCCATCTCTCATCATAATTGCTTAGAAACAGTCAAAACGACAAGAGGGCGCATTGCAATGATGACACGTCGTGAACAGAGTGCACGAGATATTTCTTAGCAAATGTACGAATGTTTTCAATATCATGTTTCAGCTTATAGCATTCAAATGTTGGTACCTTTGATAAAATCAAATTCTTCGATGTTTGTTTTATCGAGAAGAATGGAAAGTTTACATCTTATTTAGAAATTAATGTAACTGTAGGTACTTACAATACCGTAACGTAGGTTTCACTTCATGTAACGTAGGTTTCAATTTTATATCTGCATCTGTACCGTCGTAATTAGCGCCAAAGTTTTATCCTGAATATGACTACTATCCATAAGTAAGCAGAAGGAAGTACATATTACAATTTTAGGCTTGTACTGAGCATTCTTTGGGGGGTTAAATAATGTCAATGTTGCCCTGAATACAGTGGTAACGTAGGTTTCAATGACTATAAATCAATCCTAACTTTGCATGTTAAATATTATATTAACGATGCGAATTATGTTTTCATTTCAATTATCATACTATTTACTTCAGAGTTAAAGCAATCGCAATCTTTCAAATCAATTATGATACTCTTGATTCCCTGTAAATTGAGGTAACATAGGTTACGTATTATGTAAGTGTTTTATATCACCAACTGAGAATGTGAGTTTTCTGATTTCACTGATGCGAGAATTGTATCTTTACTCCTTAGATCCAAAAGGTAAAAATAGGAAAATCAAGAGCCGAGATTCAGGCCGACTACCGGAGACAAAAAGTCAAAACAATGGGATGATACAGTCCTCTGACCAAAGTGTGAAGCTAGTATATCAGACAGAAGACTGGGTCTATCGCGGCTTTATGTACGATGAGGACTGGTATGTGGGTCAAGTTCTTGAAGCAGATGACGAAGATATTCACATCAGTTTTATGGTCACAGGGAGTGGGAAGGTGAAAGAAAACACGTTCTTAAATTGGCCGGTCAGAGAAAATAAACTATAGGTGGCACGTGACCAGGTACTTTGTCACATTGAAGCTCCACGGCGTCTATCAAAAAGACTGTTCTGTATTTCACCTGAGCAAGCCACTACAATCGAAAAGGAGCACATGATCTTCGAAGTAAAGTGTTTGAGGAAATTATGTAACTGAACTTTTCAGTTACAACTTTCACTTAATTGTTCTTTTTTGTACATTTGCTTAGCGTTTGCAATGGAAATAATGGATTGTGCGCATATTATATTTTTCCAAAGTGTAACATGCAAAGTTACATGTGTTTCAGAAACGAAAAACAAAAATGCTAGCAAAGTACGACAGGTATGCCTTTCTTTGTGCGTTTATCATTGTTGCATTTCATTTATAACAAGGTGTTATACGTTAGTTTCACTCTCAACCCCAAAGTTGTGAGAAAATGTGTATTCACGTACCCAGTTTTGAATGCTTCAATTACGAAACATACGTATATACGTTGACTGTGGTTGAATTACTCTTTCGATACAACTCACAATTCTTTATGTTGTGACTATTATGCAAACTATGCATTATTGTTGTTGAAAGACGTAAACATTTCTTGGTATTTGTTTTAATGAAACTCGTGATATTCATGCGTACACACACGCGCGCGCGCATACAAACACACACACACACATACACACACATACATACACACACACACACACACACACACACACACACGCATATATATATATATATATATATATATATATATATATATAAATGTTAGAAATTATACATATACAACATATATATATATATATACATGTATGAAATGATGTTCTCATAAATTCACAGGCTCGCGTGATATCCTTCATGTTTTTTTACTTTAAAAGCTAGATATAATGATGCATACTTATAAAAATATTTTACGGTTAAATACTGACCAGTTTGTACATTTACATTTGATGTGTTTTTTTTTACGATGTATGATTCATAATTCTTGCCCTTTCAAGGCATCTCTACTTTCGAGAGATTACTATTTCAATCCGGAAATAATTGAAACATACGTTATCATTATCTATACTACACACTGATACACTTTGGGTTACTCGATAATGCCTTTCATGACTTTTGTATAAATGTATTATTGTGGTTTTAAACAGGTCACATTAACAAGTAATTTTGCAGTGGAGCTCGTCATATTGAGACATATTATATACTCTTGGAATTTAATGATTTTATTCACATTTTCCACTTTCCATGCTTTCAGGCCAAATGTGTGATCACTCTAAAGACGGTGACATCGGATAACAGTTAAACAAATCTTCTGCCAGAAGTATTGACGCATTCGTGCAATGTTGGTATTGTTGATATTTAGAAAAGCTCTTAAAATCACTCTTCTTCTCAGTGATTAATATTTGTAACATACGTGACTCATATACGTAACATACGTTACCAAGGTTTGAACACTCGCTTCTTCATTTGTCAATTGATGATAGAATTTTTTTTAGAATATATGTTTGACAAATCCAAATAATAACTTTTGGTAGGCATATGAAAGTTATATGTAATATGATGAAAATGATATAAAGAAAAATCTACCTTGCCTAGTTTACAACCTGGATCACAATTACAATACAATAATTGACGGTAACAATAACTCATCAAAATGAATAGAAAGTGTAGTCAGCTACTTTGAAATTAGAATGGTCAGATGTTTGAAAGTATCCGATAATGGTAGGATATTGGCATTGTCCATCTCTTCAAAGAATGAATGTGGCCAATTAAAAATAAGCACAGTAACGTAAGTTACAGAGGTAAAATGACCATGTTCAACTTAACATATCATAGAAAAAAAAGTTCGCGACATTTGTTGCCTATATTTTTTTTAATTAAAATTTAGAGTCACTTCTTTCACTTTTTTGGTGTCTGGATGATTTTTAAGGAACTTTATTTTTTCAAAATTCCGAAACCTGAATTGTACATTTTTAGTGGTTTTGGGCCTTAAGATGCTTTACTTTGCAAACATTCTACAATCTACAGTAAAAATACAAATAACATTTTTGGAATCTGCACCCACTTGTGCTTATACAGGTAACTACATGTAAGAAATAAGATTTTGATACATGTCCCAGGTGTATTTGTACTGAGAATGGTCAATAAAGACATAAACGATTTTTTATATTTATACTGCTTATAAACAATTATGCAAATCAACATCGTACATCAACAACTATATATTGTAATAAAAGTATGTAATCAAAGAAAGGTTAAATCATTGCTACTTTTCCAACATTCGAATGGCACTCTCTCATTACATACAAATGATTTGCAAGAAGGATTTGCTCCAAATACTCCCAAAAATTGTTAATAATCAAAGATAGCCTCAGCAAAATATTTACACTTTCATTTATAGTATGTCATTACAGAATTACTAATAACACATTAAAAGAGATATTACTTTCATGAAATAAAGAATATAAAATCAATCAGTAGTTTACTAGCATGCATTATTTGCGAGAAGAATTTGCTCCAAGTATTACCAAACATTATGAATAATCAAAGATAGGCTCTGCAAAATATTTACACTATCATGTATTTCTTTACAGAATTACACTAATAACACATTAAATCAGATATTACTTTCATCAGAGAATATAAAATTAATCAGTAGTTTACTAACATGCATGCATTATTTGCGAGAAGAATTTGCTCCAAATATTCCCAAGAATTATAAATAGTTAAAGATAGCCTCTGCAAAATATTTACACTATAATTTATGTCATTACATATTTACACTAATAAATAATACATTAAATCAGATATTACTTTCATCAAATAGAGAATATAAAATCAATCAGTAGTTTCCGAGCATACATGCATGCATTAAAATCTACCATGATAACAAGAAGATAAATAAATAAATAAATCAACAAATGTGAAGATACATGTTTCTAAGGAATGCATTTTCTTATCCCTAAGCATTGATAATGAAGGCCTATGCTTGAGGGGAAATCCGATCAAAAAGAAGTTGCTCTCAAAGAAACTAAGTAACAGTGCACAAGTTATGAATGTTTAAGTGATTTGAAGATTAATTTACGTGGCAAATGAACAGGCTCACTTTTTAATCATTTTGCATTTTTGATGTTCATACAAAATATATTAGTAAAACACATTTGGTAAAAAAAAAGGAAATCAGTTGCTTGGAATTCAACATTTGATACAAAAAAAGATACCAATCAATAGGAGGGAAGTGAGCCACCCTCACAGATGATAACCAAGTTACCATTTTGTCTCCCATCTTCTTATCATCAAAATATTAATCAATTTCTTATTATTTGTGTGATTTTCCTCACACACACACTTTTTGCTCTGCTTCTTCTTTACAATCGGAAATCCCCTTTGAGCACATGAAAATGTCTGCCTGTAGTTTCTATTGCAAAAGGATACCTCTGGACATGTCTACCAATATATCACATGACTTCTTTTTCAGAGATAATCTAACAGGCAGATTGATTACAAGTACATATATGAAGTTCATTATCATGAACTGTTACTTTGTATCACATAAATGTACATGTACATGTATGTATTATATATGCAATATAACTTCTTCTCAGATGATTTCATATGAAATGAGGAAGCAATATCTATTTTACAAGAAGTAATATTTGCTGTTTTCTCTGCAGATTATGAAAAGTGCTGTAGCTCTTTTATATGAAATAAATCAATAGCCTACATTAGGCAACATTGTGGTCTCATTTGGCAATCTTATTTATAATCCCCTCCCCTTTTCCTCACCTTTTTTTTTTCGAATTCATACATATTTGTATGCATATTTATCATATCTATTGGGCTTATTGGTTAAATTCACAATTCTACTCACATTCTTTGCATTAAACATATGCAAAAAAGCTTTTTAAAGCTCCAGCTCACACAAGTGTTTGTTAAGAGTTCTCCATTTGCTTCTTAAACTTACCAACAATTACTGTATACTGTATACAAAATTACTGACATAAAGCGATAGATCAAAACTAATTTGTAGAGTGAGAACCATATGATACGATTTCAAATATTTTCTCACAATTAAAGACCAACAAATTGAACACAAATTTCAAATTTTAACAAAAGGATAAAGTGGGGTGAACTAACAGATAAATAAAACATGAACAGAGCCAGTTTTAATTCAGAATGTTCATTCCTCTCTTGTCCAACTTGGAACAACCTGTTCTGAAGGCTCACATGTGGGATTCAAGATGATGTCATCACTCTGGCTGTCGTCACTTGAGTTGAATTGTTGCTCCATCATGTCATCTCTCCCTAAAGTCGCCTGAGTTCTCACCAAAGATGGCAAGGAGGGAACTCGCTGGGATTCCCCATCATCATCGCTGAAAGTGTATGGCTGACCCGACGGTGCTGGACCGTCTGTATGCTCTGCCTGTCTGCCCTCCTCAGCAGAAATGGGCTGTTCAACAGGTCTGTATGTCGGATTCCCTGCAAATATATCCTCCTCTGACATTTCGGCTTCTTCATCAATAGCCGACAGATTACATGGCCTCGGTTCTCCCTGGCGGTCAACATAAGAGCTCCCCTGATCTCTATGGAAATCTTGTATGTTGGGGCAATCCCAAATCTCTGGCACAGTAGAATCTGATGAAACTGGTGTTTGTGAGGTGGTACTGTGTTCATATGCTTCATTTTCAGATGAGGATGAAAATTCCCAAGAATCGTAATCATCGCACCAAATGTCATGGTAGCTCAGGTGGTCATCAGAAGCCCATGGTGACCAACTCTCTTCTCTTGGACCGCCTGTTTTACCACATGAATCATTGCAACACAAGAAACTGCTGCACACTGTGCATTTAGAAATATGTTCCAATGAAGTAGCAGCACTCGGCTCAGCTGCCTCATCTTTAGTAGATGTGAATGAATGATAAAGATGATCCAAATCACAGTCAAAATCGGGAAGGTCTTCAAAACAGTGCAGATCTGGAACAAAGTGGCTACTTTCTGTCCCTGCCATTGCTGGTTTACATCTGGTGACAGAAGAGGCCTATGTCAGAAGGTAGTTTGTACGGCTACTGTACAATGCAGATTCTCTGAACGTTTAATCCATGCTCTGTAGGAAGATATAAGAACAAATTTATTGGTCGTTAAGAAATGTGGATTATTCTGTAAAATTGTATACGTACTAAATACCAGAACCTTATATAAAAAACCTCAACCGGACATGCCATTATCTGTGGCTTATGAGTAAAATGAATGACATTCCCTCATGTTGATTGAAATGTGCCATTGGGTATTTGTATGTCTTAGAATCTAAGTGTAGACTTGAAAGTGTGCAGGAGCTTAGCTCAATTAGCTCAATTATTGTTCTTAACTTTTGTCAACTTAAAATGTTGTATGAGTATTAATGTAATTTAACTTAGAGTTAGACCCACTCCAGGGTGGAGGGACCGCATGCGTGTTCCCAAATTGTCCGAGCGTAAAAAGGGTACTTCTTCGCGGACCAGTCCGGCCTGCAAATTGAAAAAAAAAAAGTCTTGACTTGACTTTTCACCCGGAAATTTCTTTAAAAAGGGTGTTTTGTTTTTTTTCTCTATCTCTCTCTTTTGGAATCCTGAGAAATTTAAAATGGGGGTTGTGAAATATCTTGAATATCATAGAAAAATTGATCAAATCCCGGGATCAAATTCCTGAAATTGCTCACCTAAGATGAAGGGGTGGGGATGGGGGGAGGGGTGAAGGTTGTCTGTCCTGATAGGGGGTTGAAATGAGAGCTCACGTGATATAGGGGGGGGGGGGGAGAGGTATACATTGAGCAGTGTTCCGGTTTTAGCCGGGGTCTCCAAGGCAGGAAAGGCCCGCGAAAAGCCCGCGAAAGGGGAGTTCAGAAATTGTGGCAGACCGGAGATAGGGCCAGAGGGGGGTACTTCGCGGGAGCGTCCCGAGGCCCGAGGGCTTGCCTTCATTTTCCCTGCGTGTCGGGTCAGACTACTGGGTAATCGACCCGTGCATATGAATGAATTACTCATTTGAAATACATTTATCACATATAAATGACTTACTGTATCGAATGTATACTTGCACTTTAAAAATGATCTAAAATCTTGAGCAATACTACGTATTTCCTCATATATCACATATCTTTGTAACAAATACAGTTCCGTCAAGGCTGCCATCTTGGCTGTTCGAAAATGTACATGAATGGAAACTGATGGCGCATACGCATAAACTTTATTATAAGATGGCTAAATAATTTGCAGCTTGCTGATTGGTCAAAGCGTACCACGTGATCATTCGCGAAAAGTGTCTATCCCTGCACGCCCGTGCGTCTTTCGCGCACCCAAATTGTCTAACGCACGGTTTTGGCGCATGCGCAGCGTCTAAAACTATCGAGATTTCGATTACGTACCCGCTTTATGCTCAATTAGCCTGCTGAGGTCACGTACCGTATGAATGAGAAACTTTGGGATCCACCATCATATGTTGAAAAAGAAAATAAATTTATGCACAACTTTATCGATCGCGCGCGTGCCTGCGCTTGCGCCTAGTTTAGCTAGCTGGGACGTATCGACGATTTCGACTGCGTTTGGGTTAGAACGATACAGTGAAATTCTTCATTTAACCAGATTTTCAAGGCCACCACTCATGTTATTTCATAGGATTTAAAACTTGTGCCATCAAATTAGAATTAACTCCTGTTGAAACAAGACTTTTTATGGCTCCTCGTTTACTGATTTTGATCTAGGTCTATGATCTACGATCTCGATTACTGATTGGCTGTAAGTTTCGTCGCTGTGTAGGCTAGTCCTGCCTTTGTTGTGTGTCACAACTCATTCGGAAACCTTGAGATATGGCGTCTGTGAATCAACCAAACGATGACTTATCTGTCTCTTTCCAAGTTATGACAGAAGAAGAAATTGACCAATTGGTAAACGACATGGACAGCAAAGGGACAAAAAAAGTGCTGAAATTTGCTAAATGTAAGCTCATGGACTTTGCCAAATTCACTGGAACTGATTTGGAAGAAATCACCAAGGATACCAAAGATTTGGACAAGTTTTTGACCAAATTCTACTGCGCAATAAGGAAGGACAATGGAGAATCGTACAAAACGAGGTCGCTACAAAACATAAGGTTCGGTGCTCAGAGATACTTTGTTGAGAACTATGGGTTGGATATCAGTGATAGCAGCAAATTTCCACAAGCAAACCGTGTTTTCAAAGCAGTGAAAGTGAAGGCAAAGAAAGAAGGTAAAGGATCCATTGTACACAAACCTGTGATTTCGTCAGACGACATGAGCAAGATCCATGAGTCGCTAGACCTCTCCACCCCGAAAGGCCTTCAGGATAAGGTTTTCTTGGACGTTCTCACCTTTTACTGCAATCGAGGACGGGAGAACATTCGTGCGATGAAAGCTGAAGACTTTACCATCAAAGTAGATGAATCCGGACGGAGATACGTACAAATGAGAGACTTCCTAACCAAAAACAACCGTGAAAATGTCATCCAAGAAGCCGATGCTGGCTTGATGTTTGAAATGCCTGAACTGGGTGAAAGGTGTCCGGTAGCTACATTTGAAAAATACGTAGCGAAGTTGAACCCTCAAAACCCTTGGATGTGGCAAAGGCCAAAAGATGTTTCGAAGAAGGAGCTGGCGCAAGATTCTCCATGGTTCGACAATGCCCCATTGGGCATCAACACGATTGGCAACAAACTGAAAAATCTGTCACAAAAGGCCGGATGCAAGCTTACGTACACCAATCATTGTCTCAGGGCAACCAGCATCACAACACTCGATGCCTGTGGATACGAGGCTCGAGATATCCAGAGTGTCAGTGGGCACAAATCTGCAGATTCGCTGAAGCACTATTCTAAAACAAGTCAAACAAAACTGAAAAAAATGTCTGAATCGTTGGCCACTTGCCTATACTCAGATGTCAACAAGGACAATAACAAGAACCAGGAGCTGGGTGACCAGGAATCTACATGTAGGCCTAGTACTAGTAGCATGGCCATCACAGAATGCCCATCCAGATCCAGTGCCATAGCAACGACGAGTAACTTTAGTCAAGAAACTGTAGCATATGGCTATGACTCCGAGTACGACGAGTGCGATATCCGGCAGGATAACATCGTTCTAACCCAAACGCAGTCGAGATCCTCGATCACGGTTAGGAGGGACGTACACCAGTCACGTTCGTTCGGGGAGTGGAAACGTTTTCCACTTCCACGGATGTAATGTGACCATCAACAACTAGATCTAGGCAGTATAGCTGTCAAATCTGCTGTAAATAGCTGTAAATGTGTTGAATTCTTGAGAGTTGAAACATTTTCGAGTTCATGTGTTGGATTTTAAACTTTGTAAACTGAAAGTTGGCCTAGGCGTACATCCTACTCTGGACCATTTTCAAACGGTAAGTGCAATTTCATTTTTTTTTAAATATTTGATTTGGATCCCTTTCTTTCTCATATAAGGTGCTTATAATTGCGCTCGAAATTATTTAGCCATCTTATAAAAGGAATAACGCATTTTCCCGTCGTTGTTCAGCGAGTATGCAGTGCACTCGAGGTTTCTTCTTCGCATGCACACTCCACACTCGCCTCCGGCTCGTGTGGAGTGCGCATGCTCAGAAGAAACCTCTCGTGCGTGCACTGCATACTCGCTAACCAACTCCGCGCAATGCGTTATTCCTATACTCTTCACCATCGCAGCTGCCGTCGTGCAATTTTGAACCACTTTTATAGTTCGTAAACAATACAAAATACAACATGGATTAAAATTAAAATCATCTTTAAACTAGCCACAAGAATGTTCAGGTACATATTCTCTGTAAAAATATGTCCAATACATGTGAGTTTAGAGCAAACAGAAAGGCTCGAATTTACTGATCTAATCACGACTCTCTTGCTCCAAAGCTCGGTGCTACGCAGGCCGCTCTATGCGTGAGCGGACAGGTCGCAGAATTAGACCGATAACAGCTAGATCTATGTATGTTAGTCTAATACATTTTGATAAAAGTGTCTAGATCACTAGATGGTGCCACTACCAGCTCCAAATAAACACTGAACAAAATTTAAAAACAAGTTTACTTGTGAAGTGTGGCAAAAATTTAGACATAAAACTAGAGGTCTAGTCCTCTAGATCTATTCTAGTATAAAAAAACAACCCACTGGCTATGATAACTCAGTCTCAAACTGTGTCTAAATACGTTTTTCTAAGTTTATTCTCATAAAGGTTAAACTAATGTAAGACATTGTCATTGGTTTAAACCGTCGTTCAGGCCGGTCCGATCCGTATCTGGCAAGGTTCAGTGATTGTGCTACGTGTGATGAATGGTTAGAATTGTTTTAGATCTACAATATGAATAAAGAGTGATTTGTCGAAAACTGTCTCGGTTGATCCAAATAAATTCATTCTTTATTAGGCCTAGCTAAATTTACCTGATGCGATGGTGTTGGCGCTTTACTTGAAGATGGGCCTCATAAAGTCATAGGCATGTCTAGGCCAGCCAAGGTCTAAACTACAAATAATAGAACTTCAAAACATCAAATATTCGATGATGATGATGAAATATAAAGTAAGCTAGATCGATGAACGGTGGCGGATCGATCGTGCATGCTTAAGTACGGTACGTCGCATCGAGAATTACTAGTATCCTTATTGACGTGCGCGTATAGCGCGGTATTAGTTGATGCGCGCGAAAGACGTGATGACTGTACATACACTAATCAAGACTGACTGTGCAGCACGCGGGCCAATACTCTTTTGGGTGCCGGCCGGGGGGCGCGGGGAGGAGGGCTTTTTAATCCCTCGTCAGTCATTTTATTTCACATCTAAAGGCCTATACACAATATAGTTATATATGTTGTATACATGGGCGGAAATCCCGGGGGGGGGGGGGGACGGGGGACGTGTCCCCCCACCATTTCGAAGGGGGGGGGGGGGGGGTGACACAATATCAAATGTCCCCCCACTATTTTGGAAAAACGTCATTACCCCCCCCCCCCCCCTCACCATTTCGAAAGGGGGGGACACGATATCAAATGTCCCCCCCCCCACTATTTCGAAGGGGGGGGGGACACAATATCAAATGTCCCCCCACTATTTTCAAAAAAACGTCACCCCCCCCCGCCCCCCCCCCCCCCCCCCCCCCCCCCGCTCAGCTACTTCTTGAGGAAAAACATGTCCCCTCAACCTTCGGGGAGCGATTTCCGCCCATGGTTGTATAGATTGATTTAAAATGAAAACGTAAGTTTCATTTTATGATATCAAATCACACTTAAAGTAGTGTTGCAAAAGGTTACTTCTGCTCTGAAAATGCCTTGGTACTAAAAAAGTTCACGAGAAACGGGTGTGACACCAGTCCATGAGGCGACTCTCCAACTACACCGTAAAACACAGTGCATACGCAAATGATCATGGGATGATGAGCTATGAGTTATAATACACCTTTCCAAATATTTACGAAAATACACTATGTCACCTATTTTAAAAGCATATAACAAAAATGAGCCACAGGGCCTACACAAAGTGTAAAATGCAAAATCTGGATAATTGGAAGTGTGACGTGAACTGTGATAGGGCCTAGGCTAGGCCTCGGGAATAAAAGAAAACGTTTATTACATCTGTAAATTACTTGATCAAGTTTCATAAAATTACCCTCGTCTCGTTTGACTAATTTCTCAATACTGAGGTTTCAGGGGAGACATGCCCGTACCTAAAAAGAGCTCCTTAAAATGCTTTTTTCTGTATCACTTTGAACGATGTATTAATTTCGTTTTCTTTCGTGTTATTTATCCTACTACATGTACTACCACATTGTGATAAGAAAGAAAGCATCAATGGAGAGCTCTTTATATACGGCTACATAAAAGAGCGCCATCAAAATGCTTTACCTACTGTACATAATGAAGGTAAACATGACATTACGTGTTCATGAACTCGGTATGAACGTAAACTACAGGTTGCATTGTGTGCCACTCTCACTTTTAAGCACTTGAATATTACAAGAGTTTATGAATGAGGCTGGCGGGTATCGATTTTTCCATATGAATACAAACTGGCATGCTTTCGATTAAGACGCGCCTAGCTCGTACCACGCCCCGCGCGGAAGATGGAAATGGTATCCTAGCAAACTGGGCCTATAACGGCGTATTTACACTCTGGTACACTGTCTTGCCGTAACACTCCATTAACGAAACATTCGAACACCACACTCGCACACACACTGGTAAGAAAGTACCCTGGAAGACCACATCGTTTGCATAATCACGAACTAGACATTCTCCATTTGCAGCACTTGACATATTCGTTTTATTAGTAACATTTTGACCAGGATTTCACCTACAGTGTACACAAATCACTGGCAATTCTCTGCTACGCACCTCGTTGTGTGAGCATGGAGTTTTCGTCTCAGCGTATAGATGTGGTATTATAGTGGTGTGAGATATACATTGTCATTATCATTATCATTTAGCATTGAACATGACATTTTACGGCGTATGCTACCTGGTACTGTCAGTGGAGTATGGGCTATACACAGAGAGAGTGTTTCACCAAGCTGTTCGTAAGTTACGAACGACTTTACGAACGACTGGTGATCCCTTCTTGTGCTAAATGCAATACCACACTCTGTCACTGAGAATCTGACTTAGCACAATAGGGGATCACCAGTCGCTCGTAAAGTCGTTCGTAACTTACGAACAGTTTGGTGAAACACCCCACTGTATTTTGAAAATTATGCTCAGTGTATAGTAGCAGTATTAGAGGTATGTCCCTCATGCATACATATCAACAAATTCAGTCGGAAAAACCCGTGCTACTGGATAGTGTGGCATGCAAAGTAAACCAAACCAGTCTAGGGGAGTGCCCATCGGCCGGATGGGCTAATAATGAGAACTGTGTAGCTGATAACGGCAACAGTGCAGACATTTCTTTAATGGTATATAGGGGCTTTTTCATATTGGACATTGTTCACCTTTATTCATATTGTTGGGGGCTGGTTTCACATCTCTTTTCAGAAGGTATTTCCCACGCTTGCCACAGCGCAGCGTTATGGAGTCCACATTATAATAAAGGACATCACAGTCGGTAGAAAGAAGCATAGGGTTGCCAAAGCATTTCAACGAGAGCGTCAGGGAACCTCTCACACACATGTACATGAGGTATGCGCATCACCAAAATGACATGCTATCATGTAACGTTGACATTACTACCTTCTCCCATAATGTAGATCCATCAGCAGTCGTTAATCTCCTGAGTGGATCAACCAGTCTCGAAAGTGTGGTTGAGCATCAAGAAACTACCCAGACCGGACTCATCTGCGACCCAGACTGGAGCAACTACGAAGCGGAAGTAGTTTGCAGGCAGCTTGGGTACGAGTCCGGCACCAATAACCAATCAGTGATCCTGGGCCTTCTTTCCGGCTTAATATTCTTCCGAGATTATCGGTGTGAAGACGATGAAGCCCAGCTCAGTGACAGTGATTACTTGACAATGGAACAAGACACATGTAACCCTCAGGATATTGGCCATGTATCCTGTGGTCCTCCGAAAGGTATACACGTCTTCCTGAATTGGAGCACGTCCCTACTTTGTTTTTAAAATCAGTAAAATCATGATTTAGGAGAATTACCTTTACACAGTTACTTTGCAGACAACTTGGCCATGATGATGTCATCTACAGCGTGAGTGTAGATCTCAGCTTCTACGGCTTTCACGAGCCGACAGGTCCAGTCTCGTACTGTTATAGCCTCCTTAGCCCCGGAGTGGAGCTTGATGAACTCTATAAGTGCAGCCACTCTCCTTGGGGTATGCCGAATTCCCGGTGTATGGGCATTTGGCTCTTTGCTGGGCTAGAGTGTGTCAACTCCATTACGACTGGTAAGTTATCACTTAACCATCCGAATACCATATGTATAGTTAGTGTGTAGTCAAATGCGTTACTTAGATCTAAGCAGAGTGCTGTCTTAAACCATATTGCCTGCTATATTATATGTTATTGCTGTTAATGAAAGGCAACAAGTTATCACCAAAAAAGTTCTGAACAATTTTATAAAAAACACATATAGAATAGAAATTGGTCTATAATAGGTCACTTGTGATTCATTTCCATTCTTCAAAAACATGAATAGTTTTGCAATTTGGAAGGCTAAATTGATGATATTGCATAATGGTTTGTGGTCTCCAAGCCTCCTTTTATTATCATTGTGTCCATCTTTACATCAGAGTGTGTTCTTGTCGTCCAAACACCATCCTATAAATTTCAAGTGCGCATCCATATTATGCCGATGGCTGGCGTTTTCGTCCATCATAGACGACACGTCCCGATCAGTCGTACGACTCTGCAACTGGCTGAATCATAGGACCCGGTCATCGGATTTTTGCAAGTAGTTAGCGTCACATTCCCAGTCGTAGGCTTTTACGACTGCAGAATCGTCTTGTCCATGTTGGCATTTTGAATTCTTAACGCGTACCTATTGAGTACTGATTGTGACCTGCTTATGTCTCTGAGAACCATGTAGGAAATGTTTTACGTCGTACTAAATACGACCTAAACACCAAAAAATTGAATCGGACTATTTACTCAGAAAGATATGAACGCTGTTGGGTGTTGTTTTCAACAGAGGGTGTTCTGCATTTTAGGCCAGAGAGTCGATATCTAGTTGCTCCAGACATTTGAACAAAATTTGGGTGTGCTGGGGTGCCTCGTCTTCCGCGGTAATTTCGTTTTTCACAAATAACAAACATTGTCAACCTCCTTACCATTTTCCACAGACCTACCACCCTACAATCCCAATGAAAATAGCTCCAGCGACCCGGAACCCGTGCTTTACATCATTCTAGCCTTCGTCTGCGTCTTTTAATGTGTTGCTTGTACCGCTGCTGTAGTAAGCAAAAGCCCAGGGCCCAGACGGCACCGACGACTATTGCTACCTATTCGACGACGGCTGTTGACCACAGGAAACTTGAGCTGGCATTCGAAGCATCATCTCCGCCCCCCCCCCCCCCCCCCCGCATACGAACCGTCTTCCCCGCCCCCTATGGAGTCCCTGCCCACCTATGATTCGGTGACAGTCCCCACTAATGGTGTCGACAACCCAATATGGGCGTGGTTATGGGAGTTGATGCGCAATCCAAAATTGCATCAATAGAAACTGAGTGACACGTCTCACGAATGCTGTGGAAAACCAATGCCCTGTAATATATCAAAATTAGTGAGCTGTAGCACATTGCAAAGTGGCAATTCATTGTATATCTTTACATTACGAACCACTATTGCTGAATTTGGAAGTCCTGACGACATTTTGATTTTTGCAAACAATCATAACTGATACATGTGATATCTAAGTTCAGATCTAAACTACTATTGAATGAAACTGTTGGCCTATTGATGGCGACGTTATCAGCTCTGTTTGATGTAGAGACACAACAGAAGGACATTACGTGGTAATAAACTCGATATGGACATAAACGACATGATGCACTATGGGCTACATTCAATCTTTTTGAATTAAAAGAGTTTCTTGATGAGTCTGGCGAGCTGGACTTTGATCTTTATGCATTAATGTGTGTATATAATTTTTTTCTATTTGAATACCATATTTGCATGCTTTTCATAATCACACGCCGAGATAGCTCGTACCACATACCGCGCCAACCCAGTTGAATGGTTAATTGTGACATGTACACGGATCGTTTGACAGCGTATTTCTACTCAATGGTACTCTATTGTCATATTCCTCCATTTACGATACACCCAAGCACTTCTACACACACACCAGTAAAAATGACTTTGGGAGTACCACAACGTGTATCATTTGCATATCACGAACTTGACGTTTTCCTTTAGAAGCACTCGAAATATCTTCATAGTAACATTTTAACCAGGATTTGCGGTGTCCACAAATTACTGGCAATTCGGTTGCATGGTACTTGATCATGTGAGCAGTATATTTAGTCATTATATAGATCCGGTATAATAGTGGCGTGGGTTAAACAGTGTGAAATGAACTATCAAAATCGTCTGTAAGCATTGAATATGAGTTTCTTTTACGGCGTATGCTACCTAATACTGTTTGGAGTATGGGCTATGCACAGAGAGACCAGAGCGCAAGGTAAGCGTGATTATATATATATATATACTATTTTAAGATTCATGCATACTGTATGGCAACTATATTATAACGATATTATATCTCTCTGATCACAATGCCTCTTGCATATATCAACAAATTCAATCAAAATATTATATGAAACATAATTTAGTCAAGTTTGTGAAACATCAATTTGAAGATTGACACAGGATTCAACCATTTCAAGAAGAACTCGCCTATTTAATATTTGCGAAAACAATCAATAATAAATAGTCATAATTTCTGATTGGCTTCAATCAATGATATCAAATTCGAATATGAAACTGTCAATATAACTATTTTAAGTAAGTTTTCAGTCACTGCTTTAAATAATCATAATGATAACTCAGTATGTTGTGACCAACTTGGTACCAATTTGCTGTGTGTATATATACAGATACATGTATGTTTACGTGCAGAAAGAGAGAGAGAGGGAGAGGGAAAGACAGAAAGAAATAAGGAGAGTGAGAGATATAAAGAAAAAAGGCTGTGGTAGAACAGAGTCATCAAACAGTGTCGTTAAACTGCATGTGTCCATAATGGTCTTGTCCTATTAATACAGGTTAAACGGTATAGTACCATAGTCAAGCCACGTATCCAAGTTGTAATCATTGTGGAGTACCCCCCCCCCCCCCCCCCGTACCACCACCGCCCCGCCCCCACGTACTGCCAACACTCACACACACCAACCGTACTGCCACTCGGATAAGACTTTTATGATTGTTGTACTCTCGAACTTAATACATGTAATAAAAACAAATGGGACATGCTTGGCTTTGAAATTCAGATTTTTCGATGTTTCAATAGGAGAGCCTGAACAAAGTGATCCCCATTCCCCACCCTCAACCATGGATAATCTTCCTTCTCCATCAAACGAATTCTGTCGGCATTTCATATTTTTTTTGCGCGAAATGCTTCTAATATACTGATTCAATTCATTGAGCAACCATTTTAACAGTCCTGCAAAGATCTACCGTCTTCTTACGCCTTCTGAGCACAGCTCTGAATTGACGTCTCCTTTGCTGCTCTTGATTAAAGTTATTCTTGGCTGCTTTTAGGTAGACCGTCTGTAAACATTCAGTAACCCTTGACCCAATGTTCTGTCCAAATCATATCAGAGTCTTGGCAGGTGCGTTTGGTCGGAGGCACCTACGAATCAGAAGGCCGTGTTGAGGTCTTCCTGGACAACCATTGGGGCACGATATGCGACAGTCTATGGGGGATCGAAGAGGCCACAGTAGTCTGCAGGCAGCTAAACTACATCGGGGCCGATCGGGCCTTGGTAGCCGGCCAGTATGGGAATGGGAACGCTACCGTCTGGCTGGACAAGGTGCAGTGCAACGGGACTGAGACCAATCTGTCAAGTTGCGCATATGCCGCAGCAGAACCTTCACGATGTGATCATGGTAGGGATGCCGGAGTTCTCTGTACAGCACAAGGTGTGTATCTCTGCCTCTATATCAATTTGGTTCAAACATTGATCGAAAAGGGTATTCAATAGATGATTAATAATGAACGGTAAAGGCTAATTCACGATTGATTGATACAATATGCATTTTATCCAACAATATTCATCTGAGAACACAGTAGCCCTGATCAAAAGGACAAATTAATGGTAATGGTAAATGTAAGAACAAAATGTCTGGACTTCACCCACTATGCTGGTTGAACATGTTTTATTCCATGTGATCATTGTGAATCAGTATACTTTTTTTTATAATTGATAGCCTACCTGTGTATATTCAGCAATATCTTTATCAGTTCTAATGTGTGCGGGATTTTTTTCTGCCATAGGGAGTCTCCGCCTCGCTGACGGAGAAACCGTGAGCGAAGGGCGAGTGGAGATCATGAACGAGACGGAGGTTTGGGGTACGATCTGCAAAGACCGATGGGACCTTCTCGACGCAAGTGTCGCCTGCCGGCAACTCGGCTACCCGGAGGCACTGGAGGCAATCGGGGAGATATCAGTGTTTGGGCCTGGGTCTGGCCCGATTCTTCTAGATGAGCTGCAATGCACCGGGAGAGAGATGCATTTGAGAGACTGTGCTACGGACAAGGGATGGGGGGTCAATGATTGCACTCACCAAGAGGATGCCGGATTGAGGTGTTTGGGGAAATGTAAGTTCACATTTACGAAAAAAAAATGAATTATCATCGTGTCGGTGTGAATGTATTTGAATACATCGTTAATTAGCCCCCCCCCCCCCAAAAAAAAAAGTAAATAAATAAAATAAAATAAAATAAAATGAAGATAAGAACGCTCCCCAGAATATGGGAGCTGTTAATCAAAGTTTAATTATATTGACCACAACGTTAAAATCTGACAATAATACAACGACTTTATCCACTTAATGATGATGATGAACGGGAACTTTTGATTTCACGTTTATACTAAGATAATGTCTTGGTAAAAGAATGGAGGATGTATTGAAAAAATAGCTGAAGTTGTTACGCCAACTTCAAAGTAATGTGATTTGTATGAATGATATAAATCCTGTCGGCGACATGGATATACATGTAATATGCTTTTATTCCTTTCAACCTGATAATTTCTCAGCCATACGTCTCGCTGCGTCAACGTACCCAGACGAAGGTCAAATCGAGGTTTACTACGGTGGTACATGGGGGTGGGTCTGCGCGCATGGATGGACCATTGAGGATGCGCATGTTGCATGCAGAGAACTGGGTTTCCCTCTGGGTGCACGTACGATGACAACGATGGACCGAAGGGTGGGACCAGTGCTACTGGATAGTGTGGCATGCTCAGGAAACGAGACCAGTCTAAGGGAGTGCCCATCGGCCGGATGGGCTAATAATGAGAACTGTCTAGCTGATACCGGCAGCAGTGCAGGTGTCATATGTAACGGTAAGTTGACATTATTTCAATGGTATGTATGGTATTTTTTTTATCAGGTATTGTTCATGTTTATTTATATTACTGACGTCTGCCACAACGTGATGGTATGGAGTCCACATAATAAAGGGCATCACAGTTGGTGGAATGAAGGATAGAGTTGCCATTGAATTTCAACGAGAGAGACTTATTAGAGGACCTCTCACACCCCTGTACATGAGGTGTACATGCGCATCACCCAAAAGATGTGCTATCATATTGCAACGTTGATATTACTTCTTCCTCCCATGATGTAGATCCATCAGCAGTCGTTAAACTCCTGAGTGGATCAACCAGCTTCGAAGGAGTGGTTGAGCATCGAGAAACTACCCAAATCGGACTCATCTGTGACCCAAACTGGAGCAACTACGAAGCGGAAGTAGTTTGCAGGCAGCTTGGGTACGAGTCCGGCACCAATAACCAATCAGTGACCCTGGGCCTTCTTTCCGGCTCAATATTCTTCCGAGACTATCGGTGTGAAGGCGATGAAGCCCAGCTCAGTGATTGTGATTACGTGACAATGGAACAAGGCGCATGTAACCCTCAGGATATTGCCCAGGTATCCTGTGGTCCTCCGAAAGGTATATATGATAATTCTGCTTTTGTGATATACACCGAGATATTGTAATACTCTGGGTAGTTAATCTAAGAAAGATGTGAACGCTATTGATTTTGTTGTCATTAATGCTCTTAGGTTACAAAGGCGATGTCTGGAGGAAGGTCTAAGTCATACAATAGTCAGATATTGCAAGAATATTCAAGCCTTTTACACGTATCTGGAAGTAAATTTCCATAGATGTATAAACGCCGAACCATTTGCATTGGAACCCCAACTTAGGTTGAATTTCGTTTTCGTAGTCAATTGAACATCGTATTTCACCGGGCAACAGTAAACAAAAACAATCCGCTTTTATCATCTTATCTTGACAAACCATTTTGACACTTATTCTTCATTCATGTCTTCTTTATTTACAATAAAATATTGCAGTGTAGGCCAAGTTACAGAAATGCTTTACATGGGCGGCCTGTGCTTGAACATACTAACAAGACATACTTACATACTTTTGGAAGAAAAGAAAGCAAACAAAATCAGACATCAACGAAGTGTAACTATACAAAACATACAATCAGATTTGAACACGTAAGTAATATAAATGAGGAATGCACTTGACAACTGCTGTGTAGAACTTTAGGCACTGATGTGGAACAGAGCTGTTTTCCCCTGATATGTAAATACAATAATGATTTGACTTTTGAACTGCTGCTTTATCTTGTTACCTCCGCAGATTACGACATTCGATTAGCCGGCAGCGATTACACAGAGCAAGGACGGGTGGATGTATTCTTAGATGGCCAATGGGGTGCAATTAAAACTTATTGGCCTGGGGCCGAAGAAGCAGTCACCGTATGCCACCAATTGGGTTATCGTAGTGCATTTTTTGAGTTCGGCCCAGAACCCATATTCGGTACAGGACCAGAAAGAGTTGCCATTGATTACTTCTATTGTGGACTTTACGACTATTATAGGATAACTGACTGTACCATTTCCCTTGCACGCAATAACACATCAGATGCCTTGCTTTGGGTCAACCCTACCTGCATTCCATATGGTAAGGATCGTTCATTGCTCATCTTTGAAGTCTCCTATGCCTTGGTCCCTTTAACCGTGTCCATTTGTGCATTGATAACATGTGTGGGTTGAGTTTATTATGTAGCTCGTACCTCAAGTTGAATGCGTCATCTAGGATATTCCTAGAACACAGAAAGCAACAACAGTCTCTATCTGTCTTTGCACAGAGTCTGTGGCCAATCACCCAGTTAGACTGATAGATAGGCAAGGCGAGGTCAACAACCAGTACGGGCGAGTTGAGATTTACCATGATGGAAGATGGGGCTCTACATGCGACTTCTACTCAGCGGCCGAGGTAAGATTGAATATTTTCTGCATCTGTATAACAATATTTATTCCCAACTGCTCAACCAAATCGTATGAGATTTCTACAAAATTCGTTGAAATAGTTTGGCCCCAGATTAGCAAACTCGCGTCAGAGTATGATGTTATCTATAATCAAAAAGATATGGACGTGTTATTAACAGGACCTCTAAGAATCCCTCTGTCGATTGCAAGATATACAATTTTAGAGGCTTGTCAATCAGGTAGGCTTCCTGTTAAAATTCCCTGCGCGGATCCGAATAGATTGATATTATGTTGATAGTATATATATAGGAAAGCCTTGGAAAACTTCGTTACTTGGAGCACGTCCCTTCTTTGTTCTCAAAATAAGAGAAATCATGATTCAGGAGAATTACCTTCACACAGTTACTTTGCAGACAACTTGGTCACGATGATGTCACCTACAGCGCAAGTCTAGATCTCAGATACTACGGCTTCCCTGAGCCGACAGGCCCAGTCTGGTATTCCGACATCAGCTGTTATAGCTTCGTTCCCGGAGTGGAGCCTGATGAACTCTATGAGTGCAGCCACTCTCCTTGGGGTATGCCGAATTCCCGGTGTACGGGCGTTGAGTACTTTGCTGGGGTACAGTGTGTCATTAACCCCAGTACGATTTCACCAATATCTGGTAAGTTAATACTTATCCCTCCGAATACCATGGGTATACTAGTGTGTAAGAACCTAGATTGCCTAGTTATGCCTTAGTAAGGAAGTGGTTAATCAGTGTTTACTCTCATTGATCATGTGCAAGGTTAATATTTGAATCATACACAACACCCACTGTCACTCCACATCCTCTCAAAGTTGTGACATGGCAACACCCCAGTATTAGTGCATGAGTAAGTTGCTTAAACAGATGACTGCATCAAGTTAGGGTGAATTTCTAAAAAAAAACCCACAAATTTAAGTCCTAAAGTGCCCCATTAGACCAATCACAGTCATCTTTGTAGGGGACTTAAAAGTTCAATTGCCAAAACTTATTTTAATTTTTAGAATACCACCCATGGATAATCATTCCTGAATTGTTGGCTCCAAGCCATCTTTTACTATCATTTCGTCGTTTTTAACTTCAGAGTGTGTTCACGGCGTTTTCGCGCCCTCGTGGTGTCCTCTTACAATTTTATATCTCATTGGGCTCGTAGTCCACCACAGACGACACGACCCGATTAGTCATACGAATCAGCGACTGGCTGAATAGCAAGGCCCGGTCATCGGATTTTTGCAAGTAGTTGGCGTCACATTCCCAGTCGTAGTTTACGACTGCAGAATCGTGTCGTCTGTGTTGGCATTTAGAGTTCCTATCGCGTACCTATTGAGTACTGATTGTGACCTGCTTGTGTCTCTGATAACCATAGGAAATGTTTTGCATTGTACTAAATACGCCCTACACACCCCAAAATTGAATCGGGCTAGTTACTCAGTAAGATATGAACGCTGTTGGGTTTTGTTTTCAACAGAAGGTGTTCTGCATTTTAGGCCAGAGAGTCGATATCTAGTTGCTCCAGAGATTTGAACAAACATTCGTGTGTGCTGGGGTGCCTCGTCCTCCGCGGTAATTCCGTTTTTCACCAATAACAGACATAGTCCTCCTACTATACCATTTCTCGCAGACCAACCACCCTACATTCCAGATGACAATAGCTCTAGCGTCCCGGTCGCAACTATAATCGTCAGTCTAATCCTCGTCGGCGTCTCCTGCATGTTCCTTTTCATTTGTTGCTTCTTCCGCTTCTGTGGTAAGAAAAGGCCCAGGGCCCAGATGGCACCGACGACTATTGCTACCTACTCGACGACGGCTGTTGACCACAGGGGACTTGAGCTGGCTCTCGAAGCATCCTCTCCACCCCCGCCATACGAGCCTTCTACCCCGCCCCCGATGGAGTCCCCGCCCACCTATGATTCAGTGACAGTCCCCACTAATGGTGTCGACAACCCGGTCTTTATTGCGGCCGAAGAGGGTGGAGGCGTGGTTATGGGAGTGGATGCGCAACCTAAAATTTCATCAATAGAAGCTCCGCCCTCCCCCAACAATGAGTAACACGCCTCACGAATCATTGTATATATATATATCTTTACACTACAAACCACCATTGCTAAATTTGGAAGTCCTGGCAACATTTTGATTTTTGCAAAACAATCGTAACTGATACATGTGATATATCCTTAAGAAGTTCAGGTCTACGCTACTAAAAACTGTTGGCCCGTTGCTGGCGACGTTATGAGCTCTGTTTAATGTAGAGACTTGCCCACGGGATTTTCCCAATAGTAAGACTGATATAAATCGGAAATATCATACATAATGCTACTCCTTTGTGTGCCATATCAAATACTGCTATATGGGATGTATGCATTGCTTGTCATAAAGGGCACGTCCGGCTCACAAAAGACAATGTGCGATGTGGACTCCTTATTAGAATTAGGACAAGACTTTGTACTGAAAGGGTAGGATATTGATACTGTTCTTTAATACGTTGAGGCTGATTAACAATATATTTTGACTCAAAGCCTTGTGGAACCTTTAAATAAGTTTGTTCATTAACCCACCATGTAATTTAATGATTAAACACATTTTATAATGAGCGTTTATGATTCAGGCTCAGAAGCTGGAGTGAGACCTGTTAGCATGATTATTCATGAATTTTGAGGTCTTTGCTGCAATATTCTCAGAAAACGATTTCTTTATATTTCTCACTGAAGATATTTCTTTTTCATTTGTGTGCATAAAATGACAGAGAAAGAATAACCTCTCAAAATCAAGAAAAGGTGCACAATGTTCCATTGATTTAGTAGCATATTCACGAAGACAATGTATACTAAATTGTTGCAAGGCTCTTCATGATTTAAAAGACTTTCTTGTTATTTATTTGAATGTTTGGATAGTGTGTAAATACATCAAAATCAAAATCAAATGCAGGAACGGACGTAAGTGTGGAAACTAGAATATGGCCTACTAGTACAATATTATGCATCAGAAATCATGAAACAGATTATCGGTATACCGTATCGCCCTAAAAGTAATTGCCACAAAATGTATTTTATGACATAGGAGGAAATACAATTGCAGGGGCGACAATCTGCCTTCAAATGCTCGTTACAAACCAACGCCCGGACATTGTAATTTTATGGGACGACCCTCAAGAAAACTCCTGTTATTGAACTTACCATCCCATTCAAAAAATATATCAGACGCACACAACAGAAAAATGGAAAGATATGCCACACTCATTCTAGATCTCACTGAATCAGGGCACAATACCTTTTATGAAGCACTCGAGATAGGACAGAGAGGCTTGATAGAAAAAGAAAATAAAGCTCGGATAAAACCATAGAGCTATGTAGCTCTATGGATAAAACGCATACTTCGACAATGTGGCTGCAACTCAAGGCCAGCATGTCATGTCATGTTTCATATATCAACACGAACGAGTGTGGTCAGAAGCACCATACATGAAAGTTTGTGGTATATAACCATGGAAGGGTTCTCTCTTTTTAGTAAGGCAACTTTTGTTAAAACGTCGTTGCTAATGTTGTTATTTGTTTAATAATTTAAAGGATGGTATGCTATTTGATTATAATGTATCCCTATTTTGAAGGATTGAGCTAATTGTAATAAATGACGAGTGATTTTTATACATATGATACCTGCCTTTGATTGGATATTTTTTTATAGGATATAGATATTGCACTCGGATCAGATTAAATAATTGGATGTGATATAAATATAATAACTAAAGTTTCGATGAAATGATGTAGTTGGTAATTATTGAAGACAATAAAATGTATGAGAATTATAAACGTTATTGAGACAAGTTCATACAGTAATACATAGACATTTGAAGGGATTAAAAAATATATAATAATACGATATGCGCACAATAAGATATGGTTGTTTGACGGTAGCCTTCAAGGATATTACAAAAGTAAGAAGTATAAATGAAAAAAAATGAATTAATGCTTCATTTCCTGTGTGTATTGATCTGATGATTCCCATTGATTTATATGTATAATGACGTAAATAATGTCATTTTGTACATGCATTTTTTGTATTACCTGCCACTGTCTCACATGACGGTGGACCTGGTGTGAAATTTTCCTTTTCCTGAGTAAAGACATGATTTAACCAAAAAGTATGTTATGCTAATATGTGTGTGTGTGTGTGTGTGTGTGCGCGCGCGAATGTATGTGTTGTGCTTGTATCATGTGTATGTCAGTCGTGATCAACAATTATTTGCTGCTGATGTGTATTGCACAATTGCAGAGATAGTTAGAGAATATGCCAATAATAATAGTTTTATTATTTCTATCCAGATATGTTTTATAAATGACATTTGATCAAAGGAGGCACATGTATATCGAAGTTAGAGTACATATCAACAAAATCCCAATATGCGGATAAAAAGAAAGAAAACGACAAATATAAAGAAAATTAGAAGGGTTTTGTTCAAATACAAACGCATTCATACTAATAATGGTCGGGGAGTATTTCAAATCTTTGTCTTTTTAAGCACACACACGCTGAAAGAACTCTTAAATATTGTTTTCTACATGTTATTTAGCTAACTATTACCATGGATCTACGACAATCCTATTACCGTAAAACAAAATCCACATCTTAGAGAGCAACATCCCAATGCTTCCCCTACATAATGAAGGTAAACCGGACATTACGTGTTCAAAAATGTGCCACTCTCAATTTTACGCACTTGAGTTTAAGGGGTTGCTGAATGAGGCTGGTGAGGTAGGACTTTGACCTTTCCTCATAAATGTCTATTTATATTTCCATATGAATACAAACACTGTTTGCACAATTTCCACTATGACACGCCTAGCTCGTAGTCGTACCACGCACCGCGCGGTAGAATGATGGAAAGGTGCTAGCACACGGGCGTATGATGGCGTATTTTCCACTTTGGTACATGCATTGCCATAAAACTCCGAGCACTCCCATACACACCCACACATATCACGTGAACTTGACGATCCCCATTGGAAGCACTTAAACATTCAATTCATTGAGTAACATTTTGGCCTACGGTGTCTACAAATCACAATTCGCTGGCACGGTACCTGATTGTGTGGACATGCAGTTTCGTCCCAGCGTATAGATATGCTATAATAGTGGCGTGAGATGTGCAGTGCAAACGAAACGCGACATTATCATTTTAGCTTTCAACATGACATTCTTTTACGGCGTATGCTACCTGGTACTGTTTGGAGTATGGGCTCTGCACAGAGGATCCAGCGCGCAAGGTAAGCATGATATACAACTATATTTTGACAAAATTTATGCTCAGTGCTTGGTAGTATTGCTAGGGGTATGTCTTGTAAAACATTGAATAAACCGTAATGTCATCCAGTTTATGAAATGAATTGAAGAGCCGTACCTTCTCATTAATTATAGTTAATCTCATTAAATCTCATTAACTATATTTTTTATAGGCAAAAAATGCCGTTTGGAATAATTGAATCACACTTATTCAAATTACAGTTGGTCAGTCATGGGTCTGCTTGAGACATTGTTAAAGACAAACTACCATTAATCAAATATGAAATTTTGAGCTGTCAATATAACTCTAATTCAAATGCAAGTCAGTTTCCGGTCACTCTTTTAAATGATATCATTAATACCTAAACATCTGGTGAACCATTTGATAGTAGGCCTACCAATTTGCTGCATATAAATGTTTACAAAGATATATATATATATATATATATATATATATACATGAAAGATACAGTGCCAACGAAATTTATCTTTTTAAATATATATGTAGTTAGGAAGAAGGAAAGAGAGATAAGGCAAGAGAGAGAGAGAAAGAGAGAGAGAGGGTGGTAGAACAGTGTCTCTAATGATCAAGATGCACGTGTACTTAATGCTCTTGTACTAAGTGTTAAATAAAACTTTAAAAAAAGAAAGTGCCAAACAAGGTTTATCTGATATCAAAGTAAAATTTACACATAGAGTCACAAGATGTCAAACTTTAGAGGAAGATTTTGTGACATTGGCTTTTACTTTCTTATAATAATCTTCTAAATATGTAATAAGATTTTCACTTTGGGACAAAATTTGACCTAAACGTTTGTGTGTATCAGAACAAAACAATGTTTATTGTGCAATAAATTTGTCAATCCACTAGCAACTGCCATCACAATGTCATCAATAATTCATGATGCTTCTGGCAGAACAATAAATCGCGTGTGGACATTCGTGATGCACAGTGGGCATTTCCTGTGTTCTGACCTTTTTGTCGAAGACTTCCCCCATCATTTCCCCCATCATTTCCAGAGTCTTGGCAGGTGCGTTTGGTCGGAGGCACGTACGAATCAGAAGGCCGTGTTGAGGTCTTCCTGGACAACCATTGGGGCACGATATGCGACAGTCTCTGGGGGATCGAAGAGGCCACAGTAGTCTGCAGGCAGCTAAACTACATCGGGGCCGATCGGGCCTTGGTAGCCGGCCAGTACGGGGAAGGGAACCCTACCGTCTGGCTGGACAAGGTTCAGTGCAACGGGACTGAGACCAATCTGTCAACGTGCGCATATGCCGCAGCAGAACCTTCACGATGTGATCATGGCAGGGATGCCGGAGTTCTCTGTACAGCACAAGGTGTGTTTGTCTGTTTCTATTTCAGTTTGGTTCGAATTTGGTTCGAAAGTGGCTAGTTCATGTATGACCGGCAGAGACTAATGCACGATTATTCAGTACATGCATGTCTGGCATGAATTTTCATTTGAAAACACAGTAGCTCTGAGCATAATAATCAGTGGCAATGGTAGACGTAAATAAAAAGCTCTCTTAATGTTTCCCCTCAAGTCGGACCTCTAACCACTTACATTTGATACGATATTTCAAGCTAATTCGCAAGTGCATCCATATCCCACTATACAAGTGATAAATCTACATTTATCTACCCAAGGACTGCACTTTCGCATCACTCAAATAGACACTCTAGCCGTGATATATGGAATTCCCATCCCACCGAAATAAAAGAATATAATATACACGATAACATTTTTAAAGAATTCAGTAAAGCTTCATCCCCTACATCAATGCTCTTCATTCTGCACAATTTTTCATATATAATTAAAAACATTCATTTTTGTTATATTAAAATTCTTGCACATCCATGTAAGAATTGACACATGTATATAATTAAGCGGAAGATAAATAAACCGATTTAAACATATCAAATCAAAACCAATATCGGAGCGTCAAGTACATTGCTAGTTGAACATATTCTTATTCGATGCTATCGTAGTCCATCAGTGTACATCTTTGTTGTAAATATGTGTATAGACCTCAGTGATATCCCTGTCCTTTGAAATATATGAGTACCTTTGTCCTGCCATAGGGAGTCTCCGTCTCGCTAACGGAGACACCGTGAGCGAAGGGCGAGTGGAGATCATGAATGAGACGGAGGTTTGGGGTACGATCTGCAAAGACCAATGGGACATTTTCGACGCAATTGTCGCCTGCCGGCAACTCGGCTACCCGGCGCCGCTGGAGGCGATCAGAACGACATCGGTGTTTGGGCCTGGTTCTGGCCCGATTCTTCTAGATGAGCTGCAGTGCACCGGGATAGAGATGCATTTGAGAGACTGTGCTACGGACAAGGGATGGGGGGTCAATGATTGCACTCACCAAGAGGATGCCGGATTGAGGTGTCAAGGGAAATGTAAGTCCACATTCAAGGAACAAAGTTACTATTCATAAAAATTCATCAATTATCGTGTTTGTCTTTATTAATATGAATACAATAATCAAATATACCTAACATACCATTAAAAAACACCCCTCACAATGTAGGAACTGTCATTCGAAGTTTAATGATGTTGATCATTACATTTCGAGCCTGACAACAACCGAGTGACCTGATCCGCTCATTGATAATAACAAGAACATTTGTTTTTACATTTCTGCTAAGACATTCCTTTGTAGAAGAATGGAAGATGTATTGTCGCCTCCACTTAAAATTTCCATTTGAAAACATAGCTGAAGTTGTTAGGCAAACTTCAAAGTATTGTGATCTTTATGAATTATGCGAATCTTGTCTGCGACATGGAGATGCATGTAATATGCTTGTATTCCTTTCAATCTAATTATTTGTTAGCCATACGTCTCGTTGCGTCAACGTTGCAAGAAGAAGGTCAAATCGAGGTTTACTACGGTGGTACATGGGGGTGGGTCTGCGCGCATGGATGGACCATTGAGGATGCGCATGTTGCATGCAGAGAACTGGGTTTCCCTCTGGGTGCACGTACGATGACGACGATGGATCGAAGGGTGGGACCAGTGCTACTGGATAGTGTGGCATGCTCAGGAAACGAAACCAGTCTAGGAGAGTGCCCATCGGCTGGATGGGCTAATAATGAGAACTGTCTAGCTGATACCGGCAACAGTGCAGGTGTCATCTGTAATGGTAAGTGGACAGTTCTTTAATGCTATAGAGGGGCTTTTCCCTATTTTCCCTATTGGACATTGTTCAAGTCAATTCATAATGTTGGGGGGTTAGTTTCACATCTCTTTTTAGAAGGTATTTCCCACGCTTGTCCACATTATAGGAAAGGACATCACAGTCGGGAGAAAGAGGCATAGAGTTACCAAAGCATTTCAACGAGAGCCTTAGAGGACCTCTCTCACACCTGTACAAGAGGTGTACATACGCATCACCAAAATGACGTGTTGTCATATTGCAACATTGACATTACTACCTTCTCCCATGATGTAGATCCATCAGCAGTCGTTAAACTCCTGAGTGGATCAACCAGCTTCGAAGGTGTGGTTGAGCATCGAGAAATTACCCAAATCGGACTCATCTGCGACCCAAACTGGAGCAACTACGAAGCGGAAGTAGTTTGCAGGCAGCTCGGGTACGAGTCCGGCACCAATAACCAATCAGTGATCCTGGGCCTTCTTTCCGGTTTAATATTCTTCCGAGACTATCGGTGTGAAGGCGATGAAGCCCAGCTCAGTGACTGTGATTACTTGACAATGGAACAAGACACATGTAGCCCTCAGGATATTGCCCAGGTATCCTGTGGTCCCCCGAAAGGTATATAGCAAGAAATTGTAATACTCGGGATGGTTTATCTAAGGAAGATGTAAACGCTGACAGAAATGTTCTTAGGTTAGAGAGGCAATGTCTGAGGGAAGGTCTTAGTCATACGACAGTCAGAAATTGCAAGAGCATTTCCATAAACGTATAAAAGCCGAACCATTTGCGTTCTAACCCCAACTGAGGTGCGAGTTCGTATATGTATTTCATCGGGCAACAGGGAAAAAATCCGCTTTCATCATCTTATCTTGACAAACCATTTTGACACTTTTCTGCATAGTGCATTGATCGAGAAAGTTGTACCTCTGAAAAATAGGCTGGACAATGTTTTGCTTTACACTGTGAATCGGGCTGAGGTTTACCGTATAACTTGTTTATTTATTCATGTCTTCTTTATTTCCAAATAAAATAATGCAGTGTATGCCCATAGAAACACAAAAAAGTAAATCGCCCCTAAGCAAAATAGCATAACTTTTTATCGAAGATGTTTTGGGCAAAACAATTTGGCAGGATTGTTCCTTAATTTATTGATTAGCTTATGTGTGAAAATCACATTAATCCGATTAGTCATGCATGAGTGGGCAACAAGAGTAATTTTGGGATTCTGTCACTTTAAAAATCGCACAAGAAATGCCAAACTGTATTGTCAAAACGGCATAAATAATTACCCTTGTAAGTGACATTTTTGCCTTTAAAATTTGCCCACACATGCATGACTAATTGGGTTAATGTGATTTTCACACAGAAGTTAGTCAATAAGTTAAGAAATAATTTTGCCAAAAACCTGTTTGATAAAAAGTTATGCTATTTTGCTTAGGGGGGATTTACTTTTTGTTGTGTTTCTATGGGCCTACACTGCATTATTTTATTTGGAAATAAAGAAGACATGAATAAATAAACATGTAATACGGTAAACCTCAGCCCCATTCACAGTGTTAAGCAAAACATTGTTGAGCCTTTTTTCAGAGGTACATCTTTCTCGATCAATGCACTAGTTTGCGCCCTATACTTGAACATACTAACGAGGCACATACTTACATACTTATACTGCTGTGTATATAACTTATTTTAGGCACTGATATAGAACGGAACTGTTTTCCCCTAATATGTGAATACAATATAGATTTTACTTTTCAACTGCTGCTTTATCTTATTGCCTCCGCAGATTACGACATTCGATTAGCCGGCAGCGATTACACAGAGCAAGGACGGGTGGATGTATTCTTGGATGGCCAATGGGGTGCAATTAAAAGTGATTGGCCTGGTCCCAGAGAAGCAGTCACCGTATGTCACCAATTGGGTTACCGTGGTGCATTTTACGACTTCGACCGATATCCCATATTCGGTACAGGACTAGAAAGAGTTGCCATCGATTACTTCGATTGTGGATATGCATACGACTATTATAAGATAACTGACTGTACCATTTTCCTTGCACGCAATAACACATCGGATGCCTTGCATTGGATCAACCCTACCTGCATTCCATATGGTAAGGATCGTTCGTTACTCATCTTTGAAGTCTCCTCCACCTGTTTCCTTTAACCGTGTCCATTTGTGCATTGATAACATGTGTGGGTTGAGTTTATCATATAGCTCGCACCTCAAGTTGAATGCGTCATCTAGGATATTCCTAGAACACAGAAAGCAACAATATTCTCTTCCTGTCTTTGCACAGAGTCTGTGGCCAATCACCCAGTAAGACTGATAGATAGGCAAGGCGAGGTCAACAACCAGTACGGACGAGTTGAGATTTACCATGATGGAAGATGGGGGTCTATATGCGACTTCTACTTAGCGGCCGAGGTTAGATTGAATATTTTCTGCATCTGTATAACAATATTCCTTCCCAACTGCTCAACCATTTTAATAATCATGATCATTTGACAAACGTCTCGATAATTCGTTTGAATAGTTTGGCCTCAGATTAGCAAACTCTCGTCAGAGTATGATGTTATCTTTAAATCAAAAATTTATGGACATGTTATTAACAGGACCTCTAGGAATCCCTCTGTCGATTGCAAGATATACAATTTTCGAGGCTTGTCAATCAGGTAGGCTTCCTGTTAAAATTCCCTGCGCGGATCCGAATAGATTGATATTATCATGATAATATGTTTATATATATATAGGAAAGCCTTGGAAAGCTTCATTACTTGGAGCACGTCCCTACTTTGTTTTTAAAATCAGGGAAATCATGATTCAGGAAAATTACCTTTACACAGTTACTTTGCAGACAATTTGGTCACGATGATGTCACCTACAGCGCAAGTCTAGATCTCGGCTACTACGGCTTCCCTGAGCCGACAGGCCCAGTCTGGTATTCCGGGACCAGCTGTTATAGCTTCTATAGCCCCGGAGTGGAGCCTGATGAACTCTATGAGTGCTACCACTCTTCTTGGGGTATGCCGAATTCCCGGTGTACAAGCGTTGAGTACTTTGCCGGGGTACAGTGTGTCATTAACCCCAGTACGATTTCAACAATAACTGGTAAGTTAATACTTATCCCTCCGAACACCATGGGTATACTAATGTGTAAGAACCGAAATTGCCTAGTTATGCCCTAGTGAGGAAATGGTTAATCAGTGTTTACTCTCTTTGATCATGTGCAAGGTTAATATTTGAATCATACAAAACACCCACTCGTCATGCCACTCCACATCCTCTCAAAGTTGTGACATGGCAACACCCCGGTATAAGTGCATGAGTTAGTTGCTTAAACAGATTACTGCATCAAGTTAGGGTGAATTTCTAAAAAAAAAAAAAAAAAAAAATAAGTCCTAATGTGCCCCATTAGGCAAATCACAGTCATCTTTGTAGGAGACTTAAAAGTTCAATTGCCAAAACTTATTTTCATTTTTAGAATACCACCCATGGATAATCATTCCTGCATTGTGGGCTCCAAGCCATCTTTTACTATCATTTTGTCCTTTTTAACTTCAGAGAGTGTGTTCATGGCGTTTCCGCGCCCTCGTGGTTTCCTGTAACAAGTTTATATCTCATTGGGCTCTTAGTCCACCACAGACGACACGACCCGATTAGTCATACGAATCGGCGACTGGCTGAATAGCAAGGCCCGGTCATCGGATTTTTGCAAGTAGTTGGCGTCACATTCCCAGTCGTAGGCTTTTACGACTGCAGAATCGTCTCGTCCATGTTGGCATTTAGAGTTCCTATCGCGTACCTATTGAGTACTGATTGTAACCTGCTTGTGTCTCTGAGAACCATAGGAAATGTTTTGCATTGTGCTAAATA
This sequence comes from Arbacia lixula, assembly GCA_963669155.1. NCBI lineage: Eukaryota > Metazoa > Echinodermata > Echinoidea > Arbacioida > Arbaciidae > Arbacia > Arbacia lixula. The sequence goes on along the minus strand of OZ022577.1, from coordinate 28,693,110 downwards.
CGCCCTATACACCCGAAAATTGAATCGCGCTAGTTACTCAGAAAGATATGAACGCTGTTGGATTTTGTTTTCAACAGAAGGTATTCTGCATTTTAGGCCAGAGAGTCGATATCTAGTTGCTCCAGAGATTTGAACAAACATTCGTGTGTGCTGGGGTGCCTCTTCCTCCGCGGTAATTTCGTTTTTCACCAATATTGAACATTGTCAACCTCCTTTACCATTTCCCGCAGACCCACCAACCCGGCCACCACCCACCATTCCAGATGACAATAGCCCCAGCGGCCAGGAAACAGGTATAATCGTCGGTCTAGTCTTCATCGGCCTCTTCTGCATGCTCATTTTAATATGTTGCTTGTACCGCTTTTGTAGTAAGCAAAAGCCCAGGGCCCAGACGGCACCGACGACTAATGCTACCTACTCGACGACGGCTGTTGACCACAGGGGACTTGAGCTGGCTCTCGACGCATCCTCTCCACCCCCGGCATACGAGCCTTCTACCCCGCCCCCGATGGAGCCCCCGCCCACCTATGATTCCGTGACAGTCCCCACTAATGGTGTCGACAACCCGGTCTTTATTGCGGCCGAAGAGGGTGGAGGCGTGGTTATGGGAGTGGATGCGCAACCTAAAATTTCATCAATAGAAGCTCCGCCCTCCCCCAACAATGAGTAACACGCCTCACGAATCATTGTAAAACAATCATAACTGATACATGTGATATATCCTTAAGAAGTTCAGGTCTACACTACTACAAACTGTTGGCCCGTTGCTGGCGACGTTATGAGCTCTGTTTAATGTAGAGACTTGCCCACGGGATTTTCCAAATAGTAAGACTGATATAAATCATACATTATGCTACTCCTTTGTGTGCCAGATAAAATACTGCTATATGGGATGTATGCATTGCTTGTCACAAAGAGCACATCCGTCTCACAAAAGACAATGCGCGAAGTGGACTCCTTATTAGCATTAGGACAAGACTTTGTACTGAAAGGGTAGGATATTGATACTGTTCTTTAATACGTTGAGGCTGATTAACAATATATTTTGACTCAAAGGCTTGTAGAACCTTTAAATAAGTTTGTTCATTAACCCACCATGTAATTTAATGATTAAACACATTATATAATGAGCGTTTATGATTCAGGCTCAGAAGCTGGAGTCAGACCTGTTAGCATGATTATTCATGAATTTAGAGGTCTTTGCTGCAATATTCTCAGAAAACGATTTCTTTATATTTCTCACTGAAGATATTTCTTTTTCATTTGTGTGCATAAAATGACAGAGAATGAATAACCTCTCAAAATTAAGAAAAGGTGCACAATGTTCCATTGATTTAGTAGCATATTCACGAAGACAATGTATACTAAATTGTTGCAAGGCTCTTCATGATTTAAAAGACTTTCTTGTCATTTATTTGGATGTTTGGATAGTGTGTAAATACATCAAAATCAAAATCAAATGCAGGAACGGACGTAAGTGCGAAGACTAGAATATGGCCTACTAGTACAATATTATGCATCAGAAATCATGAAACAGATTGTCGGTATACCGTATCGCCCTAAAAGTAATTGCCACAAAATGTATTTTATGACATAGGAGGAAATACAATTGCAGGGGCGACAAACTCCCTTCACATCCTCGTTACAAACCAACGCCCGGACATTGTAATTGCATGGGACGACCCTCAAGGAAACTCCTGTTATTGAACTTACCGTCCCATTCAAAAAAATATATCAGACGCACACAACAGAAAACTGGAAAGATATGCCACACTCATTCAAGATCTCACTGAATCAGGGCACAATACCTTTTATGAAGCACTCGAGATAGGATAGAGAGGCTTGATAGAAAAAGAAAATAAAGCTCGGATAAAACGCATACTTCAACAATGTGGCTACAACTCAAGGCCAGCATGTCATGTCATGTTTCATATATCAACACGAACGAGTGTGGTCAGAAGCACCATACATGAAAGTTTGTGGTACATAACCATGGAAGGGTTCTCTCTTTTTAGTAAGGCAACTTTTGTTAAAACGTCGTTGCTTATGTTGTTATTTGTTTAATAATTCAAAGGATGGTATACTATTTGATTATAATGTATCCCTATTTTGAAGGATTGAACTAATTGTAATAAATGACGAGTGATTTTTATACATATGATACCTGCCTTTGATTGGATATTTTTTTTTATAGGATATAGATATTGCACTCGGATCAGATTAAATAATTGGATGTGATATAAATATAATAACTAAAGTTTCGATGAAATAATGTAGTTGGTAATTATTGAAGACAATAAAATGTATGAGAATTATAAACGTTATTGAGACAAGTTCATACAGTAATACATAGACATTTGAAGGGATTAAAATATATATAATAATACGATATGCGCACAATAAGATATGGTCGTTTGACGATAGCCTTGAAGGATATTAGAAAAGTAAGAAGTATAAATGAAAAAAAAAAGAAAATATGAATTAATGCTTCATTTCCTGTATGTATTGATCTGATGATTCCCATTGATTTATATGTATAATGACGTAAATAATATCATTTTGTACATGCATTTTTTGTATTACCTGCCACTGTCTCACATGACGGTGGACCTGGTGTGAAATTTTCCTTTTTCTGAGTAAAGACATGATTTAAACAAAGAATATGTTATGCTTATATGTGTGTGTGTGTGTGTGTGTGTGTGTGTGTGCGCGCGCGAATGTATGTGTTGTGCTTGTATCATGTGTATGTCAGTCATGATCAACAATCATTTGCTGCTGATGTGTATTGCACAATTGCAGAGATAGTTAGAGAATATGCCAATAATAATAGTTTTATTATTTCTATCCAGATATGTTTTATAAATGACATCTGATCAAAGGAGGCACATGTACATCGAAGTGAGAGTACATATCAACAAAATCCCAATATGTGGATAAAAAGAAAGAAAACGACAAATATAAAGAAAATTAGAAGGGTTTTGTTCAAATACAATCGCATTCATACTAATAATGGTCGGGGAGTATTTCAAATCTTTATCTTTTTAAGCACACACACACTGAAAGAACTCTTAAATATTGTTTTCTACATGTTATTTAGCTAACTATTACCATGGATCTACTACAATCCTATTACCGTAAAACAAAATCCACATCTTAGAGAGCAACATCCCAATGATTCCCCTACATAATGAAGGTAAACCTGACATTACGTGTTCAAAAACTCGGTATGAACGTAATGTGCCACTCTCAATTTTACGCACTTGAGTTTAAGGGGTTGCTGAATGAGGCTGGTGAGGTAGGACTTTGACCTTCCCTCATAAATGTCTATTTATATTTCCATATGAATACAAACACTGTTTGCACATTTTCCACTATGACACGCCTAGCTCGTAGTCGTACCACGCACCGCGCGGTAGAATGATGGAAAGGTGCTAGCACACGGGCGTATGATGGCGTATTTTCCACTTTGGTACATGCATTGCCATAAAACTCCACTAACGACACATTCGAGCACTTCCATACACACCCACACATATCACGTGAACTTGACGATCCCCATTGGAAGCACTTAAACATTCAATTCATTGAGTAACATTTTGGCCTACGGTGTCCACAAATCACAATTCGCTGACACGGTATACCTGATTGTGCGAACATGCACAGCGTATAGATATGGTATAATAGTGGCGTGAGATATACAGTGCAAACGAAACGCGACATTATCATTTTAGCTTTCAACATGACCTTCTTTTACGGCGTATGCTACCTGGTACTGTTTGGAGTGTGGGCTCTGCACAGAGGATCCAGCGCGCAAGGTAAGCATGATATACAACTATATTTTGACAAAATTTATGCTCAGTGCTTGGTAGTATTGCTAGGGGTATGTCTTGTAAAACATTGAATAAACCCTAATTTCATCCAGTTTATGAAATGAATTGAAGAGCCGTACCTTCTCATTAATTATAGTTAATCTCATTAAATCTCATTAACTATATTTTTTATAGGCAAAAAATGCCGTTTGGAATAATTGAATCACACTTATTCAAATTACAGTTGGTCAGTCATGGGTCTGCTTGAGACATTGTTAAAGACAAACTACCATTAATCAAATATGAAATTTTGAGCTGTCAATATAACTCTAATTCAAATGCAAGTCAGTTTCCGTTCACTCTTTTAAATGATATCATTAATACCTAAACATCTGGTGAACCATTTGATAGTAGGCCTACCAATTTGCTGCATATAAATGTTTACAAAGATATATATATATATATATATATAAATACATGAAAGATACAGTGCCAACGAAATTTATCTTTTTAAATATATATGTAGTTAGGAAGAAGGAAAGAGAGAGAAGGCAAGAGAGAGAGAGAAAGAGAGAGAGAGGGTGGTAGGACAGTGTCACTAATGATCAAGATGCACGTGTACTTAATGCTCATGTACTAAGTGTTAAATCAAACTTTGACACCTTTCAAAAAGTGCCAAACAAGGTTTATCTGATATCAAAGTAAAATTTACACATAGAGTCACAAGATGTCAAAATTTAGAGGAAGATTTTGTGACATTGGCTTTTACTTTGTTATAATAATCTTCTAAATATGTAATAAGATTTTCACTTTGGGACAAATTTTGACCTAAACATTCATGTGTATCAGAACAAACCAATGTTTATTGTGCAATAAATTTGTCAATCCACTAGCAACTGCCATCACAGTGTCATCAATAATTCATGATGCTTCTGGCAGAACAATAAATCGCGTGTGGACATTCGTGATGAACAGTGGGCATTTCCTGTGTTCTGACCTTTTTGTCCAAGACTTCCCCCATCATTTCCCCCATCATTCCCAGAGTCTTGGCAGGTGCGTTTGGTCGGAGGCACGTACGAATCAGAAGGCCGTGTTGAGGTCTTCCTGGACAACCATTGGGGCACGATATGCGACAGTCTCTGGGGGACCGAAGAGGCCACAGTAGTCTGCAGGCAGCTAAACTACATCGGGGCCGATCGGGCCTTGGTAGCCGGCCAGTACGGGGAAGGGAACGCTACCGTCTGGCTGGACAAGGTTCAGTGCAACGGGACTGAGACCAATCTGTCAACGTGCGCATATGCCGCAGCAGAACCTTCACGGTGTGATCATGGCAGGGATGCCGGAGTTCTCTGTACAGCACAAGGTGTGTTTGTTTCTATTTCAGTTTGGTTCGAATTTGGTTCGAAAGTGGCTAGTTCATGTATGACCGGCAGAGACTAATGCACGATTATTCAGTACATGCATGTCTGGCATGAATTTTCATTTGAAAACACAGTAGCTCTGAGCATAATAATCAGTGGCAATGGTAGACGTAAAAAGCTCTCTTAATGTTTCCCCTCAAGTCGGACCTTTAACCACTTATATTTGATACGATATTTCAAGCTAATTCGCAAGTTCATCCATATCCCACTATACAAGTGATAAATCTACATTTATCTTACCCAAGGACTGCACTTTCGCATCACTCAAATAGACACTCTGGCCGTGATATATGAAATTCCCTTCCCACCGAAATAAAAGAATATAATATACACGATAAAATTTTTAAAGAATTCAGTAAAGCTTCATCCCCTACAACAATGCTCTTCATTCTGCACAATTTTTCATATATAATTAAAAACATTCATTTTTGTTATATTAAAGTTCTTGCACACCCATGTAAGAATTGACACATGTATTTAATTAAGCAGAGAATAAATAAATCGATTTAAACATATCAAATCAAAACCAATATCGGAGCGTCAAGTACATTGCTAGTTGAACATATTCTTATTCGATGCTATCGTAGTCCATCAGTGTACATCTTTGTTGTAAATATGTGTATAGACCTCAGTGATATCCCTGTCCTTTAAAATATATGAGTACTTTTGTCCTGCCATAGGGAGTCTCCGTCTCGCTAACGGAGACACCGTGAGCGAAGGGCGAGTGGAGATCATGAACGAGACGGAGGTTTGGGGTACGATCTGCAAAGACCGATGGGACATTTTCGACGCAATTGTCGCCTGCCGGCAACTCGGCTACCCGGGGCCGCTAGAGGCAATCGGGGAGATATCAGTGTTTGGGCCTGGGTCTGGCCCGATTCTTCTAGATGAGCTGCAATGCACCGGGATAGAGATGCATTTGAGAGACTGTGCTACGGACAAGGGATGGGGGGTCAATGATTGCACTCACCAAGAGGATGCCGGACTGAGGTGTCAAGTGAAATGTAAGTCCACATTCAAGGAACAAAGTTACTATTCATAAAAATTCATCAATTATCGTGTTTGTCTTTATCAATATGAATACAATAATGAAATATACCTAACATACCATTAAAAACACCCCTCACAATGTAGGAACTGTCATTCGAAGTTTAATGATGTTGATCATTACATTTCGAGCCTGACAACAACCGAGTGACCTGATCCGCTCAATGATAATAACAAGAACATTTGTTTTTTACATTTCTGCTAAGACATTCCTTTGTAGAAGAATGGAAGATGTATTGTCGCCTCCACTTAAAATTTCCATTTGAAAACATAGCTGAAGTTGTTAGGCAAACTTCAAAGTATTGTGATCTTTATGAATTATGCGAATCTTGTCTGCGACATGGAGATGCATGTAATATGCTTGTATTCCTTTCAATCTAATTATATGTTAGCCATACGTCTCGTTGCGTCAACGTTCCCAGAAGAAGGTCAAATCGAGGTTTACTACGGTGGTACATGGGGGTGGGTCTGCGCGCATGGATGGACCGTTGAGGATGCGCATGTTGCGTGCAGAGAACTGGGTTTCCCTCTGGGTGCACGTACGATGACAACGATGGACCGAAGGGTGGGACCAGTGCTACTGGATAGTGTGGCATGCTCAGGAAACGAGACCAGTCTAAGGGAGTGCCCATCGGCCGGATGGGCTAATAATGAGAACTGTCTAGCTGATACCGGCAACAGTGCAGGTGTCATCTGTAATGGTAAGTGGACAGTTCTTTAATGCTATAGAGGGGCTTTTCCCTATTGGACATTGTTCAAGTCAATTCATAATGTTGGGGGTTAGTTTCACATCTCTTTTTAGAAGGTATTTCCCACGCTTGTCCACATTATAGGAAAGGACATCACAGTCGGGAGAAAGAAGCATAGAGTTACCAAAGCATTTCAACGAGAGCCTTAGGGGACCTCTCTCACACCTGTACAAGAGGTGTACATACGCATCACCAAAATGACGTGTTGTCATATTGCAACGTTGACATTACTACCTTCTCCCATGATGTAGATCCATCAGCAGTCGTTAAACTCCTGAGTGGATCAACAAGCTTCGAAGGTGTGGTTGAGCATCGAGAAACTACCCAAACCGGACTCATCTGCGACCTAGACTGGAGCAACTACGAAGCGGAAGTAGTTTGCAGGCAGCTCGGGTACGAGTCCGGCACCAATAACCAATCAGTGATCCTGGGCCTTGTTTCCGGCTCAATATTCTTCCGAGACTATTGGTGTGAAGGCGATGAAGCCCAGCTCAGTGACTGTGATTACGTGACGATGGAACAAGACACATGTAACCCTCAGGATATTGCCCAGGTATCCTGTGGTCCTCCGAAAGGTATATATCATAATTCTTCTTTTGTGATATACACCGAGAAATTGTAATACTCCGGCTAGTTAATCTAATGAAGATGTGAACGCTGTTGATCTTGTTGTCATCAGAAAATGTTCTATGTTTTAGGTTAGAAAGGCGATACCTTAAGTTCTCTATAAACAAAACATGAATATTAAGAGCATCTCAAATTCACATTCAAATTAAACTGATGCATCCCCAAATACCACTGGAACTAGTGAATGTGATTCACAAGACTAATGCCTATGTGACCACTCATAATTACCTTCCGATGCGAACCTTTATCACTAAGTGTTTTTGTCTCATACGACACTGGTACGTCGCATAGTGACATCAAAGGGAAGGTCTTAGTTGTACTAAAATGACAGATTTCCAGAACTTTAAGACTGTTTCAGGTACCAGGAAGTCAACCTTCATAGATTTATAAACGCCGGACCATTTGCGTTGTACTCCGACTTATATTTTGGCTCATATACATGTACATGTACGTAGTAGGAGATTTAAAATCGAATTTCATCGGGTAACAGTATTATAATTTCCACTTCCACCATCTTATCTTGACAAACCATTTTGACACTTTCGTGCATATTGCAGGATTTACATTGAAAGGTGTGCATCTTCAGGATACGCTGAACAATGTTTTGCTGAATCCTGATTTTCCCTTTGCATTAGGCTGAGGTTCATCGTATTTATTTATTTATTTATTTATTTATTCATATCTTCTTTATTAAAAAAAACTATCACAAGGTAGGCCCATTGAGTAAAATTATGGAACACAATAGAAACAAAATTAAACATCAACGAAAAGTTACTGTACAAAACTTACACAACGCAGAATACATAAGAAATATGAGAACATTGAGGAAATGCAGTTTATAAACGCACTGATCTAGACCAAAGCTGCTTTTCCCTTATATGAAAATATATATTGATTTGACTTTTGAGCTGCTCCTTTATCTTATTGCCTCCGCAGATTACGACATTCGATTAGCCGGCAGCGATTACACAGAGCAAGGACGGGTGGATGTGTTCTTAGATGGCCAATGGGGTGCAATTAAAACTGATTACCCGAGGGCCAGAGAAGCAGTCACCGTATGTCACCAATTGGGTTACCGTAGTGCATTTTATGACTTCGACCGTGAACCCATATTCGGCACAGGACCAGAAAGAGTTGCCATCGATTACTTCGATTGTGGACGTTCATACGACTATTATAAGATAACTGACTGTACCATTTCCCTTGCACGCAATAACACATCGGATGCTTCGTCATGGGTCAACCCTACCTGCATTCCATATGGTAAGGACATTTCATTGCTCATCTTTGTAGTCTCCATCACCTGTTTCTCTTTTAACCTTGTCCATTTGTGCATTGGTAACAAGTGTTAGTTGAGTTCATTATGTAGCTCGTACCTCAAGTTGAATGCCTCATCTAGGATATTCCTAGAACACAGAAAGCAACAACAGTCTATTTCTGTCTTTGCACAGAGTCTGTGGCCAATCACCCAGTAAGACTGATAGATAGACAAGGCGAGGTCAACAACCAGTACGGGCGAGTTGAGATTTACCATGATGGACGATGGGGCTCTGTATGCAACTTCGACTCAGCGGCTGAGGTTAGATGGACTATTTTCTACTATAACAATATTCATTCCCAACTGTTCATGTAACCATTTTAATAATCATGATTATTTGACAAATCGTGTGAGATTACTACAAAGTTCTCGATAATTCGTTGAAACAGTTTGGCCTCAGATTAGCAAACTCGCTTCTGATGTTATCGATAATTAAAAAAAATATGAACGTGTTATTAACAGGACCTCTGGGAATCCCTCTGTCGATTGCAATATATAGCATTTTCGAGGCTTGTCAATCAGGAAGGCTTCCCGTTAAAGTTCCCTGCGCAGATCCGAATAGATTGATATTATCATGATAATATATATATTTAGGAAAGCCATGGAAAACACGTCTTCATCCATTGGAGCACGTTCCTACTTTCGTTTTCAAAATCAGAGAAATATTGAATCAGAAGAATTACCTCTACACAGTTACTCTGCAGACAACTTGGGCACGATGATGTCACCAACAGCGCGAGACTAAATCTCGCCTACTACGACTTCCCTGAGCCGACAGGCCCAGTCTGGTATTCCGACACCAACTGTTATAGCTTCTATAGCCCCGGAGTGGAGCTTGATGAACTCTATGAGTGCAGCCACTCGCCTTGGGGTATGCCGCATTATTGGTGCACGAGCGATTGGTACCTTGCTGGGGTAGAGTGTGTCAACTCCATTACGATTTCACCAGTAACTAGTAAGTTTTTACTTAACCCTCCGAATATCGTGGGTATATTAGTGTGTAAGAACGTAGATCGCCTCGTTATGGCTTGGTAAGGAAAGGGGTAATCAGTGTTTACTCTTATTGATCATGTGCAATGTTAGTTCTTGTATCATACACTACATCTACTCACCATATCACGTATATCCTCACGAAGTTGTGACATTGCAACATCCCAGTATGAGTGCATGAGTAACTAGTTGCTTAAACAGATTACTGCATCAGCGCAGGGGAAATTCTGAAAGAAACTTAAATCAAAAACTGTCTTAGCTTAATCAGTTGATATTTAAAGTCCTAAAGTGCCATATAAGACCAATCACATCCAACCTTGTCTGTGCTGGGGTGCCTCGTTCTCCGCGGTAATTTCGTTTTTCACCAATAACGAACATTGTCAACCTCCTTTACCATTTCCCGCAGACCCACCAACCCGGCCACCACCCTACATTCCAGATGACAATAGCCCCAGCGGCCAGGAAACAGGTATAATTGTCGGTCTAGTCTTCATCGGACTCTTCTGCATGCTCATTTTAATATGTTGCTTGTACCGCTTTTGTAGTAAGCAAAAGCCCAGGGCCCAGACGGCACCGACGACTATTGCTACCTACTCGACGACGGCTGTAGACCACAGGGGACTTGAGCTGGCCCTCGAAGCATCCTCTCCACCCCCTGCATACGAACCGTGTTTCCCGCCTCCGATGGGGTCCCCGCCCACCTATGATTCAGTGACAGTCCCCACTAATGATGTCAACAACCCTGTCTTTATTGCGGCCGAAGAGGGTGGAGGCGTGGTTATGGGAATGGATGCGCAACCCAAAATCACATCAACAGAAGCTCCATTCGCCCATAACTGAGTGACACGCCTCACGAATGAGCTGTGGCAGTTCGTTGCATGTTTTTACATTACAAATCACCATTGCTAAATTTGCAAGTCTGGCAATATTCCTTCTAGTTTTTGCAAACAATAATAATCAATACTTGTGATTTATCCTTTAGAGATGTAGTTAAGATCTACACTACTATTGAATAAAACTGCCAATTGCCCATTGCTGGCGATGTCATTGGCTCTGTTTGGTGTAGAGACCTGATAAAATACTGCTCTATGGGAAGTATGCATTGCTTGTGATACAGGGAACATGCGGCTTTCAAAGGCAATGTGCGATGTGGACTTCTTATTAGAATTAGGACAAGACTTTGTACTGAAATGTTAGGATATTGATACTGTTTTTTAATACGTTCAGGCTGATGAACAATACCTTTTGACTCGCAGGCTTCTGGAACATTCATTGCAACAGGTATCAGGAACACGACACTAGAAGGATGACCTTTAAAGAAGGTTGTTCATAACCCACCATGGAATTTAATGATTAAAAGCATTTTATGATGAGTGTTTATTATTCATGCTCAGAGGCTGGAGTCAGACCTGTAAACATGATTATTCATGACGTTCGAGATCTTTGCTGCAATATTCTGAGAAAACGATTTCTTTATATTTCACACTGAAGATATTTCTTTTTCATTTGTGTGCATAAAATGACAGAGAATGAATGATTTCTCAAAAATTAAGAAAAGGTACATAATGTTCTATTAATTTAGTAGCACATTCACGGAGACAATAAATACTAAATCATAACACTCTTCATGATTTAAAAGACTTTCTTGTTATTTATTTGGATTTTTTCATTTTGTGGAGAAGTATGTAAATACATAGAAATCAAAACCATGTGCAGTAACGGATCTAAGTGTGGAGATTAGAACATGGCCTACTAGTACAATATTATTCATTATGAAATCATGAAACAGATTATCGGTATACCGTATCGCCCTAAAAGTAATTGCCACAAAATGTATTTTGTGACATAGGAGGAAATACAATTGCAGGGGCGACAATCTCCCTTCACATCCTCGTTACAAACCAACGCCCGGACATTGTAATTGTATGGGGCGACCGTCAAGTAAACTCCTGTTATTGTCCCGTCCCATTCAAAAAATAAATCAGACGCACACAACAGAAAACTGGAAAGATATGCCACACTCATTCAAGATCTCACTGAATCAGGGCACAATACCTTTTATGAAGCACTCGAGATAGGACAGAGAGGCTTGATAGAAAAAGAAAATAAAGCTCGGATAAAAGCATAGAGCTATGTAGCTCTATGGATAAAACGCATACCATGACAATGTGGCTGCAACTCAAGGCCAGCATGTCATGTCATGTTTCATATATCAACACGAACGAGTGTGGTCAGAAGCACCATACATGAAAGTTTGTGGTATATAACCATGGAAGGGTTCTCTCTTTTTAGTAAGGCAACTTTTGTTAAAACGTCGTTGCTAATGTTGTTATTTGTTTAATAATTTAAAGGATGGTATACTATTTGATTATAATGTATCCCTATTTTGAAAGATTGAGCTAATTGTAATAAATGACGAGTGATTTTTATACATATGATATCTGCCTTTGATTGGATATTTTTTTTTATAGGATATAGATATTGCACTCGGATCAGATTAAATAATTGGATGTGATATAAATATGATAACTAAAGTTTCGATGAAATGATGTGGTTGGTAATTATTGAAGACAATAAAATGTATGAGAATTATAAACGTTATTGAGACAAGTTCATACAGTAATACATAGACATTTGAAGGGATTAAAATATATATAATAATACGATATGCGCACAATAAGATATGGTTGTTTGACGGTAGCCTTCAAGGATATTAGAAAAGTAAGAAGTATAAATGAAAAAAAAATGAATTAATGCTTCATTTCCTGTGTGTATTGATCTGATGATTCCCATTGATTTATATGTATAATGACGTAAATAATGTCATTTTGTACATGCATTTTTTGTATTACCTGCCACTGTCTCACATGACGGTGGACCTGGTGTGAAATTTTCCTTTTCCTGAGTAAAGACATGATTTAACCAAAGAGTATGTTATGCTAATATGTGTGTGTGTGTGTGTGTGTGTGTGCGCGCGAATGTATGTGTTGTGCTTGTATCATGTGTATGTCAGTCGTGATCAACAATTATTTGCTGCTGATGTGTATTGCACAATTGCAGAGATAGTTAGAGAATATGCCAATAATAATAGTTTTATTATTTCTATCCAGATATGTTTTATAAATGACATTTGATCAAAGGAGGCACATGTATATCGAAGTTAGAGTACATATCAACAAAATCCCAATATGTGGATAAAAAGAAAGAAAACGACAAATATAAAGAAAATTAGAAGGGTTTTGTTCAAATACAAACGCATTCATACTAATAATGGTCGGGGAGTATTTCAAATCTTTGTCCTTTTAAGCACACACACGCTGAAAGAACTCTTAAATATTGTTTTCTACATGTTATTAAGCTAACTATTACCATGGATCTACGACAATCCTATTTCCGTAAAACAAAATCCACATCTTAGAGAGCAACATCCCAATGCTTCCCCTACATAATGAAGGTAAACCTGACATTACGAGTTCAAAAACTCGGTATGAACGTAAACTACAGATTGCATTATGTGCCACTCTCAATTTTACGCACTTGAAGTAAAGAAGTTGCCGAATGAGGCTGGCGAGGTAGGATTTTTGACCTTTCCTCATAAATGTCTATTTACATTTCCATATGAATACAAACGCTATTTGCACATTTTTCCATTATGACGCGCCTAGCTCGTACCGCGCGGTAGAATGGTGGAAAGGTACTAGTAAATGGGCGTATGACGGCGTATTTCACACTTTGGCACACTGTATTGCCATAAAACTCCATTAACGACACATTCGAGCACTTCCATATACACCATGGGCGGAAATCTCGGGGGGGGGGGGGGGGGGGGCTCCTGTCCCCCCTTCCAATTCGAAGAGGGGGGACACAATATCAAATGCCCCCCCCCCCCCAGTATTATTGGTCCTGTACCCCTAAAATATCAAATGTCCCCCCACTATATTCGCTCCTCCTCCCCCCCCCCCACACACACACCGATAGCACTATCAAAAACTGGTCGGGATAGAATAAGGAAAAAAAAAACACCCCCAAAAAACGTCATCACCAACCCCCCCCCCCCCCCCCCCCCCCTTCCCCCACTGAGAGCACTTTCAGAGACTGGGCGGGATTAAAGAATTATGGACCCCCCCAAAAAAAAATAAATAAATAAAAATAAAAATAAAAATCCATCACTACCCACATCCCCCCCCCCCCACCCCGCTCAGGTACTTCTTGAGGAAAAACATGTCCCCTCCACCTTCGGAAAGCAATTTCCGCCCTTGCCACACACACACACACACACACACACACACACACACACACACACACACACTAGTAAGGAATGACTCTGGTAGTACTCCATTTTGCATCGTTTGCATATCACGAACTTGACGATCTCCATTGGAAGCACTTAAACACTCAATTCATTGAGTAACATTTTGGCCTACGGTGTCTACAAATCACAATTCGCTGGCACGGTACCTGATTGTGTGGACATGCAGTTTCGTCCCAGCGTATAGATATGGTATAATAGTGGCGTGAGATGTGCAGTGCAAACGAAACGCGACATTATCATTTTAGCCTTCAACATGACCTTCTTTTACGGCGTATGCTACCTGGTACTGTTTGGAGTATGGGCTATGCACAGAGGATCCAGCGCGCAAGGTAAACATGATATAAAACTATATTTTGACAAAATTTATGCTCAGTGCTTTGGTATTATTGCTAGGGGTATGTCTTGTGAAGCATTGTATAAAACCTAATTTCATACAGTTTATAAAATGAATTGAAGAGCCGTACCTTTTCATTTTTTATCACAAAGTTGGCAAAAAATGTCATGTAGGCTATACGGCGTTGAGAATGATGGAGGCACATCAATTCAAATTACAGTTGGTCAGAGAAGGATCTTCTTGAGACACTGTTAAAGACAAACCACCATTAATCAAATTTGAAAATTTAAACTGTCGATATAACTCTAATTCAAAAGGCAAGTCAGTTTCCGGTCACTGTTTTACATGACATCATATTCATACCTCAACATGTTGTGAACCATTTGATAGTAGGCCTACCAATTTGCTGCATATAAATGTTTACACAGGGAGATATGTATATATGTTTATTTTTTAAATAGATATACAGTTAGGAAGAAGGACAGAGAGAAAAGGTAGAAAGAAAGAAAGAAAGAGAGAGAAGGGTGGTAGAACAGTATCACTAATGATCAAGATGCATGTGTAATTAATGCTCTTGTACTAGGTGTTGAATAAAACTGACACCTGTGAAAAAGAGCTAAAAATGTTTTAATTTATATCAAAGTAACATTTATAGAGTCACAGGATGTCAAATTTTAGAGGAAGATTTCGTGACATTTAATTGGCTTTTATTTTTTGTAATAATCTAAATATGTCATAAGATTTTCACTTTGGGACAAATTTTGACCTAAACATTTGTATGTATCAGAACAAAACAATGTCTATTGTGCAATAAATCTGTCAATCCACTAGCAACTGCCATCACAATGTCATCAATCATGCATGATGCTTCTAGCAGAAATATAAATCGTGTGTGGACATGCGTGATGCACAATGGGCATTTGCTGTGTTCTGACCTTTTTGTCCAAAACTTCCCCCATCATTTCCGCAATCACTCCCAGAGTCTTGGCAGGTGCGTTTGGTCGGAGGCACCTACGAATCAGAAGGCCGTGTTGAGGTCTTCCTGGACAACCATTGGGGCACGATATGCGACAGTCTCTGGGGGATCGAAGAGGCCACAGTAGTCTGCAGGCAGCTGAACTACCTCGGGGCCGATCGGGCCTTGGTAGCCGGTCAGTTTGGGAATGGGAACGCTACCATCTGGCTGGACAAGGTGCAGTGCAACGGGACTGAGACCAATCTGTCAACGTGTGCATATGCCGCAGCAGAACCTTCACGATGTGATCATGGCAGGGATGCCGGAGTCCTCTGTACAGCACAAGGTGTGTTTATCTGTTTCTATTTCAGTTTGGTTCGAATTTGGTTCGAAAGTGGCTAGTTCATGTATGAACGGCAAAGACTAGTACACGATTATTCAGTGCATGCATGTCTGGCATGCATTTTCAGCTGAAACCACAGTAGCTCTGAGTATAATGATAAATAAAATAAATGAAAAGCTCTCTAAATGTTTCGCCTCAAGTCGGACCATTTACTACCTGTATTTGATACGATATTTCCAGCTAATTCGCAACTTCCTCCATACCCCACTGGACAATTCATAATCTACATTTATCTAGCCCAGGGGTTGCACTTGCGCATAACTCAATTAGACACTATGGCCATGATATCTGAAATTTTCTTCCCACCGAAATAAAAGAATATGATATCCACGATAAACTTTTTAAAGACTTCAGTAAAGCTTCATGTCCTCCAACAATACTCTTCATGATTGTTTTTCAGTATGCCAAATAATACATGATTTTGTAATTTTGTGTTAATCTCCCATGATATAGTACGACAACACTGTCGCCTACACAATTGTTCATATATAATTGATAACATTCATTTTTTATATTAAAGTTCCTGCACATCTATGTAAGAATTGACACATGTATCTAATTAAGCAGCAAATAAATAAATCGATTAAAATATATCAAATCAAAACCAATATCGGAACGTCAAGTACATTGCTAGTTGAACATGTTCTTATTCGATGCTATCGTATTCCATCGGTGTACCTCTTTGTTTTAAATAGGTGTATAGACCTCAGTGATATCCTTGTCCTTTAAAATAATATGCGTACTTTTGTCCTGCCATAGGGAGTCTCCGTCTCGCTAACGGAGACACCGTAAGCGAAGGGCGAGTGGAGATCATGAACGAGACGGAGGTTTGGGGTACGATCTGCAAAGACCGATGGGACCTTCCCGACGCAAGTGTCGCCTGCCGGCAACTCGGCTACCCGGAGGCACTGGAGGCAATCGGGGAGATATCAGTGTTTGGGCCTGGGTCTGGCCCGATTCTTCTAGATGAGCTGCAATGCACTGGGAGAGAGATGCATTTGAGAGACTGTGCTACGGACAAGGGATGGGGAGTCCATGATTGCACTCACCAAGAGGATGCCGGACTGAGGTGTCAAGTGAAATGTAAGTCCGCATTAGAAACAAACTATTTATAAAAAATAATTCATCATCGTGTCGGCCTGAATTGATTTGAATACATCATCAAATAGGCCTTAGAATATCATTCAAGAACATCCCTCATAATGAAGGAACTGTCATTCGCAGTATGATTATATTAACCATTACATTTCGAACCTGACAACAATTACATGATTCGATCCGCTTAATATGATAGCAGAAACTTTTTTTTTACTCTTTTGCTAAAAAGAGTAAAGAAGAGTTGAAGAAGAATGGCAGATGTAATTCAGTTGACAACTCCACTTCAAATAAAAAAAGAGCTTAATTTCAAACTTCATAATTGCGTAATCTTTATGAATCATATGAATCGTGACTGCTTTTATTCCTCTCAATCTGATTATTCCTCAGCCATACGTCTTGTTGCTCCAACGTACCCAGACGAAGGTCAAATCGAGGTTTACTACGGTGGTACATGGGGGTGGGTCTGCGCGCATGGATGGACCATTGAGGATGCGCATGTTGCATGCAGAGAACTGGGTTTCCCTCTGGGTGCACGTACGATGACGACGATGGACCGAAGGGTGGGACCAGTGCTACTGGATAGTGTGGCATGCACAGGAAACGAAACCAGTCTAGGGGAGTGCCCATCGGCCGGATGGGCTAATAATGAGAACTGTCTAGCTGATACCGGCAGCAGTGCAGGTGTCATATGTAACGGTAAGTTCACATTATTTTAATGGTATGTATGGGATTTTTCCTATCAGCTATTGTTTACGTTTATTCATATTACTGATTGCTGGTTTCACATCTCACATAGAGTTGCCAAAGAATTTCAACGAGAGCGTTAGGGGACCTCACACACATGTACATGAGGTGTACATGCGAATCACCCAAATGATGTGCTATCATATTGCAAAAATTGACATTACTTCTTTCTCCCATGATGTAGATCCATCAGCAGTCGTTAAACTCCTGAGTGGATCAACCAGCTTCGAAGGTGTGGTTGAGCATCGAGAAATTACCCAAATCGGACTCATCTGCGACCCAAACTGGAGCAACTACGAAGCGGAAGTAGTTTGCAGGCAGCTCGGGTACGAGTCCGGCACCAATAACCAATCAGTGATCCTGGGCCTTCTTTCCGGTTTAATATTCTTCCGAGACTATCGGTGTGAAGGCGATGAAGCCCAGCTCAGTGACTGTGATTACGTGACAATGGAACAAGACGCATGTAACCCTCAGGATATTGCCCAGGTATCCTGTGGTCCCCCGAAAGGTATATAGCAAGAAATTGTAATACTTGGGATGGTTTATCTAAGGAAGATGTAAACGCTGTTGAATTTGTTGACATCAGAAAATGTTCTTAGGTTAGAGAGGCGATGTCTGTGGGAAGGTCTTAGTCATACAAGAGTCAGAAATTGCAAGAGCATTTCCATAAACGTATAAAAGCCGAACCATTTGCGTTCTAACCCCAACTGAGGTGCGAGCTCGTATATGTAGTATATTTAATCGTATTTCGTTTTATGGTATATCGTATTTCATCGGGTAACAGGAAAAAAAATCATCTTATCTTGACAAACCATTTTGACACTTTTCTGCATAGTGCATTGATCGAGAAAGGTGTGCCTCTGAAAAATAGGCTGAACAATGTTTTGCTTAACACTGTGAATGGGGCTGAGGTTTACCGTATTACATGTTTATTTATTCATGTCTTCCTTATTTCCAAATAAAATAATGCAGTGTAGGCCCATAGAAACACAAAAAAGTAAGTCCCCCCTAAGCAAAATAGCATAACTTTTTATCGAAGAGGTTTTGGGCAAAATAATTTGGCAGGATTGTTCCTTTATTTATTGATTAGCTTATGTGTGAAAATCACATTAATCCAATTAGTCATGCATGAGTGAGCAACAAAAGTAATTTTGGGGTTCTGTCACTATAAAAATCGCACAAGAAATGCCAAAATGTATTGTCAAAACGGCATAAATAATCACCCTTGTAAGTGACATTTTTGCCTTTAAAATTTGCCCACTCATGCATGACTAATTGGATTAATGTGATTTTCACACAGAAGTTAGTCAATAACTTAAGAAACAATTTTGCCAAAAACCTGTTTGATAAAAAGTTATGCTATTTTGCTTAGGGGGGATTTACTTTTTGTTGTGTTTGTATGGGCCTACACTGCATTATTTTATTTGGAAATAAAGAAGACATGAATAAATAAACATGTAATACGGTAAACCTCAGCCCCATTCACGGTGTTAAGCAAAACATTGTTCAGCCTATTTTTCAGAGGTACACCTTTCTCGATCAATGCACTAGTTTGCGCCCTGTACTTGAACATACTAACGAGACATACTTACATACTTATACTGCTGTGTATATAACTTATTTTAGGCACTGATATAGAACGGAACTGTTTTCCCCTAATATGTGAATACAATATAGATTTTACTTTTCAACTGCTGCTTTATCTTATTGCCTCCGCAGATTACGACATTCGATTAGCCGGCAGCGATTACACAGAGCAAGGACGGGTGGATGTATTCTTGGATGGCCAATGGGGTGCAATTAAAAGTGATTGGCCTGGTCCCAGAGAAGCAGTCACCGTATGTCACCAATTGGGTTACCGTAGTGCATTTTACGACTTCGACCGATATCCCATATTCGGTACAGGACTAGAAAGAGTTGCCATCGATTACTTCGATTGTGGATATGCATACGACTATTATAAGATAACTGACTGTACCATTTTCCTTGCACGCAATAACACATCGGATGCCTTGCATTGGATCAACCCTACCTGCATTCCATATGGTAAGGATCGTTCGTTACTCATCTTTGAAGTCTCCTCCACCTGTTTCCTTTAACCGTGTTCATTTGTGCATTGATAACATGTGTGGGTTGAGTTTATCATATAGCTCGCACCTCAAGTTGAATGCGTCATCTAGGATATTCCTAGAACACAGAAAGCAACAATATTCTCTTCCTGTCTTTGCACAGAGTCTGTGGCCAATCACCCAGTAAGACTGATAAATAGGCAAGGCGAGGTCAACAACCAGTACGGGCGAGTTGAGATTTACCATGATGGAAGATGGGGCTCTATATGCCACATCTACTCAGCGACTGAGGTTAGATTGACTGTTTTCTGCATCTGTTGTAACAATATTCATTCCCAACTGTTGAACCATTTTAATCATCATGATTATTTGACAAATCTTGTGAGATTACTACAAACGTCTCGATAATTCGTTGGAATAGTTTGACCTCAGACTAGCGAACTCGCGTCAGAGTATGATGTTATCCATAATCAAAAAGATATGAGCGCGTTATTAACAGGACCTCTGGGAATCCCTCTGTCGATTGCAAGATGTACAATTTTCGAGGCTTGTCAATCAGGAAGGCTTCCCGTTAAAATTTCATGCGCGGTTCCAAATAGATTGATGTTATAATATATATTTAGGAAAGCCTTGGAAAACACTCTTCATTTATGGGAACACGTCCCTATTTTGTTTTTAAAATCAGAGAAATATTGAATCGGGAACATTATATTTACACAGCTACTCTGCAGACAACTTGGCCACGATGATGTCACCTACAGCGCAAGTCTAGATCTCAGATACTACGGCTTCCCTGAGCCGACAGGCCCAGTCTGGTGTTCCGGGACCAGCTGTTATAGCTTCTATAGCCCCGGCGTGGAGCCTGATGAACTCTATGAGTGCAGCCACTCGCCTTGGGGTATGCCGAATTCCCGGTGTACGGGCGATGGGTACCTTGCTGGGATACAGTGTATCAACTCCATTCCGATTTCACAAGTAACTGGTAAGTTTTCACTTAACCCTCGGAATACCATGGGTATATTCGTGTGTAAGAACGTAGATTGCCTCGGTATGGCTCGGTAAGGAAAGGGTTGATTAGTGTTTACTCGCACTGATCATGTGCAAGGTTAATATTTGAATCATACGCAACACCTTCGCCATGTCACTCTGCATCCTCTGAAAGTCGTGACATTGCAACATCCCAGTTTGAGTGCATGTGCAAGCTGCTTAAACAGATTACTGCATCAAGTTAGGGTGAAATTTTGAAAGAAACTTAAATCAAAAACTGTCTCAGCTCAATCAGTTGATATTTAAAGTCTTAAAGTGCCACATTAGGCCAATCACAGTCTTCTTTGTAGGGGACTTAAAAGTTGAATAGCTAAAACTTAATTTCGTTTTCAGAATACCACCCATGGATAATCATTCCTGAATTGTGGGCTCCAAGCCATCTTTTACTATCATTTCGTCCTTTTTAACTTCAGAGTGTGTTCACGGCATTTTCGCTCCCCGTGGTGTCCTGTAACAACTTTATTTTATATCTCATTGGGCTCTTAGTCCACCACAGACGACACTACCCGATCAGTCATACGAATCTGCGACTGGCTGAATCTCAGGACCCGGTCATCAGATTTGTGCAAGTAGTTGGCGTCACATTTCCAGTCGTAGGCTTTTACGACTGTAGAATCGTCTCGTCCATTTTGGTCTTTAGAGGTTCTTCGTGCGTGCCTATTGAGTACTGATTGTGACCTGCTTGTGTCTCTGAGAACCATGGGAAATTGAATCGGGCTAGTTACTCTGGAAGATGTCGGCTCTGTTGTTTTGCTTTCCCCGGAAAATTTTCGACATTCTGGCAGAGAGTCGATAGTGCCATTCTCGCTTAAAAAATCTCGAAGTTAAGGGACATGTACAATAGGACCATTCGGCTTTTGGTACGGTTACTAGGCAACTTTTACCCTAACTTCTCGATTTTTCTAACTTCGTGATTTGTTAGGCCCAATGAGAATGGCTCTATTTGCTCCAGATATTTAAACAAAAATGTGTGTGCGTGTGTGTGTGTGTGTGTGTGTGTGTGTGTGCGCGCGCTTGGGTGCCTCGTCCTCCGTGGTAATTCCGTTTTTTCACCAATAACGAACGTTGTCAACCTCCTTTACCATTTCCCGCAGACCCACCACCCTACTATCCAGATGACACTAGCCCCAGCGGCCCGGAACCAGGTATAATCGTCGGTCTAGTCTTCATCGGCCTCTTCTGCTTGCTAATTTTAATGTGTTGCTTGTACCGGTTATGTGGTAAGCAAAAGCCCAGGGCCCAGACGGCACCGACGACTATTGCTACCTACTCGACAACGGCTGTTGACCACAGGGGACTTGAGCTGGCCCTCGAAGCATCCTCTCCACCCCCCGCATACGAGCCTTCTACCCCACCCCCGATGGAGTACCCGCCCACCTATGATTCGGTGACAGTCCCCACTAGTGATGTCGACAACCCGGTCTTTATTGCGGCCGAAGAGGGTGGAGGCGTGGTTATGGGAATGGATGCGCAACCCAAAATTACATCAACAGAAGCTCCACTCGCCCATAACTGAGTGACACGCCTCACGAATGATGTGAAAAACCAAAATTAGTAACCTGTGGCAGTTTGTTGCATGTTTTTACATTACAAAACACTAATGATAAATTTGCAAGTCCTGGCAACATTTTAATTTTGGCAAAGAATAATAATCAATACTTGTGTTATATCCTTTAGACATGTAAACACTACTATTGAATAAAACTGCCCATTGCCAATTGATGGCGACGTTATCAGCTCTGTTTGATGTAGGGAACTTTTGCCCACAGGATTCCCCATTAGTAAGACTGGTGTAAATCAGATATATACATCATGTCACCCCTGTGTGTGCCACATAAAATACTGCTCTATGGGAAGTATGCATTGCTTGTGATAAAGGACATACGTGGATTATCAAAACAATGTGCGATGTGAACTTCTTATTAGAATTAGGACAAGACTTTGTAATGAAATGTTATGATATTGACACAGTTATCTTAATACGATGAGGCTGATTAACAATGTATTTTGACTCGAAGGCTTTTGGAACTTTCGTTGCAACATGTTTCAGGAACACGACATTAGAAGGATGACATTTAAAGAAGGTTGTCATTAACCCACCATGGAATTTAATAATTAAACACATTTTAATTAGTGTTTATAATTCAGGGGCTGGAGTCAGACCTGTAGAAATGATTATACATGTAGTTTAAAGTTTGTATACAGGAAAAGAAGTTTGTTCGTATTCCTCGCTAAAGAAGTTTGTTTATTTTTCTCAGTAAAGATGTTAGACATATTTGTGTGCATAACATGACGGGGAATATATAATCTCTATAATTAAGAAACACTGTATAATGTAGCCATAATTTAGCAGCACATTTTATACGATACACACGATATAAGCGTACCACATGAATATGCAGCGAGCAAATTGTTGTAAGGCTCTTTCTTTCATGATTCAAAAGACGTGCTTATTAACTATTTGTGTTTTTTTTCTTGTCAACTTGATATCCAAGTTTATTAAACATTTTAATAGAGGGTGAATCTTTTCGATAGGGTTGAGTAAAAAAAAGTGGATGAAGGTGTTTCTTTTTGGTTAACATAATGTCAACGTTAAATTGCACATATGTCGTAATAAAAGCATTCTGCACGATTCCTCTATTGGTCATGATTGGTCAAGAAGTGTGAGACTGGATTGGACAGACATACATGAGTGCACAGAGAAAGAATGATGCAAAGTGGGAGGGGCAATGACAACGATCTGATGATATACATATCACAATGGTAGGGTTAGGGACATAGTATGTCTATTCGTAATTCTACTTGTGCAATTTGAATTACAATTGCTTGTTTTTTCTATTTAATGATGAAACTGCATAAGCATGATTAACTTTCAATAGGTACACAGAAGTTTTAACGAAGGCTATATTGATATGCACTTATAAGAATGTCCCTCAACTTGAGGGAAAGTGTTTGTATTTTGCTTGTACAAAAGCATATATTATCATGTCTTTATCATAATTATTTTTAATTATGAGGATTAGACAAATCTGACAATAAACTACATAGAATCAAGTGGAAATGCCTCAGCATGTTTTTTTTTAGGTAATATCATTAAAATGTGTGCTTTAAACATGTCATCAAGACAGTGTTTGATCCCAAAGTTGTATTCCAATAAATAAATCGAACTTGGAGTATCGCATTGTATGACACTCAGACACTTAAATAAGATGGGACCCGGAGTTGAAGTAACCACAAGGAGGGACCATTACGAGAGTGAAAGGAAGAAATTTGTAGTATCACAGGATTCTTATAAAAAGACATTGTAAAAGTAAGAGAGTGAGGGATAGAGAGGGTGCGTGGGGGGGGGGGGGGGGAGGGGGAGGGGTGAAAAGGGAACAGGCAAGCGGAGAAAGGTATGAACGTATAGGAGAGGTGAAGAAAGGAAGAGAGAAAGGATTGAAAAGCGGGATATAAAGAGAGAGAGAGAGAGAGAGAGAGAGAGAGAGAGAGAGAGAGAGAGAGAGAGGCGGTAGGTATAGAGTACCGAAGTGTGACGTCCTATGATTATATTGTGAAGACTTTTTTTTTTTTTAACTTCATGAGTAGAGCAAACACCGGAGACCATAACGGAGACTCTCTTTGGGAGTACCCGACACTATAGCCCGCTAGAGCATATATCGGACCAGTGGAACTCTCACTTGAGCGATGTTGTTTAGAACCAGCAACCTGCAAAACAATGAATATGACGACACCGCTTCGGGACTCTACATGAAACCCGAGTGAGTGATGAAAAGGGCGCCAGCTTGCAGCAGCTGTTGTGAAGACACAAAGATACGACACTGAAAAACACTACTGTCAATAGTAGCAGATGACTCGCAACTAAGTAGCATATAAAAAATTGACACAGCATTATCATACAAGAAAAAAGGAAAGAGAAAGATATCAATTTTATTATCAAAAAGAGGAGTAATGAAATATATCGAGAGATAGAGATGGGGCAGGCGAGAGATGGAGGGAATTTGCTATTCTATAAGAGAACGGTATTACATCATAATGCATATTAGGCCTAAAATAGACTGCTCTGAGAGGCATGCGCCTAAAAAAAAAACAGATACGAAGCAGTGATTGTGGCTTAGCTCGGATCTCTTCTCTTCATGTGTAAAGAAATTGTCATTATTTTTTTTTCAAGAACAACGAGAAGTTATCATTCAAGTCGCTCTTTGAGAATGGAAGCATCTTTACATTATTTATCTATCTAAGTGCCATATCCGGAGACGTAGGCGATCATGGAGTGCCACAAATCTCTGTTTCTAGCTGTGTGAATCAGCTCCACCTCCCGCTGACCCGCACCTCTCTCTGTACTCCATGTAATCCTTACTATATATAAAACTGTATTTCGAAAAGGACTTGATGTGATGGGATTCACATTCTTTACCACACGATATCGCATATATGTTGGCAATCTGAGGAGTTATCAATCTTCAACAAGCCATAAGTTAATGTCAATTTTAATGCAATTGAACTTTCCCTTTTACTTTTTTATAGATTTTTCCATAGCACATAAAATTGCTTATTTGTTTATGAAGAACAGGAAAATTTAAAAATACTCATAAAAAACATCTTCCTCGTATTCATGACTCATAGTTTGTGTCAATGAAATACTTAACCGTTATGTTAGACTATCTGTGATTAAATCGATGAAGGAATGATAAGACAATTTGAAAAGGAAGGTGATGGAATTATATTTTTAAATACTAGAAGGCCCTCAGCCTATTATTTGGGTTTTCTTTGACTATTTCTACGTAGGTATAACAAACACATAACGTGTCCCAAAAGTTTCAATGCTATTTATAAGCCTTACATTTTCGTCAACAATCGAAATTGTTGCTCATAATAATTTATACGTCTGCGGCAACATTGTCAAAAGTTAACCGATAACTTGTCTGTGGACGAGCGTCATCTGTTGGCCATTATGCGATCGAAGCCATTTTGTCGGCGCGCGTATAGTATACAGAACGAGAGCGACTCCGCCCACTTTTTAAAGCAAACCTTGTTGCGCTTTGCTTGCTCTAAAACATTGGTTCTCATGCATTCTTTGGAAATGGTTTTACTATTGTGAGGAAAGAAATTACTAATCGAGTTTGTTTATCTGGTGGATCCACTCTCCCAGTTGTGTTCTAGCCATGATATTGTGAAAACAAATTTTGAAAACTATGATATGTAAAGTCTAGTATCTGTAAATATTTCATGTTTTTGTCATTATTTTACAAGCACTTCAACGTGTAACACTATTCATCTCAATTTACACGAATGTAGTGTGATTATAATAGTAAGATACCTAAAATTCCAGCTATAATGAAAGTCAAATACATGTAAGAGGTTGGAAAAAAAAGAACGATCCTATACAGGCTATCTCTCGCTGATCCCCGGCGGCCAGCAGGCAGGCGATGGGCGCGAGCTCGCGAGAAGTTGCGGCAAGTGAGCGCCGAGCCGTGGCGGCAGTTGACCAAACACACACGGGCGGGTTAGCCGCATTCCACTCGGGTGTACTATGAAAGGTTCGGAATGCGAAGCCAGTGCAGTTATACGCTGGCTCTACACGATAAAACGGGCTTGCCAAATAAGGCTCTTCAGCTTCAATTACTATGCACAGAGCACTATTAGGTTGGGAGAATTAGCGTTCACACACTGCACTGGCTCAGATCCGGTGAGTGAGAACGATTTTGGCCTAGGTTGTTTTGCTTGGAATCAAGTGGTGTGTGCAAGAAGTATGCAACAATCAAGTCAGAAATTAGGGATTGAAATTTCAGACTCTTGACTCCAATGAGGAGAGGTCTAAACTTTGTGCAAAGTACCATGTAAAATAAATTAATTACGTTGAAACATTTCAGTTCATTATTTCTCTCTGCAAAACTATCTAGATATCAAACTCAAATGTCAGTTCAGATAAGCTAATCACTCCCTATTGTGTTCAAAATGTTTTACAAAATTTCTTTTGTTATTCGGCCTCCCTTCGGCCTACCTCTGACTGCATAAATATTGATCTACATGTATTCAAAATCGAATTGCGATTCTAGCGCTTCCCGTACCCCTAGTGCACTAACCGTATTGGATTGGATATAAATTCTCCCAACATACTTCCGGGTCACATGGTACGTTGAGCGGGGCCGTAACGTACTTGCACACTGTGCTACTACTGTGACCTTTGGGAATCGACGACCGTCGACTCGACCGCCGTGGTCTGTTCGTAGACGTAGGAACGATCACCGATTTTTTGTCCAAACTTTAGTTCTGTAGAGGAATTTTCCTGTTACCACCGGCAAAATGGCGTTCTATGGCAACCAACAAGAGTACGATGACGATGAGGACGATTATATGAAGCAAGAGGAGGAATGGAATCGTGACGAAGTTTTGGATCCAGCTTGGGAAAAACAGCAGAAGAAGGTAGGTGTGCACTCCCGTACCGGCGGTGCGTGCAGCAAATTTTTATACGAAATTCAATAGTCTCGACAGGAAGATATGCATGCAGTGAAGACTATGTCACACCATCCTGTTTGAATGGGTGTAAAGTTAAGAAGTTAGAATCTCAGGTAGACTAAAGTAATGAAAATTGGGTCTGACTTTAACTGTCTTAAGGCATATGTATGGCCATTAGGCCATATTTTTTTCTTACTGACTCAGAGTCAGAGTGTAGACTCCTAGTTTATTTCAATCAATTTCAACCAACGTACATTCCACTATGCACTTTCTATTGTTTAACTTACTTACAGTTAATGTTAATGCTAAAGTTAGACCTTATCAATTTTTCTGTAACATTCAGGTGATGGCTTGGTTAATGTTATTTTACTTAAATATTTGAGGGACCCATCTTTCATTATATAAGGATTCAATGAAGCCTGCAAAGCCAGTGGAATTAATTAGTAGTCTAAGCTGCCAACAAGTAATATGAATGCACAAATTGCTAAATTAATTTTCGACCCATGTTTGGTAGTACACTTGCCTAGCTTGAAGTGCGAGATGTTCCAATACAGTTGTATTTGCCCAAATAAACACTACCTTGCAAGTCCCAACTGCACCTGCAGCAGCTCTGTTCAGGCAACATATTTGTAGAGAGTTTAGATGTCATTTTGTATGCTGCAATATAGCTTCCCAAGGAGCCTCTGCCATCATTTAATTTGCCTTAATCTTACTATAGACCTATACCTTATCATACTTAGTGAAGTAAGTTTAACTGGGAAAAATAAGTACCGATAAATAACATTGAAGTTGTGATATTTGCTGTACTTCATACTTAAAAATGACCCTCAAATTCAGATTATACCATTACACGTTATTTTTACAGTAAGAACTACAAGTCAATTATTGACAAATGTGTGCGATGCCATGAAGAGGGAACAAAGAAAAACATGATTAAAGCATAAATTAAGTTTAATTGTAAGCTTGAATGATTCGTGGGAGTTAACACATTATGTTTTTACCTTTTTTTTATTTGAAGGAACAGAATATGAAAGTTCCCTCCTTCCCCAAAACCTTTTACATGTATGTGACCTGTGACCTACATTTGTTTCTGCTCTGGAGTAGTATTCTGTCCAGTTACAGTATACATTTATTAAAAGCAATTTTACAAGGTATCTGTCTTTAATTTAGGAATTTCGTCTTAGAGTCTATCCTTCATGCTACTTCTGGTCTTCTTCATAGTCCCATTCCAGCTGAGTTAGTATTTATTCATTATACTGTACACTGCACCAATCTATGTCCCTGCAGTGCATTCACATGCAGTGGCTGCACTCGTCATAGCCTAGGTTCTAGGCTGCCGGCTGCAGAGTGCGTAGACACAACTAAGACTGTCTGGAAACAGAGACCATATTGTGTCCACATTCTCCAGTGCAGCCTAGAATCTAGGCTGCACTGGTCACAGGTCTGTGAGTTTTTGGCCGTGGGCTGTCGTCAGGACTCCTGAGAGGTATTCCGCAGAGGCCTTTGTGAACGGACACCAAGTACAATGTAATGGATATAAAAGGAATTAGCGGTGACATATGTAGCAGCTTGAAGCTATGCCGGTGGATGTGAAATGTTTGTAGCTGTGTCCTTTTGGGGTACCTTCAGCTTGCACTGTGCATGTGCAATGTATGACCTCTGGTTGATTCCTTCTGGACAATCTTGTGTGGCCAAAAAAAATCACTAAGGATAACACTTTACAGTGCCTGTAATGTGCTGTATAGGACTACATGTATATACTTTCTAATCCTGGACAAAAACCTAATAGAATTTCCTGTAATAAATTGCTCACCGCCCTTCCAAAAGTGAAATTTAGGGCTGCATAAACATATCACAAACTAATGTTGTGTGGTTTGGTGCACACAAATGTTTTAAGAGACATGATTATATGTACTCTCTGGCATGATTGGGCTAAAATATTCAGAGAAAAACAAGCAATTATGATGAGGCACATCAAGATCCTTGTTAACAGGTTGGTTATCAGATCTCCATGATGATAGACTTTGCACAAAAACAACACATGGCAGACATGCAGCCTCTTTAGCAAAGATAATAACAAATACTAGGCAATTTCTGGAATGTCAATATTTCATGTGTTACCTTGGTAATGACGCTGGTTGCAAACCCGCAAACCAGTGCAACAATTAACAGGCATATTGTGAATGCTGGAGGACCCAGCTAACAAGAAAATATTGTTCAAAATTGTGCCTTTGGGTGGGGACCTTTTCTCTGTTCATCACACAGGCAATAATAAGTAACCCTTTGCATCACAGAGAAGTCTGTACTAAAATAAACAAAGGACATTTATATTTGAGAAGAATGTCAGTGACTTTTTTGGACTTAAGAATGAGGCAATAAAAAAACCCCAGAAATGTTTTGTTGGCAGAAGCAGTTCAGCAACAGTGTTCACTGCTAGTATTCAGATATTACATCCTGTCGTGATGTGATCAAGGCAATTGTTGATCATATCAAGAAGGATTTAACTTGTACCCTTTGAACAACTGACACCTGTGGCTTACATGTACCTTCAACCCTCTAAACCTCATGTTGTATCCGTATTTGCCACAGAACATGAAGGCTATATCAATTTAGTTCAACTGGAAGTTTGAAGGTACAACTGTAAGTTTGCAGTCTTTTTATGTTCTTGTCTAGTTGTGTAAATGTGTGCTTTATTTGCTATCTCAGAAATATATGTTGACATTTTTGTTGTGTGTGAAAGTAATGGAACCTGAATACACTTAGTACACTTAGTACATGTACTTATAACACCACCAAGGCATGTGCTGCGTTTGTATTGTTGCGGTCAAAGCCAATTAGATTCAACCATATTTTCCAAGAAGATATGAAGCAGTGCAATGTGGTGCTAATTCCTTTAGCAGTCACCCCTAACAGGATTAGATGAGCGTTGTCAACAGGATAAGTGAAGTGTCATTGCCTTTTAATTATGGATTAATCGCCATTACCTGCATGAGTCAAACCTACCCCACCTACGAAGAAGAGCCGTTTGTACTTTGTAACACACTGCCATGTTTCACCTTTCCTCCTGAATGGTGTTTGCTGGAGTACCAAACTGAATAGCTACTTAAGCTAGATTTCACTTTTTGCAACTGACTGATGGTCAACATCACTTACCAGGGAGGTTTTGCAAAGCACTGTGAAATGTTTGATTTGAATCAACCTAATTTGATTTAACAGCAATAAAATAAACTGCTTCGTGCTAACTTTTAACTGGAATGACTACTACATGTATTTCTGAGTTTCACCTTGTTTTTTCTTGCAATCTGGTGATCGATGGATAGTGAGGGTTCTTATATGAAGAATATAAGAGCTTCAAGATGGAAATGCAATGAAATCGTTTGCTATTGACTGTCATTGTTGCTAATATATAAGATAATGCTATGCACCCTTGAAATAAATAACATTTGAATAATATGTTCATACATTTTTTTTTGTTTACAACATGTGTGTTTACATGACATAAAGGCATTGACTTATCATAATGTACAGTGTATGTGCACTTTCCAAAGAAAGTCCAAGGTCTCAATCCATGTGATCATTCAAATGACCCTGACAATAACCCTGTACAACCTGCAGAGCAATGATTCTAAAGGAGCTTCCACTGTAGATATACCAGGAAGAACATGCATAGCTTCTAGTCCTGATTAAGATCTGAGTGTCAATATTGGGTCCTGGATCTGCAGAACAAAGTCACACATTGGACTCTGAGGAAGAAGCCACATAGGTTTGATAAGGATCAAAACTTGCTGCAAAAGATGTACTGTGTTTTGTGTAAACATGGCAGTATACCGAAAACTGTGTAACAGAAATTGATGGAGCTTAGGGCTGAGTTTTTTTAAATCAAAGTTTGAGTATTCAAGTCAATCAGTTGTACATTTCTTTGCACCTCTTACTTAGTTAGGCATACTTTTGTGTGGCTAAGACCCAAGCCATTTTATGAGCAAAGTATGTAATTTTCTTCCATGTACACATATCGATCTGATAGAAATTTATTGGATGTACAAGAAGTTACTTTGATAGATGCTTTTTAAGTTACGCACTCTGCAATACATAGATTTCCCTTGCATTGGAAACTGATCATCCCATGACAGACTTTAACAGATGGGACAATGATCAGGTAAAAACATTTGGGAGAAATAGAGGAGTAGATCCCAGGTACAGGAGTGTGAGTGTGACAGTGGTAGATCTATCAAAAATAGCCAAGGGGGGCTCATGTGCATATAGTGTGTACGCTTTGACAATCCCTTCCCCCAGAGAACAAATGGATGAATCATATTGGGTGATGGGGAAGGGGAGAGGTAAAGTCATTACCGTGAGGAATCCGATTTGGAAGAGAGAGAGAAAGAGAGAGAAGGGCAAGAGCCCATGATCAAGGCCCCAGGGGGATCTCTGAAAAGTCGATGATCGCAGACCCAAATGCTACTTCATCATCGCAAACCACGCTCTGCCTGTGTCTGTGTACCTGCCCTGAAATTGCATTAATTCCACATTTTACTCCCCATGTCTGTACGAAGAGTAGCGCGTACTTTGATCTCTACATTGTTTGCTGTTACAACAGAAAAAGTGCTCAAACGAGAAGAAAAAATGCAAAGCTCATTTTCATCTTGAAAATTGGTATGCGCATACAAAATTGAATTTGTGAAGTCACCCTGTACTTGCTGTAATTGTGGTAACTCCATCAAACCCATACTTCATTACAATGAATGAGTCATCATTTCTTGTGTGTACTGAAATAAGTCTTGCATGTCTATTAAATCATAATATGAGGGGGAAAGGTTTCCATCAGTTCTTTAAAAGGCAGAGGGTATTTCATGCATACAGTTTATTAGGGCATAAACAATATCTACATGTATCATTGGTCAATTTTGTCAAAGGAACATAAAATATATATTTGTATAAACTTCTCAACAAGAGAAAATTATAAATCAGTTTGAGGACTGACACAGAAGTGGCATGAAGAGGAATGATTCAATGTATATTTCATGTGATTCATGCATAGAAGTAATAGGGTAGGTACTGATCAGTACCTAACAAGTTAATGTTAGCTAACATTTACAGTAAAAACTTGACTAATATTGTCACACAAGTCGCATTTGCACTTATATATTTGTGGGAGCACTTTACTTACATTGTACTTGAGGTGTATATGAGAAAATTGTCAGTGGTCAGTTCTATCATGTCATATTCTACTTTCATGATTTGTTCATTGTTTAAAAGTGAAGGTTGCAATAGGTGTAACATGAAGCACCATCACCAAAGAGTGGGCCTGAAGTCTCTGACAGGCAGGTGTGAATAAATGTCAGTCTAGTCACTCAAGCCAGACACTAAAAAATGCAAGGGTCACGACCTCAAAGCCTAAGATTCCCCAGGAAGTGCAATGTCAACTGAAGTGGGGCACTGCAGTCAATAAGCTAATAAGCCCCCTCCCCCAATCCCCTGTCCCACCACACCACACCACACCACATCACACCAGACAGTGATGGAGACAGGAATCCACCCCTCTCTACCTATCCCCTCCTCACCACCCCACCCACCTTCCAGAGAGCAACCCCCATTAGCTTGATGAAAGATGTAATTGACACACTCACTGACCCAGCTTACTTCATAACTCATCACAAATCAAGTATTTAACTGCCAAGTTATTCAGGAAATGACCAGTGAAAATCTGTAGGAGATCCAGATGGTCAAGAATGATCATTGATTACAAACACCTTTGGACAAAATGAGGGAGGGGAAGTATAGAAAAGGGGGGGGGGGGGGTGATAAAACAAAAATTGGTTGTGGGCTATCTTGGTCATTGACCTAAAATGGCATCTAGTCAGTGGGCGGGAGGCATCCCAGATATGTAGTCTTGCTGCTTCTGTGTGCTTGGCTGCGTAGTGTGACTCGTGTGACTCCGATATACCCTGTGAAT
Organism: Arbacia lixula; assembly: GCA_963669155.1. Lineage (NCBI taxonomy): Eukaryota > Metazoa > Echinodermata > Echinoidea > Arbacioida > Arbaciidae > Arbacia > Arbacia lixula. Next base: position 28,659,775 of record OZ022577.1, on the reverse strand, counting down.
GATACACTCTGGGCTACTCTCAGAGGGGGCAACCCAAGCTCTTTTCTGGAATGCCCCCGCTGTGTGGTGGTGGGTTGCAGGGACCCAGAGGGGCAGAGCCAGAAGAGGCGAAATAAAGAGGGGGAAGGGAAGAAATACAGTCTGTGGGGGAGGGAGCGGGGAAAAACTACTGCATGTTCCTCAGTTGATTCCTATGCTTCTGCGATTTGACCCTTACATTTCCAGGCTTACCACATGTACACTGTACTCAACTTTATGCCAATGAGAAACTTAAACAATATTCCCATTACTATTCATTATTCAGTTAATTTGAATGGCAGGCAGAGGATACATGTACATGTCATGTGGATTAAGAGCATAATGTCTGATTTACCACACTCTATTTAATGGAAGTGTTCATCCCTACAAAAGACATTGGGATAGGTACATTGAAGATGGAAAATTAAACTTCGTTAATTCAAATGTTATATCCAGTGTAATATGTGAAATGTATGAGATTAGTCATAAAAATATCATTTTGAGCATCTCACAAACTTGTGTTTCATATAATTCCAAATTTCATCTTTATTATGGAAGAATGGATTGTGGAAAAGAGCAGGTGCCTGAGTTTTACACTTGCCATTCCTGTCAGACATGATAACAACATTAAAATCCTGGATTTCCTACACCTGCTAGTAGTATTGCTATGGCAACTATGATATGTGGAAGCTGTGAAGTTATAGAACGACAGGATATGATATCTTCAAACCCATTTGTGGAGATCTGATTGCAGACTGCATGTAGCGACAGTAGTGTTCAAGGGGATAGTTCCAATGCTTTTCATAATACATCACGTTTTAAAAGAGTGAAATGAGGATAATCACAGTTTGTAGTTCTGTGACTTCATCAACACCTGTATGGATGTAATGAATGTTTGCCATCTTTTACAAAACAGTTATAATCGGAACATTAGATTTCATGCACTTGTATGCGTAGCTGAATTGTACAGTATATATTGTACAGTACCTCAATCAAACCATTTTTCTGCAATTCTGTTGTACATGTAGCAGCAAAAATAGCCGATCTAATAAATCAAAATTCTTACCTCTGGTTTGAAACAATGATTGTAGGGATTTCAGATGTTATTTTCCAATGTTGATGCAGTGTACTGTGTACCATGTTGTCACTATTTCTTATTGAGTAATACTTGTATTGGATGGGTCAGTGTACTGCTCTTGCTGTTTGATTACTTTATTGTGCACATTCTGAGTGAGCTTGGTAATTTGTTAGATGTATTCTTAAAGAGTTGATCAAAGTTTACGGAAGATAGAGTAATCCCTTAATGACAACTTGGGAATGCACTGGACAAAGAAAGGCAGGGCCTTGCCATTCCAAGAACTCATTCATGTGGTTAGTGGTTGCAATCGATTTGCATTTACCTCAAGGTACTGTAATGGTCTGGAATTGAAAGGATTTGACATCTGGTTTAGAGGTTAAATTGTGTGTACATATTTATGTATGTTTGAAGATGTAACCAAATTCTATGAGACATTAGTGTCATTCTCTTTGGGCTTAAGAAATCGCGAAGTTAGGGTGAAAGTTGCCTAGCAACTGTACCAAAAGCTGAATGGTCCTATTGTTCCGGTCCCCTAACTTCGCGATTTTTCTAACTTCGCAATTTCTTGAAGCCCAATGAGAATGACACTATTGCCAAAATCACTGTACAGTTGGTGCAATACAAAACTTGTTACTGACATGTATACGCTTCAAATTGTGCATCAAAAACATACCGGTACTTATTTGGAGTTACATAAACTTGTAACATATGTAGCTTTGGTCATAAGGTATATGTGCATCTTTATGGCACTATTTGGGAATGACGTTTGTATGAAATGAATGGAACATTTACAAGTGTGATAAAATGATGATGATAATAAAATTTATGCTGGTACAGTATACATGTATTTCCCTGTAACACTTTACAGTACACTGAATCACACATGTAGGAAGATCTTATTGTGTATACTTACACATTTTATGTGCATTGTATGGTACATCTGATGCAAAAATTACATGGGGCTCAGGGCAAATGAGCCCCATGATGTAAAAAAGGGCCCCTATGAAAATGTGTATATCTCATAGGCTATATGCACAGGAGGCTTGTTTCATGATATACATTGTAAGGCTTGAAAAGTAGTCTTTGCAAATCGTATCAATTTTTTGCCTGCTTCACTCATAATGCGATCTTTTCTGCAAATCTGCAGAAAACAATTCTATAAAAAGGCAATTCCAGAAGCATGACGATTGTGGTAGCAGTGTATTGAGCGTGCAAAGATTCCTGGTGCATGTATACTCTGTATGGCACAGTTTACTACTCTGTAGGCTGTGTAAAACCCTGTTCATTGATTACTTCCTGAGTCATGGAATACTGGATGATTCACACCAGATTTCCAAGGGTTCTTAACTCAGTTTGTGCTGTGATACCTTTTCGCACATGTAATATATTATACAATGTGTAGGCAAATTCTGCATGGCTGCATCTGGTGTGACACAGATTGATGGAGTGAAACTAGGGGGTAGGTGTGTGTGTGTGTGTGTGTGGGGGGGGGGGGGGTATTGAGTAATTACCATTGTTATCATCTTTTGGAACTCAGCAGGAAAATCTGTCTCGTATTGATCAAAAAGTTGATTTAGAATTTGTGCAGTATATGATTTTGAAGGTACATGTACACTGAATGTATAATCTAAAACCTTCCAGTGCTATTTTGAAATACAAATGCCATTAATTTTTAAATAAAATTTTATTTAAAAGCCAATGCCCAATGAAGTAGCCTTGGTTAGGATCAGTATTGTGTGGGAGATTATTGTGGGAGAAAGAGAATGAATACACTTCACAGCCTTCGACCTAAAATGAATTGAAGCTGACAACAGTGTAATTGAACATAAAACTCAGGGATATCTGAGGAGTGTGTCGTGAATACAATTATGGCAGAAATGCTATTGGAATCAAAGGAAGATCTTTGAATTTGCACAAGGTTGAACGCATCTTTAGAACTTGATTTTTTTGTTGTTGTTGTTGATCACTCTTCTTAAGAATGCTCTCACCCTACATGTTTGAGCACTACACTCCATACAGTATGTATCATAAACATGATTTACATGTATTTTATACTGGATGTAGTATGTGGACAGAGGAGCAGTCTACGTAGTACTATCCTTGATTACTTAAAATTTAAAAAAAAAAGTCATATATATGTTTTTTTAATTGTTATGTGAAGGCTTTGGTTATTTAAGGCAACACCTTAATCATTAAAAGTAGGCTTAATGATATTTTTTTTCCTGCACAACTGCACAATATGACAGGGAATAATGAATCTATCATTATTGTGTAGAATGGATTTCTGTTAACTGTCTTGTACCTGTACTTTACAACCCTGACCTCATGTTGTTTAATTTACCTTGTACATTTAGGACTTTTCCTTTTCCTGTGCATGATTTGATTGACATGTCTCACAAACAGGATGTTTCTCCCATTGTCTACCAGTAAAAAAAAAATATTTGCTGAGGTTGTATTGTTGGTAATGAAAGCGGAACCATGAGATGGCCCACAGCCAGTTTACCCTTACAGTAAAACCAACCATAGGAAATACTTGGAGGGTGGCATACAGTGTATGCACCTCTACACTTTTGGAAGGGGTTGAAGTTTTAGATATTACTATACAGTAAATCCAAACAATTGTGCCTATAATTAGAGATTCAGTGTAGCATCGAATCACAAAACATGCAAGTATAAATCAAATGCTAAATTAACTCATGCTTCTAGTAAGGCTCAATAACTCCTTGGTTAGTGAACAGTCAATTTTTTTTGACACTGAAGAAAGTTTGTTTTTCAAGATTGTCCTCACTGTAATCCATGATCAGCTATAGTGTATCACTTGCTCTTCTCTTCAGGCTTAAATTTTCAAAGCCCCTTACGGGCTTTGCCTGAGCCCTAAGGGCCCATTATTTGTCACTTTTGTCTTGCTGTTTACAGCAGACCAAGAACTGAAAAAAAATCCCCTTAGTCCCATAGGAAGCTATTGGTGTACCTTCACAGCCCTTGTTGATTGCTAGGTCTCATCCTCTGTTTGCACAATGCAGGAATGAAAGGAATGCAAGGCTATAATGCCAGTGATCTATTGTTTGGTGCTGTGGCGTGTGTGTTGAATGAGAGAGAGCCCATGCTTGAGCTAATTCACTGGCGGGCGGGGCTCATTCAGCCAAGACAGAGTCTGGAGAGAGAGAGAGACATAGAGAGAGAGTTAGAACAACAATGAGATGACACACCTACCCAGAGCTTTGGCATGCTTTCAAGAACTGTGCCTTTCTCTGAAATGCTTTTCAGTATGAATGAAGGAAGGGTTGAGAGAGAAAGATAGAAGGGATAAACAGCACATCAGGATTTGTGGTTTATTGACTTGTTAATGGAATTGCGGTGGTTCTGTTTCTGATTTGTATTTGATGCAACAAAATATGCTTATTATAGGAACTGTTCAGAGTCATTACATGTACGGTGTATACATGTAGTGGTATGTGGGCTCATAAACCTGTTGCGCATGAAAGAGTTTAGCTGTACACACATTCCTGGGCTGTGTATCATAAAAACTTGTGATTAGTAGCAAGTTGTAATTGGTTGCAAAGCTGCAATCTATTAAAAAATATCTTTATTGTAACATCACTGAACTAAAAAAAGCCTGCTCATTACTTGTACAAGCCAAGCATAGGCTGACATTAAGCATGGCTATGTGGCCATTCATTTAGTGATTTGATACCATATTAACAAAGATGGACAACAAATACAGTATCTGGTAGTAGATGGTTAATATTGTCATCACGCATATGAGGTGTTGAGGTTATGAGAAGCTAACTTAATTAAATGAGCATCTTGTCACTGGAGATGGAATCTGGGATGAAACCTGACCCTGGTGAGGTGCTTAAGCTTCAGGTTTCATGCCAAAAGCACTGGGCTGCTCTCTACCTCAGGTCCCTTGATTAGATTCACAACACATCATTGGATATTTCCCCTCTAATGGAAAACAAATTTCACTTTAAAGGGGTGTCTTCATTAGACAGATGTGGGCAAAATAGCGAGCTTGTTCTGATCGGATGAGCTAGCCAGATCACGAAATAGCTAGCTATTTGCGTTTTCATTAGCCAGATCAGGCAAAATAGTTCGCTATTTGGTCAAGAAAATTTCTTAAGAAATCTTGGGCTAGACGGAGCTAGCGCGAGCTAGTTTGCGAACTAGCTCGAGCTAGCTCGGAGCGTCTTCATTAGCCTGAAAATTTCTTGATGCATCAGCGCCTACGAGGCATTGTTTACGTAATAGGTTTTCATATACATGAATGCAAGCTCACACAAGAAGCCATGTGGTCGTGGCCTATTCCCGTCGCACACTGCTGGTATGTGCGAAATGAAGTTTCGAGCTAATGAAGACCAATTGCAACTTCAGGCTAGTTCCCCGGATCAGCAAAATAGCTCGCTATGTCATCTGATCGGGCTAATGAAGACACACCTTGTGTTGCATCAAAGAGGTACTTTTCCTAGTACCTTACTATGGTAGTACTAGTACCTTACTATGTAGGATGCTACATGTACAGACTTGTACAGCAGATTCAAAATAGCTAATACTAATATTCTTCAACTTTGGGTAGCTGCTTCATTGTGCTATAAATTTTGAAAAATCAAGTTCCATTGCATACTTGTGTTGATTCGTGGAATGTAACAAATTTAGTAATGTACAAATTTAGTAGTGTACAAATTCAGTAATGTAACAATGTAATGTAACAAATTCAGAGGCGACTTCCTTCAACTTTGCAATGAGTAGATGTCAGCCTGAAGTGCATTTCAACTCTTGAGTTGTAATGTGTAAAAAGTATGCTGTGTCAATTTTTTTTTTTCACCTGGAGGGGGCTTGGCCTTAAAATCTTACAGTGATATACTGAACTTTTAGTAAGCATGCATTCGCATATGTCAGACATTTTCAGTCCATGTGTGTGCAACTACAAAAGCATCTTTATACTTGTAGTACTTGTAGCAGTCGATGCATGTATCATTATGATTGACTTTAGCAGTAGATACCCTGCTGTCATCACATATAATTACTCAGACGAGTCAAATGTTAATAACTGCACCATGGAGAGCCGTGGCTGTGATTTGTAAGGGTCGGTTCTGTCTCTGCCTGCTGCGGAATGCATGATCCTGTACTTAAAACAAGGACTGTCATTGAGTCGTCCCATCCATCAATGCGATCCTGCAAATGTTGTTATTGGGTCTGTCTGTCCATCTGCCCTTTTATTCGTTGTAGTACATGAAGCCATCTTTAGCTGTATGATTTGTTCAGTTTTTGCGATTTTGAACCACCTCTAAAAGTGGAGTATACCTTTCAATGGTGGGAATCTGGTGTACAAATGAACATGCATGATAATACATGTACGTATGTGTATATCATTGTATATTGTGAACCATTTTTTTGTCAATTGGTAAGACATTGTTGCCAATGCTACTGATACACTCCAAAAATGATATCTTGTGGATAAAATGAATAAATATATCAAACAAGGCTAAGGGTTTATGTAAATCATGTAAAAATCTGCAACAAATTATTTTCCTGGTTTAACAATGCAAGCATGCTGTTCAAGTAGAGAGCTCGGTGCACTGGCTGGATTGAGTGTCATTCACTATAACAGTTTTATTATAGTTAGTGCTGTACACATTTTTATTGTGACAAGTCTTGAAAGTGATGATCCGTTGACAAATGAGGCTAATGCACAGACCACATCCTTACGCCAGACTAGGGGCCAGGGTCCCTCCTACCACATCACTCTCATTACATTAGATGTAGAGCCAATGCATGCTTCATATAACATGTGAGGGAACCCATGGAGAGTGTTTGCCTAAGAGATGGAAGACATTCCTTCCCAGACATAAAGGTTACCACAGTGTGACGTCCTTGGTATTCCTTCCAGACCTGCATTTGTGAGTATCACTGACTGATACCAGCAGAACGTACTGTATACATGATGAAGACCCCCGTAGATGAAGAAGATTTAAGACGAGGAGGCATGTGTAAAGACATTTGTTTATCTCTCTTTATCTTACATCAATCTCATCAGAGACTGATTAAAAATCATCACACAAATTGTTTGTGTGAAAAGTTAGCACTTTGCTATTCTATTTCAAAGCAGAATTAAAAAAATGTTTGAATTAATACTGGTTTTTTTCTGCACATCAAAATATATGACAACATATTTGTAGGAAAGAACTTGCAAATGCATGTCATGTTCAAACTATATGAAAGTAGCAAACAAAGCTCAAAAGTGTATGGAAAGATTATGCTTTGCGATTTACCCCTCCCATTAAGAACTGGGCAGTTGTGAAATGGCAAGTGTAGCATCATATGATTATCAATAATTCACCCGTCTGGATATTTATAGAGAATACTTCATATTACATACATTGTACATTGTACTGTTCACTTATACTGTACCTGTACTAGTAAATATTACTTGTTATTTTGAAATTGATTTTAGACTTTGCACTTGACCCAGGATTTAGGCAAATCTCTGTCATAAAGAGAGATGACAACTTGCCATCTTTAGCTGATTATTATGTCTGTACTTTGAGCACAATACATGTGCAACAAAGACACAACATTGCAGTCTATTAGGGGGAGGGGCTCGTGCCAGGGAAATATGAAGGAGGCCCCGTAACTGTCATTTTATGCAACGTTTATTTGGCGTAAAGATTAGAGGAAACATGTAAACACATTTAAATGTGTCTGTATAAATGTACTTGGACATGTTATGCACATGTACACTATGAATATAGCCATATTAATATTTAAACAGTTTTTTTAAGCTTCATGGCAGGTACCACTTCATCACCCGTTTTACTTTTGATTTATATAAGATATTGCGTTGACAAATGTTTGTTGATTTTCCTGAGAGACATAGTTCCATATTTGCATTATATCATAAAGTAGGTCCTTGGGTTGTTTAAAGACAGCCAGTCCCTTTTTCAGATCACCACAAAATGGTCGAAACATTGGCAAAACATATAGAGAACTGTTAGCAAGCTCTATATTCACAATTTGAAACTGATACGTAGTGTAAAATTCAAATAATGCACGTAAACAACGCCTGATTAATAGTCTTTACCTCAGGCTCTTAGCAGTTTGTGTTGAAATATCTGCTTTATTGAATAATCTGTTTATTAAATTATAAAACGCATTATGAAAAAAAATGTTCTATTGAAGGAATCATCTCCAAAGTTTGGTAGTTACTCATAAAATTAGGATTTCACACACGCATAATAACCACATAGATACTGTAACAAAGACTAATACTTTTTTCGTGGTACGAAAAAAGTCGGTTTGAAATTTAACGGCTGAAATTTTTTACATATACAGAAAGCTTCAACATGCTATATTCTTAGAAATGGTCTTGAATCACACTTTCTTCAATTTACGATCGTGATAGACGATTTCAAATTTTAAGCTTGCAAAAGGGACGGACAATCTTTAAGATGTCTCCATGAACGAGGGTGATATTTTATACCAGCACTCTGCAAGTGAGTAGAAGAATATTTATCTTTTTATCTCCACTTAAGTAGTAAAACCTTGCTGGAACAGAAGGGGGCTGTTTGAACCGAATCTGTATTTACAATTTAGGCTGTACTGTACCTATTCCTCATGTTTACTTTGCGTGTTTGAATGCGCTATCTCTGTCACAAATCTTTGCACCGCGGTGTTGACTTTAGCATATTTGTACCACCAGTACAGGTTTGGTATTATATTGTTAAAGTATCTCATACCCCTTTTAAATCAGGTCTCCTGGTGAACCACCAATGAATTACCGGTGAACCTCAGATGAAAAAAGTTGTAAAATTTGGGCAGAAGTACTGGGTCCACATTCATGAAACCTTACTAAGGCTAGTTAGTTACTAAAGTGCATCAAAATACATGCATTGTAGTAATCAACCAGGCTAGTAAGCTTTCATAAATATGGCCCCTGATGAATTTGTTGACCTTCCCTTTCAGACTGAACAGTTGTGTACATACATGTACATGTAGGAATGCATGTAGATTCAGCATTTTGAATCAGCATGCTGAATCTGCAAAATATTGTTATGCATATCCACCAAATTGCACTAATAGTGTTTCGAAACACTCAGAAAACTGGATCGAGACACGCTTTAACTAATTGGGGTGGATACGGCAGAAGGCCTACCTGTGCACATGGAAAACCAAAATGTAATAGATTGGTTTCCAGCACGTTCTTCAACACCAAGCCTTATTATTGCCACATACTCCACACCAGAGTCAATTTGTCAGAACAGCGCAACCTTTGAGCTTTCGCATAGCACGCTCTATTGTATGCAGGTGTGCATAATCTATGTCAATACTCAATAGTGGATACCAACTGGTGGAGGTGTCCCTGTGATGGTCCATTCAACTCTGCAGGCCACAAGCCATTGAGGTACAATGCAACACCAGTAACATTAGCAGCTGCATCGCATGGCATCGAGGACTTACACAAATAGACTGAATTTATTATTCATTTGCACAAAGGAGACGTTTACGCCATTAGGCGTACAGTTATACATGCAGCTCTGTAAATAAACATGTATGCAATGAAGCGTTTGTTGATTATAAACTAATGAATCAAGATGCACGTGTATGTGTATGCTGATTTGATTTATCTTGCTTAAAAAATACTGTAGCATATTGCATTTTCGGGAAGCTGAACTTGAGGTATGGTCCTGGTAAACAAATGAACTTGATGATGACAAAAAGTGCATTTCAAGCAGCTGTGTTTTGCATGGGTGCATATGATATTGCAGAATAATGAAGCTCATGTAGTGAAGTAACTGATGGGGGGGGGGGGGGGGGTTCCTCATTTTGCCCTTCAAGCTTTGCCTAACAGATTTGGATTGGGGGAGATTGGGGAGGGGGAGTGCTGGCTTTTCTTCCCTGCAGGGAAGAGGGCAGGGGACCTGAGTGCCAAAAGTGCTGGGGACCTGAGTGCCAAAAGTGCTAAACGTTGGGTCTATACCCTCCTTTACCTCCCTGGTACATAGTTCCCATAAGGCAACAGTGTTAACGCAGCCTTTGCATCACCACTTCAAGGACATACTGATTAGCAAAATTCGAGCCAACTCTTCTCATCAACTGTTGCATGTTAGAAGAAAAACACATTACAGTATGCATGTCGTGGCGCAACCTTCGAGGTGCATGCGGAGACACAGACTTAGAAAATACACTCAGTTGTTTCCTAAGGAATATAACGAGGAGACCGGGCACTTCAGTAATTGAGTGAGTGTTGTCACTCTGATGGCATTTGAAAGGCACGCAAGTAAGAGGAGGTAGTTATAGGTCATTTAGAGGAAGCAAGTGATGACATTAACTGACAAATACAGGACAGAAGAAAGGAGACTCAATTGAGAAAAAAAATTTCTTCAGTATTTTAATGGATATTGCATTTTACTCTTGGTAAAGGTAGCTAGTTCTTCCTCTTCCTTCACCATAACACCTGTTATGAAGTCTATCTCTTTCTCCATGTTATCCCCCATACTCTGTTAGAGGTGTTTCTCAAGCCTATGGAGGCCTATGCACTTATATCGAAACATGAATGTGATATTAAGTTGAGCCTTTGAATGTAGTGCTGCAGACCGGATTCCCAAGCTGACTTCGAGTTATCCTGGCTGTGAGCATGTTGGATGTGTCTCATCCACACTCTATGATCAGGTCTAGTACCCACAAGACTAGTCACATTTCTATTCTCCTCAGTCTTTTCCCTCTTTTCCTAGTGTTCACAGAGAAACTCCTCGATACATGTAGAGTGATTAGGCTACTGTAGCCAGACCCGAGCATTGTAGAGTTCAGGGTAGAAATGGCCTGGGGCCTGGAAGCCAGGCTAACTGTGAGCCCCCATCACCCTCTGCTACAGGAAGTGAAAGGCTTCCCTGTCATGTGCGATCCATTGGGAAGTTTGACAATGTTTTGGGTGACTCAGTCTTCATAGGGTTGTGTCATGATGTAGTGATGGTTGTCGTTCATGTACGGTAGGTAGGTAGGCCGGGGTAACATTACGAGATCTGTCCAACCTGTTGTCACCCATTCCCTTTACCTCACCTTTAATATACAGTAGTAAACCCCTTCCATTTCCTTCTCATCCATCATGCTTTCTATTCATTCCTCCTCTCATCATCAAATTTCTTTCCCCTCTTTCTTCTTTTTGTGTGCTTTCTCACTTTTATTCTTTCTCTTTCATGCCCCCCCCCCCCCTCAGAGCTTCCCTCCCTCCAACCCCACCATGTCTGTCTGTATTTCTCTCTCTCTTTCTTTCCCCTCATATTTTTCTTTCTCTCTTTATGGGTTACTGCTTATATTCCATTGCCCGTCATTAAACATTTACTCAATTTTGACATGCCCCGAATCATGCATAGAAAGACAAAGATATCAACTTGTACCTGTAACCTAATTGGAAGTCATAAAAATGATGCATGTAAAGCATGGGTTCCTGTGAAGCTATGAAAGTTTCCTCCCAAAACACAGAAAGAACCCCCGCCAAAAAAAATAGGAAAAAGGAAAAGATATAAAGGACAAGACCCTAGTGCCTCATTCTGCCAGAAAATGCACTTCCTTCCCTATTTGCCATGTTTGCAGGAAAGTGTCATTTTTTGAGGAGGAACAAAAAACGAAAAGTTGCCTTGTTTGTGACATATCAATGTCACCTTCCTGGCTCAGCTAGGGCCCAACTTATTTTGCAGACTTGTGCCGTCCATTAAGGTGAACAAGTCTTTAATTAACCAGCTATTGTTTACTTCTATGCAATAGTACATGTATCTGTCTCAGTGACTTCAAAGAGCGATACTCGCCTTTAACTATTTCTGGTTGATGAGAAGACATTTTGTTAGCTCTTGAACTCGCATAAAAAGAACAAAAATTTGAGGAAAAAAAAATCACTGAAACTGTCAAGTAGGAGTGGGAGGAGAAACTGAAAGTCTGGCACGGTACGGGGGTTGGGGGTGAGAGTGGGGTGAGAGGGGGGTGTGGCCTTTCCCCCATCACACCCCCGTGAGAAACCTAAGATGAAAACTGAGAGGACCTAATGTGAGGTTGCCTCTTTCAATCCCGTCTCCCACTGTTTCACTTCCACTCCCGGTAGGCCAGAATTGAAATATATTTTCCCCTTTTCTTGCAAGGAATTTTCTAGAAATTGTAGTATTCTATCTTGTACATGTACCTTATGTTACTCATTGTTGGATATTTGTAGTGCAGTTGCCAAAGGCTGGAAGGCATCTAAGAGGAGATACATGTACATGTTCATCACTTTGGTCACACAAGATATCTTGTTCAGTACCGTAACATTCAGGGATAGCATTGCTGACAACTAAAAATAAACCTAACCTACCCTCCATTTTTCTATGCATGTCGTTTCCCCTCTCCTCCACCCGAAATATGTACTGGCATACAAGAGCATTTACTTTGAATTCATTTTCATTTTCTTCCTCATACACAATTCAAACCTGACATAAATCAGACATTGTACCTATGGAAATGATTAAAAGAAAAATCACAAACCCCTAACAATGGCAAATACATGTAAAAGCCTAGACAGAATGTTTTCCATTTGAATTGAAAACAGGGTGCATAGCACTAAGCCATCCATGCATGACAGCACATAGTTTGTTCCCACAGGAATGTAATGTTTGCACATTTCATTTCTAGCTTTATGCACAGTGTATTACAAAATGCACTTTGCACGTAGATGGATTAACACTCTGCTTAAACAGGATGTGTTGTAACAAAGGTCTTAACTAGAATTTACATTTTTTGCTTAAAAAACACACCCTTTTCTATGGCATTTAACTTGTCCTGCAGTTGCTGTTCTGTTAATAACATGCACACATAGTCATGGTTTGTTTTTTAAAGGAAGGGAACAGTGAAGATCTTACATGGAACTATTGTACAGTAACATAATAAGAATCATTTATAAGAAAGGCACAAACTGATACAAATTGTCTACCCAGTAGGCAGTTATTTACAGTCGTATCTAACCACCTACAGGTCAATCTTGAATGAATACTCCAGTTTCAGCTCTCAAGAGAGCAGTCTCTCAACATTGATTTGAACTTCAACACACAGAACTAGTGGTACATGCACTGCATACATTATGCATGATGTAGCCTTTAGAGGGTGTGTTATGATAGGACACATATCTGGGTTATTGTTCCCCACTGTGTTGTGCATTACACTCTAATCACAAATATGCTGATGTTTTCTTTAGCGATTCCCAGTGTATGAAGGGCACTTTTGGCGTGGCACCATGACTCAACGTTTCCATTTTGGTCAGGATGAGTTATGCCTGGTGCATGTTGATTTGGACGCATAGTGAGATCAGTTTCTGCCGAGACCAAAACTGCATAGCGAGGGTGATTGCGAAATTGTGAGAGTAGGAGGAAAAAGTCACATTGCAAATTTATACATATGTATTTACTGTGCAATGTACTATATTTGATTTGTAAGCATTTTTTGTTCAATGTACATGTATCAAGAAATGTACAATTTCAATCTGCAGGTAGTCACAGTAGTTTAAAGTCCAAAAGCTTATCCGTGCTTGATGTGTATGTTTGTTGCTGTATCTGTGGTGCACATACATGTGTGTGCATGTCCATGTTGATGTGACATTAGTTCAGAGCTTTTGTTTGTGTAGTGGCGAAGAGCTCTCTTACCCAAAACCTGGGTTAAAAAAATACAAATAGATAATGCCCTAGTTCATGCAAAGCCTATCAAACTTTCGCTACAAGAATGCTAAATCGTGTTGACATTATGACGCAGGTACTTGAATAGGGTATTACGCAATGTACTGTAAAAACAAACTTTGTTTCCTTATATTACTGGAGAACAATGCATTCAAGAAGCTAAATATTTGTTCAGAAATGGTTTAGATAAAGCTCATGATTGTTAATGGCTTATCATTGCGACAATTTTTTAGGACTAGATGTGAATGAAGATGGTTGACTTAAATTGTACATGAAGATACTACTATAATGATAATATCGTTCATGAGTAGGGTAGAATATTAAAACAGCCGACCTGTATAAAGAATAGCTTGAGCTTGGAAGTTTTACCTCTCGTTTTGTTATTAGCTTGACTACTGGTCAATGCACATACATTTGTATGTGCCTAGTTTTGTACCATTAGATAAACAGAACATACTTGTACTCAGCACTTTCACAGGTTATACATTAAAATGAGTATTTTCCTTTGTTTTTAAGTTGATTGTTCTTTAAGTGTTGGAGACCATAATGAGCAATACACTAGTTATCTCATGAGAGTTTGTGCAACCTGACAGACACAGGTAAATCATGAGACGGAAACACCTGTCAAATAAGAAATGAAAACTCATGTGATTGCCATTTCCAATGTCGGGCTCTCATTGCTGACAGGAAACGCACTTTCCTGTTGACATTCTCTCTCTCTCTCTCTCTCTCTCTCTTATCTCTATGTCCCTTCCTCTATTTGCCTGTTTGTCTGTATTACTCTCCGCCTAGCTTTTCTTTTTTTGCATGTCTGCATGTCCTTCCCTCTTTCTCTCCCTCTCAGCATGTTTGTCTGTCTGTGTCACTCTCTGTGTTGCTGTCCTCTGTATGTCCGTCTCTGTTTTTACCTACATCTCTCTTTTTCTTTTTTCTGTCTTCTTATTTCTCTTTGTACAGTATGTCTCTCTCCTTCCCTCCCTCTGTGGCTCTCGCCTTCTATCCCTCTCTCCCTCTCTTCTTTTCTCTTTCTCACCCTCTACATCCTCTCTTCTTATCTCACTACCTTTCTTCTCCATGATTGTACTACATGTACATGTAGCTGCATGATATAGTGTGGGTGTGGCAGGAGCACTTGTTATCTAGATCGACACTGTTGTGTAATACAAGAGGAAGTGGTTAGATGAAATCACCCTCTAGTTGCATAATAATGTGTTGCAGAGTTATTGTTTACCTATTCGAGAGAATTGATGGTCTCTGTACATTATCATTTTTTTCTTAATATGATAATATTGGTATTTGCAAGTGTTTTTTTTAAGAGTGAGAGGAGAAAGAATATTAATTCACTACAAAAACAATGGAAAAAATGGAATGAAATGTTGTGCCACTGAATAGTAGATTTGTCCATGTTATTGAACAGTGAATGGAAGATACATATAAGTGCAAGTGTAACGATGATGATGTTAATTTGACCCATTCAAACAAAATGAAATTGAAGTGTTTCAAAATAACTAAACAACAAATGAAATTACAGGAGGTTAATGAATCCTGGTTGAATAACAGAAGTGTTGGTATTACCCATTACTTGTGACCAGTTGTTTACATGGCTGTTACCATTGTCACACAGAGAAGTGAATCACTCACAAATTATGTGTGACCATAAAAGGAAGTTTCTGGCACATCCTCATTTGCATATCGCCCCCATGAACAAATAGGGAAACTTACATGTAAGTAGATAGACGGTCAATCAAAACCCAGTGATTTTTATGGTGATTGTAAACTTGTATCCCATCACATAGCTACATTTACATGTATAAGGAAATACACAATACATGTAAGTCTCCTTACATGTATCTCACTATAGCTTATAGTACATAGTCTACAGATTAAGGTTTATTTTGCAGAAACCATATTGGAGTTTTGGTTTTGATATGATTTGTGTCGTTGATTGGTCTCCATTCAGATTCTTTTCTCTCCAATAGTAATTGCTATTTGATGTGAAACTTAGCCTAACTCGGCAGGAAGGTGTTATGGTATTTTCTTTGTCATAATCTCATTGAGAGAAAGATCAGAACATAATCTGTTTAACTGGAGATTCAATATTGTAAAGGTATTGCTAGCTTCACAATAGAATTGCATTTGATATGTTAATTCAGAGAGTTGGGTACCTAGCTTTTCTGCGATATGAGGTGAAGGAGCCCAGCTTGGAATTTAATCTAGCCTTAATCCTGTTATTGCTTCTTATCCATTTAAGCACTTTACAGACATCTTTAATTAAATTAAGCCTTTAGCATTCCAGGCGAGGAAGAAGATATATTAAATCAAAGGATTTGCAGAATTTGTCATGCATGGTTGCAAACTGGTTTACTACATGTAGTTGTACAGTATTATTAACTTTCTATTGTTCTCCCTCTTAACTTCCAGTGTTAATTTTTCTATTTGATTCTTTGTAATATCTCTCTGCTTTGTCCTCTTTGTTTCTTTCTCCTGCACCTCAAGATCGCCATCTTTACCCTTTTTGTATATTCCTTCTTGCCCTTCTTAGAACTTTATTAATGTTTTCGGGTGGGGGGGGGGGGGGGGGGGATATTAAATTTTTCATCTACCCCTACCCCTACCTTAACTCTCAGTGTGTATAGTATTACAATTTTCACAGATTTTGGTTTAGCTTCATGTAGGCTAAGAACTGTATAAGTTCTTGTAAGCACAATACTACAGTACCAACACTGCATGGACTGTCTGTTACCCCACAATGTCCTCATTTTGTACCATGCGTCTGGACGCGGAAGGAAGAAGCTGTGAGACAAGGCCATTCATGTACTTCTTACCAGCACATTCACCTTTAAGTAGAATTATAGCCCTCCTACATGTGAAGGAAGTACTCAAATGTCAAACGCTTCTTCCCCTCCTACAGTCGAAAAACACACACAAGCTATCTGTACTGCATAATGTAGACAGTTTTGTAGGTTTCCCTCAGCAAGGAATACATTTTGGGTGTGAGTCCCATGAAGTTCCATGCTGTCTGCTATCTGAATCGTATCACAACATCACGATATAGTTGGTCAGTGGTATGTGGAAAATTTCAACACATGTTAGAAAAGGAAGATGCTGTCATCAGAATTAACATCTGATAACAGTCCAATAAATGTAGTAATAACAGTACTGACAGTAAAATATAAGAAAATTAGATTTTTATTACTTTTTATCACCAGTCATGTTATTTGATCAAAACGACAACAGTAAAACCACCAACAATGATGATGATACAAGCAACGAGCACTCTATCTCTGGCAGTAATGCTTTGGTGGATATTTCTATCTCGGAGACTAAACATCCGCCAAATCCCATCCTCAATCTGCATAAATCCCACCTTTCTGGATCCGCATGATCTGGGATCTGTGTGCTGTGTTTATATCCATGGGTATCGCAGGCGCTGCATGAAGATATGTAATTTCATCTTCCGCAAGGACTTGAAACCACTAAGCCATGCAGGTACAGTAGGAGGTATGTAGTCTTCCAGCACAGACTCTAATTTGACACTTTCATACAATTCATCATGCCTCGTGTGACTATTCCACACTCCCTGATTCCTTAGCAGCTACAGTACATGGCCTATGTATTGTAGTCTCGTAACGCATATCCTTCTTTATTCTCACGGACATGGGTATGTCCCTGCAAACTAGGAGATACATGTGTACACCAAAGAGATATTTGTCTAGGTTTTCTTTTTCCACCCACTTTGTTCGGATGACTGCCTTACATTGATTGTAAATGTTCGCCTCGCATGGTGGCTGTTTGGCCGAAGCTAAATTCAGTACAGGTTTGATAACATAGGGTTTAGATGACCTCGGGGATTACTTCTGTGCTAGAAAAGAAAAGAAACGTTTAAAGGGACACATTTTATGTCTAACGTCATGAAACAAACTGACTTACACCATGTGATACATGGACATGTATAGGGGGTCGTATCTTGTTCAAAGGGTTTCTGTTTTTGATTTGGGGGGGTCTCCATTTTTGTCTCTTTTTGTTTTGTCCCCATGGGATAAGTTGAAGCTAAGTGTACTGCAGAGTGACAATGCATGTCTGGGCTTTATTGCATAGACCTGTAGTCCTTGTTGTATTCTTAGGCATGATGTGACCATATTGTAATATTAAAGGAATGAAAAAACAAAACAAGTCCATGCCTTGTCCATACATTCAAAGTTATTGTAGATAATCCATGTACATTATGTGTGCATACATGTATATGAATATCAATTATGATTGATGTACAGTGAAGTAGATGAAAATGACAAATGGTAGGAGATGCATTGATTTGACCTAATGAACGCAGTTTCAGTTTCAGCTTCCAAACGCATACTTTTTTGCAATTTGTTCTGACTTCCTTGTGCTGTAGTAGAGTGCAACTTACCGTTCATGTGTACTGGGCACAGGCACTATAATTGGGGCAAGATATTGAATTTGTATTAAACAAATTGATATTGCGAGGAGTTTTGTTGGCTCTGACCTTTTCAGTTCTGCTATGCAAAGGTACCAGTGAGCAGCATATTGAATTCCTTTCTTGAGCAAATGTGTTGAATTCATGCTTGGTCCATTTCATCATTTAAAGTTAACATTTACCTTAATGTAAAAAATAATAAGAAAGAAAATTTGATATGACCTAAAATGCTTATTTACAATTTGTGAGGTCTTAGCAGTTTACAATTCACAGAAACAATGTTAGATTAGGAACGTCTTTTTTTTAATTCTAGGTTTTTGTATCTATTAAGTGACTTTAAAAGATAAAATTGCTGAAGCATGCAGGAACTGTGTACCATATAAAATGTAAGGCTCCTTAATTCCAATGCAGAAGTCAGATATCTGTGGCGAGCAAGTATTTAGAGTGGTGATCAATAGTATGGTACAGAGCACACATTGATCCTTCTGAAAGACATTAACATTATTTTTGTGAGGATTCTGTTGAGACATTTAACAAAAATGATCAGAAAATAATTCAATAGTTCCTTTTAATCAAAATTCTGTAGATCTTCCAATGGAGTTAGCCTGTCTGGCAGGCTATTGGACATTTCCAATGTAAACTCTGAAATACGGTCTAGTATTCACAAGACTAATCACTTTCCTGTCTCCCTTTGGGCACGCTAGAGGAGAATGATTTAGTCTACTGTAGACAGACCTCTTTATTGAAGAGTTGGGATTATAAATTCCTATCAGCCTGGTAGCGAAGCTAAATGATGTTTGTTAGATACCTCTCTTGACCTGATAGGGGCGTGTTCCCTCTATTCAGCCCATTGTTTGGGCCACTTACAACACCAGCCAAGCCTTCTTCTCAACACCAAATACCCTTCAAGGAGGAGGAGGGTTTCTCTGGCTTGTATCAAAATACTTGAAAGACCTGCATAATCTGACCAACAATGAATGCGGGGTAGTGGAGCATCCAAATCTGAAGTGGGAGAATCGTTCTCTGTGAGCCTACCTCTATGTACTTGTAGGCTGGGAGTGTGCTGCTCTGTAAAGAATTGCTGCAAACACAACTAAGTCTGGACACAGACTATTCCTGCTCTCCTTTGTGATCTCATGAAGGAGGAGAAGTCTAGACACTATCTCTCAGACTGGATGAGAAAGGAGGAAAGATGGGGAAAAGGAGATAATTGAATAAGTGCGCTTATAATGTAGTTGTTGCTTTCTTCATCCCAATGTACTGGGAAAAAGATACTCTTTGGTCTCTCCCTTGGTTTCATCCCCCCCCCCTCCTTTATCCTTTTTCAGTCTAAAAAAGTTATACATTTGTATGTGAGCTACCAATAGTGCAGTACAGCAATATGTTAAATACAGTCAAGCAAGCTGTTGTATTGGAGTGATTCCATTGTGATAGATTGGCTATGCTGGTGACAAATTCACTAATATGCTTTTCACACTGGCAAAAATTTCCTTAGCCCCGTACTATAGGTGGGGCTAAGGGGGGGCCTTAGCCCCACCTATAGTACGGGGCTAAGCTTAGACCACTTTCTGTTCACATTGGTTTTTACCAAAGTAGGCTAGCCCCACCAATAATCCGGGATTATTTGGCCCTGCAAAAAAGCAGGGCTAACACCGCAATTGCAGGGCCAAGCCGAATAGTCCGGGGCTAAGAGCGCCAGTGTGAAAAGAAACAAAAAATAGTACGGGGCTAAGGAAATGCGATGTTAGCTCTCAAGGCCGAAACGCCGAGACCAATCAGATAAGGCCCGACGGGCGAGTGACCTTGATGCGGAGTGGTAAAGAGCCGATGTGCAAGACGTACACTCATAAATATTCATAAGCTGTCGAGAAAGTCCGGGGCTAACGATTTCGAGTGAGAACAGTGTGAAAAGCTAGTCGGGTTTAAGAAATAGTGCGGGGCTAAGAAATGCCAGTGTGAAAAGCTTCAAAAAATAGTACGGGGCTAGGAATAGTACGGGGCTAAGGATAGTACGGGGCTAATTTTTGCCAGTGTGAAAAGCATATAAGGCATCTGACAATAAAGCTCAATAAATCAATAGCTAAGCTGCCTAGCTGGAAATCATTATTGCACACACATATATTTGTGTGCATGCAATAATTACAATGCGCAGTACACACACAAGCATAATTTCATCCTACAGAATTGTCAACAAGTTTCAAATTCTACATGTTATCATGTACAGTACTAGGAATAGGTGAGTGACAATAGAAGGAAAGAAAGCCGCTGTGGTATTCGTTTATAACGTCACCAGAAGAAATACTGTCCATTGTAGTGGGTATAGAATCTTCTGGGTCAGGGACTTGGGACAAACGTCAAAGAGCCAAAGTCATCAGGTCATTGACAGGATGTCAACTACAAGTCAACCGTGTTGACGCTAAGCCAATGTTTCCTGTTTCAATCACTGGAGAGAATAAAGGGGGGGTTGGCGGTGGGTAGCATTGTTGGAGAGGGGGTAGGAGTGAGGATATGGAGAGGGAGATGAAATATAGGGTGAGTAGGGGGGGGGGGGGTGGAAGGTATAAACGAAAAAGGATATGACAGAGATTCAAATGAGAGGGTGATAACATGAAGAGAGGATGAGAGCACATAAAAATGGAAGAAAAAAAGGTAATTGGAGAAGAAGCAGGAAGGGTTTAAGTGAGAAAGAATGTGAACATTTTCAAGAGAATAATTCTTGCTTAGTCTAATAGTGATGATGTATTACACAAATGCTTCCTGATACCCATCATTCTTCTCAAAAGTTGTTTTTATATGCAAAATAAAAATCTTTTTATGAATCTTTTGTGTGTTTTTATCATGGCTTTGATGAAATTGATATCCTTATTTTCTACCTCTGGTCATTATTTAGTGGATAATGTACAATATGTAAATATCAACTTTCCCAAACTGCTTGTGGTAATGGAGACTGAAAGTAAATAGCGGAGTTAGACAAGCATGTCCTTCCTTCTCATTGGAGGATGCACATGTTGCCAAATTGCACGTAGCCCTTTTTATTATGGTACATGAAAAGGAAACCACTACGTCACTAAACTGCTAAGTACAATGTGCTTACCAGATGAATAGGTTCGATTCTATCATAACTTGATATCTAATCACACCCCCCTGATCTATTCAATAGAGGAGTTTAATGTACTATATTGCAGAGCCTTTCTGCACCAGGTCGCGGAACCTTTATGCAGGTCACAATTACGCATGGATTAGATCCAGGTACTACACAGACAGTCACATTCCTCCCAACCCCAGCCCTACTCCTTTTCTAAAATAGTACACTCTTTCCTTCTCTCCTTTCTTATTTCATTCAAATGAGTAATTTCTCAGTTTGTTAGCAGTCTGGAATGTCAAGGTTCGGAGCCCATTGATAACACCCAGCGTGATTTTGTGATTTTGTGATTTTGTGATGTGCGCTATATAATAGAGGAGTAGGATTGCATAGGCTGTGAGGCATGCAATGAGATCATACTGATTGTTTAGCTCTGTGTAGCCTTTGTTCTAGGCTTTGGAGTCTGTTTCTGTTTGATTCACTGCCGCAATCATAACTAAATTTAAAATGTCGCCACATACATGGAGACTTTATTACATTGTTGCTTCTATGAATGGGGTAAGGGGAAGGGAGCTGGCACAGGAAATGAGACTTAGTTGGGGTTGCAGTCGTACATACAAAACAAACAGACCCAACAGGTCAGAATCAAGACTACTGTAATCATTGTATAGTGGATTCGGAGAAAGAACATGGACCACTATCATAACCATTTATGTCCTGCCAATTCATATGAGCATCAGTTCACACACTGGAATCACATAGAGCAGTATGTACATAGAACAGGAGGAGTTAACCCTCTATGTGTCATATACTGCTGCTCTATGGGATTTTCCTGTATTACTGGTGAAAAAAGGCACATGTGGTATACAAACAGTTATAGAGAGGGTACATGCTCCCCTTCAGATGAATCACCCACTGTGATGCTGCATTGACAGTCGGTCCTGGTTAGAGCTATAAATACAACTCATGCGAACATGTGCAGGTTAGGGGGTTGTTCATGGTACATACTGCATGTACTACACAAGTAGTTTGCCCAGCGGTACGCGGAAGTAAAGCTTAGAAACATATGAGCCATGTGTTGTATTAGGCAGAGAGGGAGGGAGGGTTCATGTGATGTGAAGAATGTGTTGGATTGTGTGCCTATTGGCCTAGATTTGTAGGGAGTGTGTCCCTGTAGTAGTCTGCAATGTGGACTTATATGAGACCAGAGTTCTCCTTACATGTACCTCTCCACTGGCCTTAGCTCTGAAGCCAATAACTTCCCCTTGTATGGTGAAGCTTAGTCCCATTTGTGCTGCTATTAAATACTACCTGATCAGAGGGGGAGGGGGTAGCAATTGTTTGTGAGGGATATTTTTCATATTGCTTAAGCTCCATTCCGTCCCGTTGATTTTTGTTCCCTTGACATAATAGTATTGAAGTCATGTTTTTTTTTTAGCTTCCTCCAGGCATTTACAACAGGTGCAAGTCCCACACTGAACCATGTTGCAGGACCTCTGCATTGTGCCCTATGAGGGCTATTTGATATTACGAGGGCTATTTGATATTACGAGTGCTAAATTTTGTGTAACTGATAGTAATGAATGTATTCACTCTCTCTTTCTTCCTCCAGACATTTACAGCATGGTGCAACTCCCACCTGAGGAAGGCCAATGCCCAGATTGAGGAGATCGGGCAGGACTTCTGCAATGGCCTGAAGCTCATGACCCTCCTGGAGGTCATCTCCAGCGAGAAGCTGCCCCCTCCAGACCGTGGCAAGATGCGCTTTCACAAGATCGCCAACGTCAACAAGGCGCTCACCTATATTGCGTCAAAAGGCGTACAGCTGGTCTCCATCGGTGCAGAAGGTGCATTATCAGGATGAATATAAATGATAATTATAATAATTGATAATAATTACAATGATTAGAAAGTTGAGTTTAACTGAATTTAACCCACTCTTCACTGAACCCACATGTTTTTTTGGCATTTCTCTATTCAGCTGCTGGCTGAGCAGCACGACTGCGGCATAATTTTCTATAGACGACAGGCTGTGAATGAAGTTCAAATTGTTTAAATGGCAAAATAGACCATCTTCCTAATGTATTCACATTTTATGCATTTCATTCCGACAATATGTTACTATTAGTAACCCCAAAGCTTGTTCGAAGTTTGACTGAGTAGCAACACCTTACAGATTCAGTGTGAATCTGAATCCCGAAATACAGGTGAATGTGATAATGCTTTCAAAGCCACACCCTTTTGGTTACCTGCAATTCCATGGCACACTGACCGTGAACAATGGGTTAAACATTTGTTATTAGGGGTAAAGGAAAGAAGTGGTAGAAATCATGGCACAATCATTTTGCCGCAAACATGGACTTGTCTGATTTCAGCCAGGAATCGGCTCAAAAGTGAGACCAGGATCTGTGATGATGTGAACACTTTTTCTCATTGGGTTTTGAGAGGCATGGCTCAGTTGTTTCTAGATATCAGGCTTAAACAGAAATCCTGCAAGTTTGTTTAGTTTTCCCTGCTTGTGTGTAATAAAAGATTACTGTATTCTACCTCTGTGGGTGTGAAATCACATGCAAATCCAACTACCAGCACCTTTCCCTTGGATGCTAGAAGCCGGTAAACAAGCAATGATATCAGGGACATGTCATCAGATTTCAGCAGCCCTATACGGTTGCATTTAATAGTGATATCTTCATAAAGATCCGGCTGTAGACACAGACGTGGTGTGCTTTCTGCCAAGGATTAATCAGAATTTCACCAGAAAATGACTTTTATGACGCCTACTCATGGATGCATGCATCTATCATACTCAGCCTGTCTTAATTAAAGCAATATGATAGATTGAATGACTGAATTAATACTTTTATGGAAAGATGAATGACAGAGATGGCATTTTTAGGATAGTTTCCATTGTGGCGTAGCTTTATTCAGCAATGATTCAGAGCAGCTTTACTTTTTAAGATTTAGGGGATTAAGTAATCACACATAATTCCCTATTGGGAATTCACATATTGTTTGAATAATCCCCTAGTAAATGGGATGATGTTGAAGCTCTTTTAAAAATTATGTTGCTACATCATCTTTGTTCAAAATATTGAAAATAGGGTGATTTATACACTATCGAATCTCCCAAAATGTACAAGCCCAGTATTACTGTGGGTAACATCTGTTTTTATTTATAGGCACTGATTACTGTCATGCACCCCATTTGTTACATTCACATTTGACATACTATGCAAAACTGTATCACCATGTTTCCTCTTATATTATGTAGGTTATTAGGTCAGATGAGGCAAGAAAATTGAATTAAAATATATTTTAAGACTTTAATCTTATAACTGCAGAGAAGCGAGAATGATGTCATGGCTAGTAGCATATTTGCCAGTTTGCATAATTGCATTTATTTCTAATAAGAAAGAAGAAGCCACATGAGGCTAACAGTTTTGAATGGCAAAGTGTAAACCTGACTTCATAAAGAAAAAGCAGTTAGTCACACTATTGATGTCCGAGTATCGTCACCATGACTGATATTATAGTGTTATAACTTTGCGGTTCTACCCAATGACATTTCTCTGAAACAATTAACCTTGAAGGAAAACATGATGACATCTTGCCCCAAAAAACTTTCAAGCTCCAAGTGATAACAAAAGATAACATGTGTATACAATATACTTGAATGTTGAACTAATGTTACTTTCTGTCCTTATCTCCCCTTCCCTCCCTTTCTCCCTCTTACCCCTCCTCTTTATATTTCTCCACTTACTCTCTTTCTTTCTGCTTTTATTATTTCCTTGAAATCTGTGTTTGACTTTGGGTTGAAATGATTTTCCTGTCATATCCCATATCCTGCACAATTTCCTTGAATGTCTACATCCCTGTCCTTCCTCATCTCTGTGCATTTCTTATTTTTTGTTTTCTTTTTCTCCAAATACAGAAATCGTCGATCAAAACTTGAAGATGATCCTGGGTATGATCTGGACTATTATCCTCCGGTTTGCCATCCAGGACATCTCAATAGAAGGTGGGAGCTATACTCCGTGCCACGCCCAGTAACGGCCACTAACTCTTCCTCTCTCTCTCTCTTTTCCTCCGGGACACCCTTTGACATTACCTACAACTGTTCTGAACGTGGCTATGTAGAATATTTCAGTATGAAGTGGGGGACTCCTAATGAACCTGTGACACACCAGTCATCTATTTGACACCCCTCGACACCCGCCCCAACTATTTCCCCCTCCACTCTTTCCCTCTGTCATCACCATTTGACACCCAACGACACCCAGCACTAACCATTTCCCCCTTTCACTCTTCTCCCCTCCATAGACTCCATTTGACACCCCTTGACTGCCTTCAGCACCCAACTTTAACCATTTCTACCTTGACTCATCCCCTCCATAAATGCCATTTGACACCCCTTGGTACTCCTGGACATCTGGAACCAACCATTTCCCCTACCACTCTTATCCTCCCCTCTGTAGACACCATTTGACATCCCTTGACTGCTTTCGGCACCCAACTTTAACCATTTCTACCTTGACTCTTCCCCTCCATAGACACCATATGACACCCCTTAGCACTCCTGAACCTCTGGAACGAACCATTTCCTCCCCCTCTACTCCTCCCTTCATAGACACCATTTGCTACACCTTGACTTGATCAGACAGAGCTAGAGTATACATGTCCTAGCACCCAGTAGCAGACATCTCATTGTTGTGTTTCTCTGAATAAAAGCCAAAAGTAACAAGATTCTGTAGTTCACCATGCAGAACAGCTGTGAAGGTGATAGGAGACACACCTTTCTGGACACATCCCTGACCCACCCACTCGAAGATCCCTGTGACGTAACCCTAACAGCCTGCTACCAGCAAGAGCTACCTCAAATGACCCAACAGAGAGAGATTTGTACCAATGTTTGACAGGAGTCTGTGGGATTGCTATGTCTTTTAAATGCTGACCAGGGGTGTGCCTTGAATGGCAAACCACAGACAGCAGTCATAGAATTGGAACAGGTTCCATGTGACACACTCCTGACACACCCCTGACACACCCCTGACACACCCTTGACACACCCCTGACACGCCCACCTAGACAGCCAATGACATACCCCTGCCACAATATAACCCTTGAAACACACAGCATCATATATCTACTACTGCTGCTACCCAATATTGGATACTATCCTTCTTACCTTCTCTTTCAGTCAGTTGAAGTACATGTATTAAGTTAAATTGATAAAATTTTAAGCAGCCAAGCAAATATTTTGTAGGGAATGAATGACCCCTTAAATTTCATTGGCAATTTCAATTTACAATCAGTTGTAAATACAAGTTTTATTAACACTTTTCTGATTTCTCTACCAATCCTAAAAAGAACCACCAGCATATTGTGATGCCATATCAGAAAAATTACTCCCCGATATATGCAATCATTCTTCCTTCATGTCACATTTGTTGTATCAGTTGTAAATTACCAAGGTGCTATGTCTTTCACTTTTACTTTCTGAGGCATGGTGTTCTTCTGCTTGAGACAAGACACGTGAATAGTTTATCATGAATAAGTAGTAATTAATGTTGATGGATATAAATGAAAGAATAAATGTATCAATGGATTGCATAATGACAACAAATTAAGTGTTCACAATTAGTTGTCAATAAGTGCATCGTGCACTGTACATGCAGTATGGGTGCATGAACCTAAAACTCTTTTATATAGATTAAAGATTTGCATTATGGTCAACAAAAAGAAATATACCAAATAGAAATTCACAAAAAAAAGTTCTTAGATAGGTATAGATTTGAGCCAACAATCCGACATCTAAGAAGTTATTTTGAACTCTTTATATGAAATTAATCTGTGTATGATTGTATATCACTTCAATCTTTGTAATGTTTTTATTGACATGATGCTGACTTTGAATTAAGAATCTTGTTATTTAAAAAGAAGTAAGCATGCATATGGAAGGTGCATTTGTGCATTTTCCTTCATCTCCACTTTGAGATGATATCTTGCTTTTCTCTACCGGGTATTGCATGCAGACATGTGCATCCGTTACCATGCATTACCTTTGAACCTGTCCCTGTCCCTCTTTTCACCCTGAATAACCTCTGACCTGTGACCTTATAACACTGATTTGCTGCTGCGAAAGCAAATGCATTAGGTGTGTTTATTGTGGTAGGGTTTGGATCTCCTCTGTTCTCGCACGCTTTAGCCTCATTTGTGTTTCTGCTTATCCTTGTTATTGTTTACACCGTTCAAAAGCTTGGTACCTTTGTTAATATTCGTACATATGTTCTGTTTTGTGTTCAATGTGTCCAAAACTTCCATGTTTCTCCTTACAATCATATTCATTAATGTGAAGTAAGAGTCCAAAGAGCATTTTATGCAGTACCTATCACATTTGTCATTGCTATGTTGCTTTCATCTGCTGCTTTTCATCTGAATTGCTGGTTTGATTTTAAAACTGATCAGAGAAAACAATTACTGAAAGGAAAATGTGAACGAAAGCTGTAAGAATCAAATTGGTAGAAAAAAAACTCTTTCGCAGTAATTTCCATTTCAGTTACCATCTGTCTACACACCATTTGAGTACATATTCATATGCACGGCCTCTATGTTCCACAAGTTACCATGCCATTTCATTTCTGATGGACTCTTACTGTACATATTAATTTGAAAAATAATATGAGGATTTGATTTCTATAAAACCTATAATTTTTCTGAAGAGGAACACAGATTGCTTTAAATTTTGTCAAGCCTTTCACTTTCGTCCATTTATGCGTTTTGAATTAAATCATTTTGTTCAGTCTTGTACATGTTTGTCATCGCATTCTTTGTTATTTGTTCTAACCTCCATATGCTACCAATACTAAAAAATATATATATAGTTTCTTAGTGCACTAGCTTAAAGCCATTCAGAAAGCTGACTTTGAGAGATTGAGCATGATCTTCCAGAATGAGAATCAAAACTTACAAAATGGCAAGAAAGTTGGCGAGCTCATGTCCATTAGAGTGGCGAGTGGGTTGATGTGTGTTCTAACTCCTTCACTCTTTCACTATCTAATCTTCTTCTCATGAGACCAGCATGTATTAGTCAAATCAACTCTGTCAGAGTCAAGTTTAACTGTCTAACGTTTGCTGGTCAGTTTTCACAACTTCTTCACTATCTGTTAATTTGCAAGCAGACTAACACGTTTTAGTCAAACTAAATCGGCCGTAATGACATTTATTTGTCTGACTTATCTGTGCTGGGCAAGTTAGTCCATCTTGACTTTCACTCTGTATTATGTTTTCAAATCTTTATTTCTTGGACTAGACTTTGCGTCAGAGCCCGACTCTTACACGTTAGTCATTCAGAATTATTTTGAAGAATAATTCTGTGATAAACTTGCAACAGTCAGAACCAACTCTTTCTGATAAGTCAACTGATTTCTTTTTATCTTCTGGCTAGTGTGAACTAGTCAACTGCTCTTTTGTTTATCTACCTCTGACTAGTGTGACTTAGTCAGCTGCTCTGACTAACCACTACTAGTCTTTTCTGCCACACACAACCCGTGTCCACTCTCCCCGCCCCGCCTGCGGCTTCCTAAACTCTAGATCACTCTGCGAAGGACGGCCTTTTGCTGTGGTGTCAGCGCAAGACCTCCCCCTACAGAAACGTCAACATCCAGAACTTCCACAATAGGTAAACTGTGTGTTGATGTAATCAGCCAGAGGGGTGTGGCGAATGAGGTAACCACGTTGCTGTGATAGTCACAAGAGTAGCTTGTAGCATCTGCCAGGGAGTCATGTTCTCTCTTCTGTAGTGTGTTTCCTTAACAGAGTCCTTGTGTGTTGTTCTGTGTGTCTTCTAACAAATTTATTTTTCCCCGCTGCTGTTTGTCATCCAAGCTTTCATCTGTACCATTCCTTCATTTCTCACTATCGGTAGATCAAGCAATCATTCTTCACGCAGATTCATATTTATATATTTTTTTTTTACCCCAAAGCATGTAGGCACGTAGTTAGTGCCAAACTAACGCATGGCATGGCTTGTTTTGTTCTTTTTGTTTTGTCAAATACAACTGTAGAATCCAGCGCAACAAGTGGCCTTCTGCTGTGGTGCCAGCGTAAGACTGAACCCTACAAGAATGTCAGTATTAAAGACTTTCATAAAAGGTAATGCTTCACCCCCTGCCAAAACCATCCTTCACTCCTGCTGCCCCCCCCCCCCCAAATACCCCCTGCAAATCCCCCCCCCCCCCCCCGACTAGCTTTGCGACTCAAGTCCCATGCCCACTCCCTCCTTCGTCTTGTGGGTCTTTGGAATTGTCGCATCCATGCGCATTAAACCCACACCAGCAATACCTGAAAAACACCTAGAGAGAAAGGTGGAGTTAAAGCGGTACGGAGCACGTTGAATGGAGCATGCAGTGCCTTTTGATTTCTTGCATGCTCCTTGTTGCCCCCCTACCCCCATGAATTTCTTGGGGAATCTTTGTTTCCAAGTTTGTGTTGTCTCTCGGAACAGAGTATACAGCAAAAGACGGTCTGTTGCTATGGTGTCAGCGAAAGACCGCCCCGTACAAGAATGTCAACATCAAGGACTTCCATATGAGGTGAATGATCCAAAACAAAAACTAAAACTTCTCAAACAAATAAGAAAACAACAATTCTTAAAAGTCAAATATATCGTCTAGGAGGATTTTATTATATTCATGAAGTGTTTGATTTCCAGGGGAGATTTATGTGCCACTGGCCGTATTTTGCACCAGTAACAACCTCAAATCATATAGAGATGCTCTTTATCTTGTACATATGGAACGAACAAACAGAAGCAGAAGAATACTGAAATATACTTATATGTCCAGCTCTCCTCCAAAGAGTAACGCAAGGTGCACAACTTTTATATACTGATCACACATCTTCTTGATAACAATGACATAGCATCCCTCATTCATTGTCGGGGTTTTCTCCCTGTTCATTGGGAATCTGAAAAACAAAGGCCTTTTTAGTTAACTCTGAAAACAATTAATGGTTGCGGGAATCGCAAGGTAAGGATAGATAATGACCTAACCAGTCAATGCTATGTTTTTTTATAGCCGATTTGATTTTTTTCAGTCCTAATTGGAATCCATAACAAGCTTCAGGAAAGCTGAGGAAGACTGCTGAGGTTTTAATAAAGGAGTAATGGTTCAATTACCATATTGACTGACATGTTCTTTGTAGTATTTAGTTCTCTTTGCTGTCCATACCATGACATGTTATTTACAAGACATTAAAATGATCTTCACCCCCACATAGAAACATGGTTATTAACGTGAGGACTTCCATAGACCTTAATACATGTAGGCCAGAACTAAATTTGCACAGATGTCCTTAATTGATGGAACATTAAGAGATTACATTTGTTAGTCTCATTTCCCAAAATATAGAAAGAATTTGTAGTTGTGCTCATATATATCTGACCCATTATCACCATGATATAAATAAATGTTTATTATCATTGATTGTATTAGCTACATTAGCTTTTTAGATTACACAAACATGAATTTTGTCTCCTATCCTCATAGATTACTGTCCATGTTCCGTTTATGTGGATATACGTTATAGTCTATGTGATCTAGTAACATGAGTTAGTTTCTCCAGGTAGTTGACATAAAAGAACTAGAAATCTTTGATTATACATGTATGCATAACATATGTGATTTCAATGATCTGGTCGTCATTGCCCATAGGTACAGGTATTAAGATCTTGAGGAATATTACGAAGATGGAAAAAGATACCTAATGCGTGTTTTTAGTAATAAATATAAATATCTTATATATTCTTAATATACATATTCAATGAGTAAATCAGTACTAGGAAAATGAGTCTTTTCCAGCATTTACTGTTCATTATTTCAAAAGGAAGATACCAGCATATGTACAGTAGCTGTCTCTGTGTTGTCTGCATCATGAGCGATGTAACACATACTGTGATTAATGCAGTGGTCTCTATCAAAATTCGCATCTGATCATCTTGACTGGAGAATGGAGTTTGAAGTTAGATTGTCTAATCCGTGTGCCGAGGATACTTGTATTGCATACGTGTACGAGCAGTGTGGCATGTTTATGTGCATTATAATCATCATGAGATTTGAATCTCTGAAGTATTCAAACAATACCAGTCAATGCGTAGAGAGGACTGAAGCGTGTTATACGCATGTTGTCATGACAATGGTTGCTGGCAAGAGCAAGCGGGAATGCTCCTTGAGAGTGCCTGATGCTCCTCCTTGCCTTTGAATCTTGGTTGTTTAGAACCAGAAACCTGCATAAAAATAGACGTGACAACACCACTTCAGTAGTCTCTACGTGTCTGTCCCTTACTAACATACAGTAGATTGACAAATCCAAATCCTCCAGTAATTGTTTCCAGAAAAATACCAATCATGAATAAATTAATATATAAAAACACATTTTCATTCTCATAGCATGCCAAAAGGTCGTAAAGTTGATGAATGTAGATCAATGAAATCATCAAAAGTAGCATATATAACGGTCCTGCATGAAAAATACATGTAAACTATTTACACTCCTGTAGAACTTGTTAGTATTGTACATGTAACTGTTGAAAGAGGAAAGAATGCATTCATCTGCATTGCACTTTTGTCAAACAATGCCTATTATCATGATGATGATGACGATTTTAAAGCACTATTTTGTAACTAATGGAAGTACTTCAGAGAGTAGGGAGTCTTCACATGCCACAGAACGTAAGTTTTGCCCATCTTAAAAGAGTATTGATTGCGTTCCATGTCTTACAATATGGTTGATATCACCGGAGAAGGGAAATAGACAGTGGCGATTTTACAAAACTTGCATCAAATTTTTATCATAGTATGGTAGTTTGATGCAAAGTCTGGATTTAAAAAATGTGTAAATAAGTGAAGAATAGAACAAAAAATGTAAAGACATATAAGTGTGAAACCCTCATAGGACCTAGGTGTGAATAGAAAAAGGGTTTATAATACAATGAAAGAGCGTGTGGTAATGAGAGGATTAAACTTAGGGGAGATATTGATATTTGTGGAAAGAATAACATTAAACTAGACTATGAATCAAACCAGAACTACAAATCATGAATGAAATTTATCTGAAGTAAGGTCTCATATGATGGGAGGGTAATGTGTCCAGTAATGAGAAACACTGAATATTGATTGATTGTGTAGTATATAAGATTGGGTAAGTTTAGATAAAGATTTATTTTACAGCTTGACATAACTTAGAAGTCAGTTTTCATTGTGGCATTGTTAGTTCCATTTCAATGTTATACTGAAATAAAACAAAAATAGTCCACTTGCCTTTACATTGTTGTTATCATGAAGTGTATGAATACATTCAATATTGAGAGGGGCGGGGCGGGGGAATATTTATTTGCAGGGGCTATTTTTGAAGCCTGATGCCACAAAATTAATTCACTGAACCATGCTGGGTTTTCACAGGGGCACTTCTTACATTTACAAGGGCTCTTCTGTACATTTTGGGGGGCTAACTCCCCATGTGAGCCGCCATATATCCTTTTCTTTAATGCACACTCTTACAGAGTGCTTCCTTCAATGTGTGTGTATATGTGTACAGAAAATAGCCCCCCTTGGTTTTTACGACCTTAGTTTTAATTGTTGAACGCCAGGGTAAAGCACGCCCACTGAGTTTTATGTTCCTGGGCCCCAGAAAACGAGGCACTTAGTTTAGAGTTAGTGTGGCCAGTATAAATTGATTAATGACATTCTAATGGAATGTAATTGAGGAAATAAACCTGTTCTTTATGGTAGGTGATGAATGCCTTTTACAAAACAAAAGGTAGAGCGATCCATTCTTAAATGGGATACAACATCTTAAATCTGGTTGAAATCGCTGTAGGTCTTTGAGTCAAGGTTTGAATTGCAGCAATGCCAAATTTCTCTGGAAAAAAATAAAAGTATGATCAATACAGATTTGAAACTTGTATGAGTATCAACAAACACAGTGTTCTTGCCAGTGTTGGATTTCCTGTGGAAGGAACATCATGTATTCACATTTTTTTGCAAACAAATTACTATGTGCAAAGATTTTTGGCATGATACATTTGGGTGCAAATGTCACCATGATGGCGCATGTAGGTGAGCCATCTCTGAGGCTATGAGTCTATTTTACCACATGGAAAACCAATTATGGCAAAGGCCCTGTATTATAGTGGTTATGATTAAAGCAACTCATTTAAGTTACGTATGTCCCTGTATCAATATTTTGCTAGTGGTCCCAAATTTTTAATAGGTTAGTGGCACTGGTAGGATCAATGTGTAAGAAACCAGTGTGTACAGACAGATAAATGCATAGTCAGCACAAGATGTGTTTCATTTGGTTTTCCACATATGTGTCATAAAATTAGAGCAGATTTATTACCGGTAGATTGCCATTACTTAAATCCTAATCTTTCCTAGTTTGTTAACCCTGTTACATATTTACAAAAATACATTTTTACAAAAATGCATTATTGAAGAGGTGATCCCTTTAAAAATTTGAGATATTGTTATTTCTAAATGTAATTGTATGAGTACTGTATTCACATTTTTGTTTATTGTTTAAAATAAATATGAACAGTTTCAAACATTCAGTGAAGTTAGACTACAAAGTCAGAAGCGCCAACAAATGGAAAAGACCACATAATAGGAATAGGTTTGGTCTATGGAAATTTATAGTTTTTGTAGTCGATACAATTCCCTAGCAAGTACATTTCATAAAAGTTTGAATGTAGTCATTAAGAAAGTGTCCTATTTTTTTTAATAAGAATTTGTTAGTTTTTATGATGTATGCTATTGATACTTGTGATGTTATTACTAATGTTTTTTTTTTCTTCCCTCCCTTTTCTTTTTGATTTTGCTGTCTTCTCCCACACACTCAATTCCTGTGTTTTGTCTTTGTGTTTGACTCTCTTTTCTCTCTGTTTCACACACTTTCTCTTTGTGAACTCTCTGTGATCTTTTTCACTTTCTCTTTCATGTTACTCTTCTCCCATTGCCATATTTTGGGGTGGAATCCTTTCCCATCAACACCCTTTCTGGCATCACCCTTTGTTTACCTTATTCATTACATCTCCCTTCCTTCTTCCCCATTCCCCCTCCCCCCTCCAACCTTACCCTTTACCCCCTCATCCTTTATTTGTAATTACCCCCATTCTTCCATTGTTCCCCTTCCTTCCCCCTTCCTTCCCCCTTCCTTCCCCATTCCCTCCCTCTTTCCCCTCCCTCTTCCCCCCTTAACCTCTTTTTACATCTACTACAATCACTGGTATCTGCACCCGTGCTGCACCCATGTGTGACCCCCCAGCTGGAAGGATGGCCTGGGCTTCTGTGCCCTCATCCACAGGCATCGCCCAGAGCTGTTGGACTACAGCAAACTAAAGAAGGTATGTAGGATATCTGTCCCTCATCGAGCCTTGAATACTTACTACTCTCCTTCCCCCTCCTTGGAGCTCTGTTCTCACTGCTGGCTGATCGCGAGTCTTGCAACACTTTAACAGCGTTCCCAGTCCCTCTCACGGTGACCGGTGGGAAAGATGTACAGTCAAATGTATGTGTAAAGACCTTTTCAGTGGCCCATCAATGATGATCACCTCTATTCTGGTAGAAGCAATTATTCAACATTCCTGTGCCACACAAATTCTGTTCTATGAGATTTGTGTGTATTACCTGCAAAAATACATGTAAGGCACAAAAAAGAGATCTGTGTGATATATATGCTATCTCTTGTCAAATGTTCTTGCATAGACCCGTAAAGGCTTGTCTTAAAATGTACCATATGGATACACACACAGATTGCCTTTGCTGATAGCTTTGTTGAAAGGAAGGTTTAGTTCACCTGTGAATAGACTTAGATATGAAAGAAATAATGCTTCTTTTTCTAAGCCACTGGGTTATGAGCACAAATTTGACTGTACATGCTTTCCCATGCATGTCTCAGGGATGTTCACATTGTTCTTAACTTCTTGGTCACACGTGAGACTCAAGGTTGGTTTGATTGTAGAAAAGTGCGTCAAGACTGGGTCATGCTTGCCGTGGGAACACTGCTTGGTCCTGGGCTAACACACCTTGTATACTCTATTCACATTCTTATCCTCG
This sequence comes from Arbacia lixula, assembly GCA_963669155.1. NCBI lineage: Eukaryota > Metazoa > Echinodermata > Echinoidea > Arbacioida > Arbaciidae > Arbacia > Arbacia lixula. Next base: position 28,624,362 of record OZ022577.1, on the reverse strand, counting down.
CCATGGGTAGTGGATGATATTAATACTGGTTGATGAGTTTTCTTTTGAAAATGAGCAGAGTGTAACAAGTTATCATTTTTTCCAGGGAAGAACAATAGGCAATGTGAACGAGTTCGCATCAAAGTATGATAGTGTAAGCTTTCAAAAATGTTTGTTTAGTAATCTGCCTAAAATATATGAGTATTGTTAAGGACCCAAACTAATTGTGAAGATATTCCATAAGATGAAGCAGTTTATTTTAGGCATGAAACTTCTCTTTTAAAAGTCTAATTAGAATGATTATTTGTTATACATTTATAGTGTTTTACTATACAAGTACCCCACAAATGCTTAGTTAGTACTCTGGCTTTAACTAAGCTACCATAGACAGCGCTAGTTGGTCTAATTTGATCAGGAAAAAATCCTTGCCAGCACCTATTTACTGCACATGGGTTAAGATGGAGAAACATGATCAAAATACCTTGTCCAAGGGTGAAGATGCCAGATCGGGCTTGAACCCAGGATCTTCTGTGTAATAGTCAAGAACCAAAAGACCACAGAGCTCTCCTTTTAAGTAGCAGGATTGGAATTCAAGTCACCACCAATATTTATCAATATCTTGATGACTTGTCCAGGTTTTCTCAATCGGAAATCATTTCCATCTCTATATTGCAAATTGGGCATCATCTGTTCTTATGTACATAGCTCCTACTTCCGACGTTGATGCTGATTGGTCAGTATGTGATTTCCAATCTTTTGCAAAGACTTGCAATTACCACCCGATTTTTCTGCTCATTTATTTAGGCATATCTTAAGGCATTAAGGAAGAAATACTTATGATCAATGTGTGAATTTACTGAATATTAAGTTATTTCTTAAAAAGATTTTGGAAACTAAAGCCAATTGAGAGGATTGTATCTTGGGGTCAGTGATAGGATAGCTTTGTTACACTCTGCTCATATTTTCCACCCGGAAGCTAACATTATATCTGGATGGCACTTCAAATTCTTCTGTTCTCACTCTCTATATTTAACATTGGTATCTCTCTAGACTGACACATCATATCAATTCATGCTATCATTCAATTCATTCTATTCAATTCATTCTATTCAATTCATTCTTGATTCATATTGAAGACTAATTCAATAAATATCTTCCCTCATTTTGTAAGAAATATGAATAAACATGAGGCAAGAGAACTGATTAATATCCATGCATAACTAAATCTGCTTCAATATCATACTATTTCATCCCCCAACTTTTCATGATTTTTTTTTTAATCCACCATGTTTATTCTCCATAATTCATATTTTACCCCATATTCCACCACTCATGCTTCTTATTCAATTCAGGAAGGCTGAAATATATTTTGTTTTGACCTAACACAGTATTGGGAACCTTTTTTTTCACTTTTGTGTGCACACAGGAATTGGAAATCATTTGTTTTCATTCATATCTTTCAAATTTCCTGTGATGGAAGTAATCAAAATATGGTCCTCAATTAGCCTATGATACATGAAAAGTTAAATTCTTACAACAACACTTGATTGAATGGGCCAGGTTTTGGGTTCTTCAAGTATTTAAACGATGACAAGAAACATATATGACATTAACAGCAGGAGGGTAATCATAAGCCTTGCATGCATCTTTCCCACCATTGCCATTGCTTGATAATGGTATGATGCTATGATAATTCCTGAATGAAACTGGAATGACGTATTATTTGATTCACATTATGAATGTATTTCTTTTTTGACAATTGCATCATGATTTGCTACCATTTGTACGCATGGTTCGTTATTCCGTCCACTTTTCCTTTTTACATGAATACACACATTCATGCTTCATAACTTGAAATCAGTAAATTTGTCCTCCAAAAACATGAATCCTCAATTCATACACCCAAACGCACACATGATGAAGGGATACCAGTGTTAGATCTGAGAAATCGGGAGCAGCAAAATGTTCCTCTGTCGAGGGGAAGGATGTGAATTTAGTTGTAGATGTGCAACGCCTGTTTATCAGTTTGTATTTGGCATGATGAGGCATGGAAATCTTACATGCGATCTTTAGGGTGTGGAGTCATTTATATCTTTATAGAATGAAATGGAGATGAAAGCAGGGATACACTTGTCATTTATGTCACGTTTTAGTTTAGTGGCGTTATTCGTGATTCACCCACTGGATAATGACTCTATATATGGTTGTGCGTGACTTGGGCATTGTGATGTGAGTGATGTTTGAACCGCAAGGTAATATAAGTCAGTTTCAGTTTAGATTAACGTTGTAGTAGAATTGTGCGGGACAGAGTTTCAAGGTGAGTATCGTGAGTGATTATATTCTGTATTGACAAAATAAATTAGTTTTAATACGACACTGGCATGGAGTAATGAGGAATGAACAGAAAATGATACCAGAAGTCGAATCAATATGCTCACGATTTGGAGCATTCATGAAGCTAATGGACACAGGAAAACTCAAACTTGAGAACTTTTGAATGTAATCTGGCCTGTCATGTGAAGTCATTAAATCATATTTATTGTTTTAATGACATCAGAAGCACCCTTCTCTGGAGAAAGGTTTTGTTGGATAGTAGATTTCAAAATGCCATGTGCAAGTCATCAAGATAATGAGCAAAAACTTCAAGCACATATGAAGTGCCCTTTACAAAGCCAAAGTATTTCAAGTACAAATAACCAATTGTGATGATAATCTAACATAATGGACAAGTACCGTTACATCCAGAGGGGGTAAAATACTTCAGATTTCATCCAATGACTTCAAGATCAAGTTTGAAGATGACTAAGAAGAAGAAAAGGAGAATGGTAACAGGGGTTCTTGTAATGGACTTCCTTCCTCATTGCGTTGCTTTGTCTATAAGGGGTTCCCTGCTGCCATGGTCTAGTCAGTGTTGGCCCAGTGGAATGCTTGGAATTCAACATGTGTATGTACATTACCATGGCAGGCATGGTGTAGATAGGCCATCTCGCTTTATCTATACAGCTTGTATATATGACCTATGTGTGCCTGATATGCATTTGTATGTATGTATGTATGTATGTATGTATGTGTGTCTGTGTTGTGTGTGTGTGTGTGTGTGTGTGTGTGTGTGTGTGTGTGTGTGTGTGTGTGTGTGTGTGTGTGTGTGTGTGTGTGTGTGTGTGTGAAAGAGTGAGTGAAAGTGTGTGTGTGGCATGTCATTGTGTAGGAACTATATATGTATGTATTTTTATAAGTAATGATGAACTAGATAATTGCTGTATGCACTAATTAGAAGGTATCTGAAGATAATTTTTACATTAATAATTCTTTAATGATAGTCTACAACTTGAAATACATTATGAAACATGTATGGAATTGAAATATAGGCTAACATATTAAATGCAAAATTTATGAGACAGGCTTAGTGCACTTTGTAATTATGATTTTTAAAATGGCAGATTGACTCAAATATTTGAATTGAAATGAGAATTTGTGAAAATTATGTCGACCAAAAATTAATAGACTGAAATAGATGCTTGAAAAGTGAAGTGAAAAGTGTCAATAGATGCATGCTCCCAAGTTAAACACAGAAGAAATCATCTGAATTATTGATGCAAATGGACATATGAAATACACTTAAATTATCAAAGTCTACTTGAAGCAGTTTAGTTACTAGCTCACCATGGAATGGGTAGATTTTTTAGGCTTGTAAGAAGCTACTTTGAGAATAAAAACTTGTAATCACATTTAACAACTCCAACTGAAACTTTGATTTCGAAAGAATGTGGGGGAAGAATGTTACCACTTTGGAATCTAACAATTCAACATTTGCTGCCCTCTTGAGTCATCACATGAACATGCTCATTAACCAACAATTAGTTGCTTTTGTTCCAATCAATAAAGCTCTTACCCAATCCTTGCACAGAGTGCTTCCTATACTTAGTAAAAGTGACAGTACGTGTTGTAGGAGATCAAAGAGATACAGGTCCCAAGAGAGAAACAGTAACTCCTTTGAGGGAAGACTGCTATTAAAATTAGGAGCAGTTCTGGATACTGTTTCTTAATGTCAGCAACCTTAAATTATGAATACCATGGGAGGAGTACAGATAGTCACTATGGTGAGGATCAATGTATGTTACAGCACAGCATAGGATGGATGAGGAATGGGTTTTAGGTTGGTAGGTCCCTGGTACGTTTACCGGGAATACCAGGGACAGGCGCCAAATCAGCCAATCACTCAGACGAGCACAGGAGGTGTCGTGGGTCCGCTGCATCACATTTAATCAGCCGAGATGATGGCTGTGTGTCAAGAGGCATGCATTAAACTTTAGGGAGGGGGGGGGGGGGGGGTAAGGAAGTCATCATGAGACCCCCCAGGAGTAAACATGAATGATCATTGTCTACATTTAGCCTTGCTACTGCTGTGCTTATTTAGAGCCATAGAGCTATTGTGCTGGAATAATTTACTGCCATCTCCAAACTAAGCCTAATGTAATGTTGAGTTTGGACTCGTCCAGCCTTCGATGTAAATGAGGTCAAGGTGTATATGCGTTTGATTACGGTGTATAATCCTTCATGAGGAATGGTTTAGAGCTTACAAGCTATTGGTGAAAAGGGGGGCAAGGTTTATGCGCATTTGATTGCCGTATTTAACCCTGTGTCAGGTCTGGTTTAGAGTTTAGTTGGCCATGCATGACAATAGGGTCAAGGCATAATGTGCATATCATAGCAGCTGTGATCCTGTGTTCGGCCTGGTGTAGTGTTTAGCTGGCCGTGTGTGAAAAGGGGGCCAAGGTGTGGAGGTATGTGATGCCTGTGGTATGTGTTGGGTAGGGATATGTGAGGGGGTTACAGCGATGATGTGTTACAGTCTCAATAGATGAATGCCTCTAGCACTCCTACGTGTGACTCAAAAATACCACGGGACTAGAATCTTTAAAAGAAAAGATACACATATTATTTGAATACCTTTTTTATGATTTTGTTTCTATTTCGGACATTGTACTGTATATTATAGTTATCACACATACTGATAGTGGTAGTAAATATAATGTATATTTAATCTTGCTGGAATTGTTTGAAATAATTTCAAAAGTAGATTAAAGTTATTTGACGAATTTCAGTTTTGTGATACAAATCCCCAAATAAAGAATTAAAAAAAAAAACAGTTTTTGATTTTAGAAGATAGGTCTATGGTTTAAAATATGTTGACTTTATTTTAAAGCAGCTCGAAGGTGATCAAATGACTTTTCATAGTTCTTAAGAGTCAGTCAACACCACAGTGTCATTCCATAGATTTAACCTGGATTTAACCTTGGCCTCATACCTGGGTCTAAATGTGCTAAAGTTTCTATTTCGGACATTGTACTGTATATTATAGTTATCACACATACTGATAGTGGTAGTAAATATAATGTATATTTAATCTTGCTGGAATTGTTTGAAATAATTTCAAAAGTAGATTAAAGTTATTTGACAAATTTCAGTTTTGTGATACAAATCCCCAAATAAAGAATTAAAAAAAAAAAACAGTTTTTGATTTTAGAAGATAGGTCTATGGTTTAAAATATGTTGACTTTATTTTAAAGCAGCTCGAAGGTGATCAAATGACTTTTCATAGTTCTTAAGAGTCAGTCAACACCACAGTGTCATTCCATAGATTTAACCTGGATTTAACCTTGGCCTCATACCTGGGTCTAAATGTGCTAATGTTTATTGAGGGGAAAGAGGGTGTGTCATGTCATGAGATGTGCCTGGTGTAGCACTGTATTTGCAAAGGGAATCAAGTTACATAAATTACATTTGCTGTAAAGTTGATAAGTTTTCAAAATCAGTTGCACCAATGATATCTGGTATTGTGACATCTACCTTGATGTCCAAACAGAATCAGTATTTCTGTTTCAAATTTGTACAGGCAGTAACGGGTACTGAATACACTGTCAAAAGATATCCACTTTGACCCTGTTCCTATACAGTTAACACATGGACCCCCTAGTACTGGTAAGCTAAGGGTTAATAACAATAGGTGCCATTTTTCTGGCAGATTCTCAATTTTGTGAGGGTCTAAATCAAGTCACTTTTTATAAACTTCTGTTTACATCAAGACTCAGACATAGGGTTTGGTTTAATTGAGGGTTTTGTTAAAGGTAAGGATTGTGTTAACGAAGCACACTATGTTGGTTAGGTGGAGTATTCTGCACTTGTATCAGAATGAATCCCAAGACAAACTGTAAATAATTCCTTGTGATACATGGATGTCACTAGGTCCCTTTCATCATTAGGAGGGTAATATCTATGTTAGAGTGGCGGTGATGATGTGAAGGGTGTAGGTAGGTCAATACCTGCAGGGATCGTATGGTGGCGGCATGTAACAAAGCACATTACTGAGTGATTAACACGACGAGGAGGGAGCCATATGTGACCTGTTAGTGTTACCTTATCACAGGGTATCAGTGTTAAAGACTCCCAGTAGGAAGGGAGCCCTCGTTGGTGGTTACGTGAGAGGATCTTGATTATCTCTAAAGAGTGGAGGAGGGGGACATACCTGTTTTATGTATGTGTAAAAGGATTGGGATGTTCATTGAAGGTTAAGTGAGAGTGTCTTAAATATATATACACTATGTATATATAAGGGTGAAGACAGGGGAATGCTTGTAAGTCACATGAGAAGATAGTAATTATTCACGGAAGGGTTACATGAATGTACCTAAATTTTCACAAGGCATCATTGAGTGAGATGGACAGGGAGAGTAGCACTAATCGGATTGTTAAGGAGAATATCTTGATGGGTTATTCATTATTGGTCAGGCGAGAGTATCCTAAATATATTCTTAAAGGTGAAAATAGGGCGATGCATGAATGTTACCTACGGTAAATGTGGCTGTTTATACCTCCTGATAGCAGTCTATCTTCAGATTCCTAGTCAGAGAAATGTAATATCCATAATGATAGGTTTCCTTTGATAAAACTACCCACTGCTTTTGACACATGTTTACCTCTGATTTCTTTAAAATATGCTCAGTCCCACTTTCGCTGAAATTTGAAGTGATATCATATGAAATATGCCCTGTTGTGAAGATACCAATGTAGAGTACTTACTTTCAATGTATGTCCATCTATTGCCACTTCGGATGAAGTGGTATACAAACCATTTGTCATGATGGGATGCGACATTTTGTGTACATTATTGTTCAACACGTGAAAGCTTTCCAAAAATGTGTTTAAAGGCATTGATTTATATTTTGTTGGTCCTCTCAAACAATTGTTTCTTTTGTAGGATACAAGTTTCTGGAAATAAGTAGTAAACATGATTTTGACATACTTCTTCATATATTGCTACTATTAAATTAGAAATTAAAATATATTGTAATGAATTCAGTGGAGAAATTCTATTTAGGAATCAGAGGCCATAGTCCTGACACCTTGCTAAGTCAAATTAGATGCTAAGTTGCACTCGGCTACATGCATTTTGAGCAACTGACTAGGCTGTGAAGATTTCATGAATATGTTCCCAGTAGAGCAGTCGTAGGTGTGATGCAAGGCTACAGCTTAGACTGCACCAACTCTGGGCTTGATCGCAGTCCTCCGCTCATCCCTGAGCAGTAGTATGAACTAATATTGCTTACAAATGGGACCCGTACAAGCACTCCCACTGCAGAATGTAGATTTGGCAAGCTCCCCGATAAGCCATCCATTGATGAGCCTTTAACTTGGCACCAGCCCCCGGGTGTATCACAGGCCTAGCTTACCTGAATGGCATCCCTGAGCTGAGCGTTATCACCGGGCCCAAGCGGAGTGGTATGACCGGCGGGGAACGGCAAGCCCAGATGGCCCCACGCCATCAAAACAAACCCAACTATGTTTGACTTGGGTTTTAGCACATATACATGGACTTGCCGACAGGCGACGGCATACTTGTCTCAAGCAGTTTGTAGCAGCCCATGTAAAGAGGCATGGAGATGTCTTGGTTGTGTTAACACATGAATGAATGAGCTGCATAGGAAAGAGTTTGATCTTTTATTGTTTATTTTTAAAATTTGAGATTACAAGAGGACATGCCATTTGTTTAGCCAGATGAAGAAAAAGATAATTAGTTAGATATTTTTTTTCTTTTTCCCCTGCACAACTGTAAAAGTTGCTGAAATTGTTTTTTTTACATTGTATGAATGAATGCATTTAGTAGAGAAATAGTAGTTGGCTAATGATTTTTAAACTCCAATACAGCACAAATTGATTTATGACATTAAGATCAAGTATTCTGAAGGGGAAAGCATGTTGATAGTGTGCAACTGTAGCAGCTCTTTAGAGAAATTAATGATATTGTAACTCTTTGTTAGATAAAAGTACATGTATTAAAAAATAAAATTAAATATCAACATGATGCGAATGTATGTTAAATAAACATTTTAAAGGGATCATTGACAATACTGATATCTTGTTTGGGCAACTGAAAATGAAACAGTTACTTTTTCTTATCTTACTATTTATTTGTATGCAGTATTATTAAAATTATTATTAGAAGTGTGTTTAATCTAATCAGAAACTGTCATGGCTGATGCTGATTCACATCCATTACGGAGATTAAAATCCATTCTTTGATCTAGATACGATTGGAATTTAAAAATGGGGATTGTGCTGTCAATAGATGAATGAAAAGGGGAAAGACCAAACAAGAAGAATGCAAGTTTTGATAAGGATCAGGAGGTTTGTGGAGCTGTGATTGATGAATGTGCCTTTGACATCATTGGGAAGGGGGGAGGGGGGGGGGGTGGCGAGAGGGGTGAATTTAGGTGACGTCTAGGGTTAGATGGAGCGAGCAACCGTTTAAAGAGAGCTAGGTAACGTCATAGGAAGGCATCTAAAAGCAGCGTCAGGGGTTGAGAGGGTTGGAGTTACCATACCAGGCATTCTTCTATGTGGGCTCAGTGTAAAGCTCTGCTCAGGTTATGTCTGGCTGTACTGATAGCCCTGTGCTTAGTCTGGGCACATCAGACCCCCTATAAATAACATTCAGTCACCGTTACTCATTCAAAAGATTTGGAGATGAATGTGAGGCTTGTATTGCATCTTTAATACTAAGAATACTGGAAGCATAAAAAGTGTGAATTGCTAATGTAGCTATACATTAGATAAGTGAACAGAGAAATAAACCCATAGTAAGAAGACATTTACAACAAGAAGTATGTAAACTCTGTTAACTCCCTCTTCAGAGGTTCGAGGAAATTAATAGGTCCAGTTAAGTTAAAGCTTTCCTTCAACATGTATCATCTGACTGTATAAAGATATTTTTCATAGTCTTATATTTCAATCAGGTAAAACTCTTTTGTGAAGTAAAAAAACATTTTTTAATTATGGGCTAACTATTGTGCAAAGTGAAGTGATAGATGTTGAGTATCGTTAGGTGTTTGACTTACATTTGGATCTGCATAAAATGACATTTACCCCCTGAGAATGGAATTGTAACCTTTATGTAAAGACATTATGATTTTAGACTGAATAGGCAGACTAGCATTCATTGAATACCTTCTGTTACTGTGTGACAGATACAGGTCCATAATGTGTTACGCTGCATTCTGTGGTGAAAGCTGATGACACGATGAGAGGATAAATGGATTTAAATTGTGATGGCGGTGACAAAAAAATTGGGTCTCGGTTAATTCATCTGGGTCCCCTTACATAAAACATCATTAATGGAAACAATGTAAGTTTTATGCAGCCTGGCAATGGTGTGTTGTTATGGCTCTGCCTTAATAGCACATGATACAGCATAGTTCAAAACGGTGATTTTAGCAAGCAGATAGTTAATAAAGACTGACAGGTAGCGATTACATTTTAAATTTGTTTTTCCACTGTCACGCATTGAAATTAAATGTAATGAAAATATGGGATATAGTGTGAATACCTTGTGTAAGTTTTATGTATGTATGTATGTATGTATGTATGTATATGTGTGTTTGATTGTGTGATGTGGGTAGCTCTGTCTCACAGACAAAGCAGCATAGTTTTGCATGTTGTATACGTTTGTAGGTTTAAATGTAAACGCTCACACGATGCAGTATGTGTGAACATCCCATCCTTTTATTTGAGGCGAGTTTTACATAACCCTCCTCCACACTTACCCTACCCCATCTCTCATTCCACCCCTACCTCCAACTCTTAACGCTTTATCCATCCTACTCCATCTCTCACCCTTCCCGATGCCATATTTCTCATTTCTGACCCCTCCCCCATGCCATCTCTCGCCCTAACCTACCCCTTCTGTACCCTTCCCTCATCTCCACCTACCCCATCTGTCATCCTACTGTGTGCCTTATTTCCCCCTCCCCACCCTATCTCTCACCCCTCCCCCACCCCACTCCTCTTGCTTCCCTCCTGCAGGATGACCCCGCCCACAACTTGGAGCTGGCCTTCTCCGTTGCTGAGAAGTACCTTGACATCCCTAGGATGTTGGATGCTGAGGGTAAGGTTCAGAGTTTCTAAACAGAATACCAAACTATACAAAGGCCATCTTCTTGGGCTTTATTTTCAATGAGAGGGTCGGGGGGACAATTATTTCAAAATTTTTGAGGGCTACTTTTTTAGCACATCGGCCGATTTGGCTACAATTTTACATTGTGTCTATGGGAATTTTTGGGGCTCTTCAAACATTTTCCAGGGCTCTTTTAAGCATTACAGGTGCAAAATTGCCTCAACCCCCCGTGAATTCAGAGGGTTAAAAAGGCATTAGGATTTTTTTCACTACACTGTAACTTCTCTGGAAAGTCGGAGCAATGCATATGTCTTAGTGAATAAGTCCCTGCGCAACACCTTAACATCCCCAGGATGTCGGATGTGGATTGAAGGTTACGAGTTTGTGGAATAAATCCTCTTGGTACGAAGCCATCAAATGCTATTTAGTTGTTGTTTTTGACAATGACACGGTAAGAAGAAAATCAGGAATTCCCCTAGTCTCTTGAGAAATGGAAAGTGTTGATAGTGAATTATGTACTGAAAAACAGAAAGGTTGTTATTCACATTATTTTATTGCATCATGAAAAGTACATTGGGCAGAAAAACTGAGCCATTTTACAAATGGAGAAATTGATGGAATACGATCAGAACAATCGGGGATAAAACAAAACATCTTGTAACTCGTGCCAATTTAAGGAAGACCACATTTTGCATGCTAAAACGATGTCATTGGAATCGATGAATATCCTTAAAAAAAAAGAAGACGTAAATGTTCATATCCTTTTCCATTTCTTTTATCAGGAGGGGGAGGGGGAATTTTTTTTTTCAAATAAAAATTACATACATATTGCAACCTTTTGTTCATTTTTGTCCATTTCTGTATGACCATAGACTTGATCGGCACCGCAAGGCCAGATGACAAGTCCATCATGACCTATGTGTCTGCATACTACCACGCCTTCTCTGGAGCCCAGAAGGTAGGTCCAACACCCTTGCAACCTCATGTTAAAGGCCAATGAAACCCTGAAATCTTGGTCATAAAAAAATATTGACTTGCATAAAACCAGCAAAATTTATAACAAAAAAATTACATGCCTCCATTATAGCTTTATGGACCACAGTTTCTTTTTTTAACGTTGTGACTTTCTGATGATTTGTCAGATTTTGCTCAAACTGTCACCAATATGTTTCTGTCATTATTTTGTTTTTAAGTTAAATCAACTTTTTATGAAGGTTTCATTGCCCTTAAAATCATTCCAGCAAAGTGGCAATTATATAATATTGAACAGAATTACATTTAGAAATAATAAATCATGAATGAACATGAACCTAACATCTTTTGGAAATGAAGCCCTGCATAACTGTGTTAAAAAATACAGAAATTACATAATCATATTTTACCATTCATGTTGTCTGAAATACAATAATATCGCAGTGGTTGGCATCCACTGATAACTAAATTTTGCTGAAGCGTGAAAATAGCACCTTATGGATATAAGCCCTGCGTAGTGTGTTTAGGTTAAAGTTATAATGCATTGACACGGGTGGCCGGTTTGAGGTCTAATTGGGCACCACCTGTGAAGAGAGCGTGAGGACATCCGACAATCCTGGTCAGCTGATTAGGTTTTCTCGCCTCTCTCAGTCCCAGTGCAGCTGATCTCTGCTCCGCGCTAATTACTTGCTCTCATTCGTGCCAGGTTTCTCTACCCATAGACTCCATGTTATAAGCGTGCGTGGCTGGGAGAGTAAACTCATTGTGCAGCTATTGTTGTTGAAGGTAGCTGTACGATCTTAGATTTGTCCTGGTTGTGCTTTGGCCGAGATGGATTGTTAGTAGGGATTTTTGTGTAAATGCGTGAATATGATTTGCAGGTTTAATGGAGTTGAACAATGTTTGTGTATGTCATTTTTGGTTGCAGAAATTTGTTTCCTCCTTTTTTTGTGATGACGCGATTTGAAACAGGACATTGCCAACAATTTTGTGATGGGATCATGAGAAATTGAATTGTCAACATCGGTATCTGCAGGGTTATGGACAATACAATGCAGCCTTTTACAAACAGCATGTAAATATTTACATGTTGTATGTTCCTGGGTTTGCTTCAGCAGGATGTCTACTGGCAAGCAATGTGATTTATAGACAAAGCTGGTGATAGAGGCTGTTCATGAAATGGGATTGTTTTAAGATAAAAAGTGCATTTAAAGATTGGAACTGATTGATGCTGATTTCTCTATCAGTGAGGACACAGATGTGAGTGAAATTTATGTTTGTTTGTGTGTGCTTTGCTCTCCTTCCAGGCGGAAACAGCAGCTGGCCGCATCAGCAAGGTTCTGGGTATCAACCTGGAGAATGAGCGTCTCATGGACGAGTATGAGAGGCTAGCCAGCGATGTAAGTCTCCAAGAAAACAAACTCGCTTTCTCCTTTTCCTCACCCACTTTCATTTCACGTTATCAAATTACAAATTTAAGTAGTGGAAAAATATGTTGTACCCATCAACTAAAATGAGCCCAAGCAAGACATTCACTAACAGAACAAAAATTGTCATGCATACTTCATACGGATGTATTTGCCTGACCTAGCAACAACCAATATATGCCAATCAATAATTTAGAAAGCAAAGATGACATTCTACTATAGATCAGGTAAATGTATTTGCCCATTTACTTTGGCCAGATAAAAGACATTCATAAATATGAATACATCATGTGATAAAAATATGTCTATATAGATGAGAAGATTTTATTTATATTTAAACATCTTCTTTTACAAAAATAGCCTTTGTCTGAAGAAAGTGATGTGAAAAAGTGAAATTCATTTATTTTAGTTAAGACCTCGTATGTAAAAGTTACTGGATAAGAGAACTTGATTGCATTCTAAATGTAATCATGAATTGATTTAATATTTTGTGAAGAGAGTATCATGGCTTTAGAGTGGTTTCTCTCCATAGTATGATCAATCGATCTTATTACTACAAAGAGTACCAGTCAAAAAAAGACTATTATGGCCATGAATGTTTGCATCTGTCTGACCTTCCTTCCCCTCCCTGGTCCATCTAGCTGCTTGAATGGATCAAGAGGAAGAAGCCTTGGCTGGAAGACAGAACTCTCAGAGAAAACACTTTACCAGAAATGCAGGTAAGTTAACTCAGCAAAAAATGTGTCTTTCATCCTGGAGTGATTATGTAATCATGTCTTCTTCTCTTCTCTGAGCCGTGCTTGTTGCCACTTCGTATCAGTGTTTATTTCTTACTTTCCTCCCTCTCTTCTCTCTCTTTATATATGTTTAGTCCTTCTCTCTGTTTATCGCTCTCTGCATCCCTTTGCTCTGTCTCCCCCTCCCCTTTCACTTGCTACTCCTTCTCCTTTTCTTCCTCTCCCTCTCACTCTCTCTCTCCCTTCCTCTCATTTTCTCTTTCTCTCCCTCCCTCTCCCTCTCTTTTCTGTCTAGTTCCCTCTCAATCCTTTCACTCTCTCTTACTCTCTTTGGATCTCTCTTTGTCTTTTTATCCCTTTCTGACTTCATCTCTCTGTGTCAGTCTCTATTTCCATCTGTCTCTCTATCTTTTGCCTCTCATTGCCTATTCCTCTACTCCATTTTTAATGCCACATTTTTTCAAATGCACTGTCACATCATGCTACATGTTATGCTTCTCATGTAGATTTCTCAAAAAAATGTTTTATTGATAATTAGATACATGTGGTAAGAGTCATTATGAATATAGTTCATTAATGATTAATAATTATCCTTTCTTAGAAACAATTATATATTTTATTTTACAATTGATTAACTAATGAGTTATACTCACTTTTTTTGTTATTTCCCTCTGCTGCACAAACCTGACTCTCGGTTTGAATTTGATTTCTTCTTGGTGTATGAAGTTCGATGTTATTAATCTATGTCTAAGTGTGGTAGTGGACGTAAGTGTGATTTCGGAGCTAACTGAGAAGAGAAACACCTTTATGAAGTTTGTGTCCAAGATAATGTTTTTATTCATATTAAGATGAAATAGAGATACTTGGCTAAGATGTTATGATTGTTTTACTGTTTATATTAATTTGTCAATTTCTCATATGAACCATGAAGAGTGTATAGTATTGACATTGTAACCCCTGTTTCACGTCTTTTATTATGTCTTTGTGAATACATGATTTATTTCATATTGTGAATAAGGATATTTAAATTGTATTAACATTGATACGTGTTGGGACCATCAGATATGGGCAAGTTCATATTATACTTCTGATGCAATATCTCATGAACCATCATGTTTTCAAAATAGACCACTACATGGAGTTTGAAAGATTAGATTTGAGCTGCAGAACATTGAAAATATGCTTGTAATCATGATAGATATAATCCAACGAAGTTAATTTTGATAAACTCTTATAGGATAGCAAAAAGGAAGCATCCTTTGCAGAGTAATTGATAAAATGAAGGAGTAATCCATTGGAGGTCAACAAAGAGACATATATTTGTATACCTTGACTGCTTGAAGTCCAATTGCTGCAGTTAAGTTACATATGAAAGTTGGATATAAAGAAACACATCTGTACAATTAAAATAGCTTTACTTACTGCATTATAAAAAGATTTGTTAACTTTTTTTACTCTACATGCTATGTTTTAATCATTGTAAAAGCAGCAGTAGAAGTAGTTATAGTAGTAGTAGCAGTAGTAGTTGTAATATTAGTAGTAATTATATTAATAGTGGAGTAGTAGAGTGTAGTAGTAGAGTAGTAGTTTTAGAAATAATGCAAGGAATTATAGCAATATCAATAGTATTTAGTATTAATATGTATACAACATCTATATTGTTTAGTGAAGCTTGTCATCTAATGGATGGTGTACAAGTACTTCTTAAGCAGAAAGATCATGAAAAAATATTTCATGGATGTATTTTTACAGCTGTATATTTCTTCATCGACAGCCGCTTTTCCCCTCAGAAAAAATATGAAGACTTCTGCATGTAATGGATATACTTGTCATGTTGTGTAATTATTCTCTAAATTGGCAATCACTCCTTCCCCCTCAGAAAAAGCTTGATGAGATCTGCATGTACTTGTACAGTCATTGCATTATTCTCTAAATTGGCAACCACTTCTTCCCCCTCAGAAAAAGCTTGACGAGTTCCGCATGTACCGGTCTGGAGAGAAGCCGCCCAAGACGGAGGACAAAGCCAAGCTGGAGACCAACTTCAACACGCTACAAACCAAACTGCAGCTTAGCAATCGCCCCGCCTACATGCCCTCAGAGGGCAAGCTTGTCTCAGTAAGTGGGCCTCGTCATGGTCTTTAAAGGGAACATCCATCCTGAAGTTACGCTGGTTTAAATAAAAACAGAAACATGAAAGATACTAATTAGTGCAAGTTTGACAAAAAAATCAAAAACAGAAGTATGAATTTTCAAATTCTTATTTTTGTGAGGTCACTTGTGAGGTATTCTGCTATAAGTTGTGTACTAATTGTTTTGAACCCCTGGAAACATTTTATTTTTAAAAAAATTGCTATTGATATATTTGTAATAAATAAACAACAGTTGCAGTTTGCTTTAGCTTTGTAAAGCAGTTTAAACTTTGAATTGCATTCCAGGTATTTTCAGTTAAATCTTATCTCCAAAGACATTGACTGTACATTTGAAGATGGCTAAAGCAATAATGTTTTGAATTTGGCAGATTTCGTACACACACTGCCTGTTATTTAACTAAATGCTTCCTGAATTGCATAACCAATAAAAATATGTATTTCTTCTTCTGTCCTTTAGGATATTGCTAAAGCCTGGAAGGGGCTGGAGCACTCGGAGAAAGGCTTTGAGGAATGGTTGCTCTCAGAGATGCGCAGGTAAATTTTTCTCCTTAATTTGACCTTTGTTTGATTATCTATCTGATTCTCCCCAGTACTGTCACCCCTTTCCTCCGCCCCCTCTCTTCACCCCTGTCACTCCCTTTCCACTTCCATCTCTTATTCAATCTTATTGTTGGTGGGTCTGGTCCCTTCCCATTTCTCTTTCCTTTCCTTCAGAATGATGGCATCCACTAAGGCGCACTCATTCCATTCTTACTGGGTACCCAGTTATAAACCTGGGTGGAATGCAGCAATGTGGATTAAGTACCCACGTGCCATGGATGGGCTTGAACCTGGGACCTGGAGATCTTCAGCAACCACAACCCTATGACACCTCCATAACTCTGTCATTACTATTGACAATGTTATCAAGTCAATGTCATTTTCAAGGCCCAGTAGCAGAAGGGTTGATCTATTTCTCCTCATCTTCCCACAGGTTGGAGCGGCTGGACCATTTGGCAAAGAAGTTCAGGCACAAATGTGAGATCCACGAAGCCTGGGCAGAGGGCAAGGAGGGCTTACTTGAAGACAACAACTTCAAGGGGCGCAGACTCACCGACCTCAAGGTCAGCACTATTCATGTCAACAGTTCTCAAAATAGATTGCAAATAAATATGAAATACCACCATGCATGGTACTTTAACACTTTTTGGATTTTGGGCATGTAAAGTGGTGAACTGGACACTTCCAGTTATATTAGTACATCAGTGCAAACGATCGCACTTTCATTAACACTTAGCCTTAACCCACTTCCCCACAGAAGTTTGCCCTATATTTGATACTCAATAGTAAGATGGAGAGTTCGTATGAGATGTTTCAGGAGATGACTGGAGTAGAACTGGAAACTTTCTGAACTGTAAGAGGGGTCCCTTGCCCCAACATAAAGCTCTACAAGGCCAGAAGTATACAGGTCAACAAATTTGTTTGAAAAGCTGATATGATGATATTTTATAGTCATTTGCGATATTCAAGAAAGAAAGGAGGGGGGGGGGGGTGGAACAAAGAGACAAGTTGCCTTAAAAAGAGAAAACAGAAATATACCAACAGTCAGTAGGAAACATTTGAAATTCTCTGTAGTGGATAGTTAGAAGAGGTTGCAAGGGCTGTTGCGTTACTGTCTAATTAGAGATACCATCAAATTTATGATTTCAAACATTTGTAAGCATTTCAAATTCTCGGTAGTGGCTAGATTATCGTTTAATGAAAGATACCAACCAAATCATTGCTTTATTGTTTAAAAAAGATATTAACAAACAAACCCAATTCTCTGTAGTTCAAAGAGGTTACAGGGGCTATTGTTTTATTATCTGAAGAAAAATTATTTGCCCATGAAGATGTGTTTTTAAAAAGAGGTCTTGGGTTTACTCAAGAATGATTGTGAGAATGATGATAGCATAATGGTCTCTTTGTAAATTGAGTGATCTGGGTTTTTTTTTTTTTTTGCTTTGCAGGCATTGCACAGGAAACATGAAGCCTTTGAGAGTGATTTAGCAGCTCACCAAGACCGTGTCGAGCAGATTGCGGCCATCGCTCAAGAAATGAAGTAAGTCAAAGCAACGGAAACAACTGCAACATCAACGTTACATTAGCACTAAATCTACAGATTCTGTGCCCTTCACATTCATTAACCCTAACATTACCAGGCCTTTAAAGCCGTTTTGACTTTCCACACAACTTCATGCCAATGGTAACAAAAGAGTTGACCAGTCAAGCCAGACTTTCGAGGCTACTCCAAGGAAAGCAAAAAGGTCTTTATGAACATGTCTTCATAGACCGGTGAATTACAAATCATTCTGCAGGGCTTCAAGTAGAATGATCTTGATTGTCTGGTTTTACAGATGTAGGTAAATACATTCACCCTTAAAGCAAGTGAAGATTTTTGAGATTTGCAAATTCCGTAATGAGAAAGTGGCAGATTTGATTTCAATTTCAATTCCAATTTCAATTCCTGTAGGGCTTTGCCCCCTCCATTCTTATGAAGATTTAAGCCTTATTGTATACTCTTGCAGGTGTGTCTAGGTATTGTGATAGATTTTTACTGTTATCGATATTTGTTGTATGTTTATTATCCTTGTAAATGCTGAAATTCCTGGATGGGTTTTATCTTTCCATCAGCCCATTATGAGCTTTACATTATAGTAATAATCAATAAATAACCTCGCTTCAGCCAAGCAGCCATATTAAGCGCCAGAGACTACTTGATCTAATCAGATCAGGAATAAATCCTGCTAGGTACTCATTTACTACACCTGGTTTCAGAGAGACACATATGAGACTATTGCTTGTCTGTATGTTTGCACTCTCAATTTTTGTATGAATAATCAAACCAAAATGCGAGCGATCTATTTCATTTGCTCATTTTCCTACAGTGATCTTTCGTACCATGATATTGACCCCATCAACCAGCGATGTCAGTTGATCTGTGACCAATGGGACAGGCTGGGCTCACTCACCATGAGGCGAAGGCAAGCTCTCGACGTAAGTTGTCAAAAGTGTCAGATTGTAGTTTTTCACTCTCATTCAGGGCTCCCAGAAGGAAAACGAGTCATTTTGACACATTGAGTCGGGATGGTTATCAAGCCATGAATGTATTTGTCATCATTTTACATGTATGTGTTTTGTAATAATAAATAAATTCAATTGAAAAAATGCAACCAATAATTCTTTCATCATTCAAATTGGCAGCATATTTCTTGAAATGTAAAATCTGAATTTCTTGAAAGTGATTTTGGGCTTCAAATTTAATTATGTATAGCAAGTTTCCATTGAAAAATGCAACCAATTATTATTTCATTATTCAAATTGGCAGCATATTTCTTGAAATGTAAAATCTGAATTTCTTGAAAATGATTATGGGCTTTAAATTTAATTGCGTATAGCAATGTTGATTGATTTAAGGATTGATAGATAGATCTTCATCAGTAGTTTTGCCAATTTGAGGGCAAAAGTGTTCTATGAGATAAATGTAATGATCTTTCACTCCTTTTCTGTTCTCACCCATAACTTGATGCTTTAGGACATGGTGAAGATTATGGAGCTGATTGACTCAATGCAGCTGGAGTTTGCCAAGCGAGCAGCACCCTTCAACAACTGGATGGATGGAGCGAGGGAGGACCTCATGGATATGTTCATTGTTCATACGGTGGAAGAGATCAAGGTGAGTAGATGGAAGGATAGTTGGGGGGCATGGATAGATAGAAGGATGAATTAATGTATGGATGGATGGATGGATGGATGGATGGATAGATAGATAGATGGAGCGAGGGAGGACTTCATGGATTTGTTCATTGTTCATATGGTGGAAGAGATCAAGGTGAGTAGATGGAGGGATAGTTGGGGGGATGGATAGATGGAAAGATGAATTAATGGATGGATGGATGGAGCGAGAGAGGACCTCATGGATATGTTTATTGTTCATACGGTGGAAGAGATCAAGGTGAGTAGATGGAGGGATAGTTGGGGGGCACGGATAGATGGAAGGATGAATGGATGGATGGATGGATGGATGGATGGATGGATGGATGGATGGATGGATGGATGGATGGATGGATGGATGGATGGAGCGAGGGAGCGAGGGAGGACCTCATGGAAGTGTTGATTGTTCATACGGTGGAAGAGATCAAAGTGAGTAGATGGAGGGATAGTTGGGGGGATGGATAGATGGAAAGATGAATGAATAGATGGATTGATGGAGCGAGGGAGGACCTCATGGATGTGTTGATTGTTCATACGGTGGAAGAGATCAAAGTGAGTAGATGGAGGGATAGTTGGGGGGATGGATAGATGGAAAGATGAATGAATAGATGGATTGATGGAGCGAGGGAGGACCTCATGGATGTGTTGATTGTTCATACGGTGGAAGAGATCAAGGTGAGTAGATAGAGGGATAGTTGGGGGGATGGATAGATGGAAAGATGAATGAATAGATTGATGGATGGAGCGAGGGAGAACCTCATGGATGGATATGTTTATTCATACAGTGGAAGAAATTAAGGTGAGTAGATGGAGGGATGGTTGGACGGATGGATAGATGGAAAGATGAATTAATGGATGGATGGATGGAGCGAGAGAGGACCTCATGGATATGTTCATTGTTAATACGGTGGAAGAGATCAAAGTGAGTAGATGGAGGGAGAAAGGGTTTGATTGGGTTGGTGTGTAGGTAGATGTTTGGATGGATAGCTAGATAGCTAGATTTATAGGTGTATAGATAGATAGATGATTGGTAAGATGGATAGATGGGTCAGGTGAGCGAAGGATTGATGGATCAATGGATATATGGAGGGAGGAACGGATATAGCGAAGAAGGGATGGTAGAATGGACAGAAATAGGTGGAGAGAGAGGGAGGGATGCATGGACATTGAGATGGGAGGGGAGAAAGAGGGATTGATGGAAGAATCGGTGAATAAATAGAGAGATCAGGATATGAAGCTAACACAAACATCCAACAATTTTTTGTCAAGCCATAAAGTTTTTAATTTCAATCCATTTTCCAATCTATAAACGATGACTTACTGATTGTGTACTTCATGAATTACACTTTGTAAATCTGAACTTAAAATAAATTTATGTATTATAGTTTGTAAATCTGAACTTCAAATGAACTCTTGTATTATACTTTGTAAATCTGAACTTCAAATGAACTCTTGTATTATACTTTGTAAATCTGAACTTCAAATGAACTCTTGTATTATACTTTGTAAATCTGAACTTCAAATGAACTCTTGTATTATACTTGGTAAATCTGAACTTCAAATGAATTCTTGTATTATACTTGGTAAATCTGAGCTTCAGATGAATCCCTTACCTCTTATGTTACCTTTACCTGCCCTTGTGTAAAATGTATTGCGATATTTATATAGAAAATTATTGCTTATCTTGAATCTTCAATCTTGAATGCTAGGACCTGCTTGATGCCCATGAAGCCTTCAAGATGACTCTGGGTGCGGCTGAGAGTGAGTACAACTCCATCTCACAGGTGGCCAACGAGATCATCAAGGCCATCCAGATGCACAAGATCGAGATGACCGAGAACCCGTACACTACACTGACAGTACAGGTCAGTAACCATTGCATAGGCCTGGGGCCCGAATCACAAAGGGCTATGATTGGACGTACCATCGTCAATACATATCACGTAGGATCGATTGTGGATGTATACAATTGATAGCAAAATTATCCTTAGGCTTAACCCTATATAGCCCGGGCTATTTTGAAATCGCATAGCCCGGGGGGGGGCAAAAACAGCCCCCCCCCTAAGATCTCGGCCGTTGATCGTGCGATCGCGACGAAAATTGGCACGTACGTCACCGATGACATAATCTCCACAATTCAATTGTAAATTGCACCAAAATTATTCAAATTTATTTTTAATCAATTAATTATGCTAATTATATGCATAAAATCATAATTTGGCTGTAAATCTTTAAATGTATAGCCCCAAAACAGCTAGATTTCAGTCCAGACACTCTTCTTAGGATGATTATCAAATTAGGATTTAAAAAAAATGGCAATATCAATTTTTTTCTTATGTATTTTATTGTTTTTTTTAATTCCTTATGTATTTCTTTGTTTTTTCGACTTTATGTTTTTCATTGTTTTTTCGATGGAAATCGTTGGCAACACTTTTTCAGTCATAAATAACATGAAATCTATTGTTTTTCATCAGTAAAAATGAAAATAATGATACATTTATGAATTTTGGCTAGATACAGAATTTGCATTGGATTTGTACATGAAATCACGTTTTTGAGCAATTTTGGGTTTGACGTGCACATACAAAATGTTATGTAACTTCGGAACCGCATACCCCCGCGTCGCAAATTTGGACTTAAAAGTTGCGTGAGGCTTGAAGGAAAAAAGTCATGAAATGTCGCGGCGCGATCTTCTCGCGTTACAAATTTATCGCGAAAAATGTCGAGGGGGGGGCTGTTTTTGCCCCCCCCCCCCCCCCCCCCCCGGGCTAGATAGGGTTAAAGGGCATATACTGTACTGGGAAGGCAAAAAAGCCTTCAAATGTAATTGTTAGCAATCTCCTTGCCAATGGTCTTAAGTTAATGTATTGCCTATTTTAGAAGCTTGCTGAAAGTTATTTGCCCTCAATTTTTTTTACATTTGGAGTAATGAGTAATTAAATCACAAATCCTCAAAATGTTCGGGCCGAACATTTTGAGGATTTAATCATTTATCATTAATTACTTCATATGTGGATAATTTGAGGGCAAATAACTTTCAGCAAGCTTCTAAAATAGACAATACATTAATTTAAGACCATTGGCAAGAAGATTGCTAACAATTACAGTTGAAGGCTTTTTTGCCTTCCCAGTACAGTAAATGCCCTTTAAATTTGAAATAGACAGCACTTGTGATTTTGTGATAAGGTCAGTTGGAATAGATAGCAACTTTGCAATTGGTTAGAAGTCTTTGTGATATGAAGCCCAGTAGGTTGTTGCTCAACATGATAGTTAGCTCTGCTGTGTTTTTCTGAAGATATTCCTGTTCCTTTTTTAAAGAAATTTGTACCATTTCAACCTGATAAGTATTGTGCAGATGCATGAGAAAGGCTATTAATTGGTATTAAAAAGCATGATCCTGTATCAATACACATGAAATGTGACTGCTATGTAAGTTTGCATTCTCTTCTTAAAACCTATCGGCCAGTATTCTGAACAGAGGTGTGACGCAAACAGCGTACTAAACCTATACTAACTTAATGGAGCTCAAAATAAATCTCTGTTGCTATCACAAAGTCGTTTATTTTATGAAAGATTCACAACAGTGGGTGACTTCAATGATTTGCTGTCATCATTATGTGAACAAAATATATATACAATATCATTGTTTTGTGCCATTTTATTTGGCATCCCATAGAGCTAGCCAAGGCTGAGTACACTGTTCATTTTGAACTTCCGTTCAGAATAAGGGCCATTGTCAGCGTTGATACTAGCGTCAGCTCCAATTCAGTAGACGTTGTCATTGTAAATCTCATACTGCATTATAGAGTATTACAATTATTCTAATGTCCTTATCTCCTTCCTTCTACTGGAGGGTTCATGAATGCTGTCCACCCATCTGTAGATAGGAGCTCCTCAATCCTGTGGTACAGGATCTCCTAAAGCCTATCATAGATGCCTATCTTGAAGGCCTGGGGCCATATTCATGAAACCTTACAAGCCTAGTTAGTTACTAAAGTGCATCAAAATGCATGCATTGTAGTAATCAACTAGGTTAGTAAGCTTCCTTGAATATGGCCCCTAGGCTCCAAGCTAAGTTCACATGTGGATGGCAACCTCGACCTATTTACTTGGTCATTTGGCCTTAAATTGACATCTTTGTCCTCTCCAAAAAATATCAATAGGCTCTAAGCTAGGAATATCATATCACATAGGCATCATTTGAAGGTCAAGGTCAAGGTCAGATGTTTGCAACACTGGTCTGAATGTGGTAAAGCCTTGTCTAGTTATTTGTGCCATAACCAATCTCTTTGTGTATTGTTTCATCTTTATACAGGATGTTATTGACAAATGGTCGGATCTCCGCCAACTTGTGCCCCAGAGAGACGAGGCTTTGTCACAAGAATTCATGAAGCAACAATGTATCCTTTCGTTCTTGCACGGAATCAAGAGACTGACACATCAGAAATGCTGTTTAGCTTTATTACTTTAATACAAATTTCAGTGAGAAACATTGTTCAAGGGAAACGAAACAAATCTTTATAGACAGGTGGTATTTCTTTACTGGTGTTCCGAAGGCAAGTTGCACTGTTCCCTCCTTTGTCATGGTGTTCTTTGTCCCGGCAAAGGTCTGTTTGCTCTTTTGACCCTCCTCACAAGAATATGTACTGGTACCATTCTTTAATAAAAATTACAATGAGCAAAGAAGCATTGTCCAAGGGAAACAAAAACTGTCTTATAGACGGGTGGTCTTTCTGTTCTGGTAGTTGCTAAATCAGGTTTCACCTTCTTCATGTTGTCCTGTAGAGAACCAAAGTTTGATATCTATTGAGCATGTTGTCAAGACAACTGGTTCTAAACTATGTGGGTGTAGCAAACAGGGGTGATCATAGCAGGATTTCCCAATGAGACTGCCCGACACTAGCCTACTAGATAATGTCACACCTGTGAAACTCTCACTTAAGTGATGTTTTTTAGAACCAGAAACCTGAATAACATTGGATATGACAACACCACTTAAGTACTCGTGTAATGTATATGTCAGGTGTAAAGTTGTGTTTGCTCCCTTGACCCGCCCCGCCCCTCAGCCCACGAACGGCTGCGTGTGCAGTTTGCCAACAAGGCCAACCAGGTGGGCCCATGGATCGAGAAGCAGATGGCGGCCACCATGAACATCGCCATCGGCCTCAACGTGCCGCTGGAGAACCAGCTGCATAAGCTGCAGGACTACGAGCACACCGTGCTGCAGTACAAGGTCAACATGGATGACCTGGAGGCCTACAACCAGTCTGTGCAGGAGGCCATGATCTTTGAGAACCCACACACCCAGTACACCATGGAGGTAAGGTGTTCAGCACTGGTGTAACACTGGTGTAGTCTAGTTTAATCACAAATACATACATCATGGAGAGCTCCTACTAGGCTGTGAAGGAGGCCATAATCTTTGAGAACCCACACACCCAGTACACCATGGAGGTAAGGTGTTCAGCACTGGTGTTACACATTGGACATTGATATATGAGATATATATAAAACATGGTAGAATATTGCAGGAGAGGGTAGCAGCCAGGCCTTATAAATGGCTGACAAAGATATTATATTGATTGTTACAAATTCTGCAAAGTTAATTACAATAAAACAATAACATTGAACTTTAATTACTACAGTGAAACACAGTACAGTACAGTTCAAGATAAAATTATGTGAGTGATGGTAACAGCATATAATATAGTGATGGTAACACCCACCACGTTTGTTGTGTTTCAGACGATACGTGTTGGCTGGGAGCAGTTGCTGACGGCCATCAGGAGATACATCAATGAGATTGAGAACAACATCCTGACCAGGGACTCCAAGGGCATCACTGAGGAACAGCTCAACGAGTTCAGGGCATCCTTCAACCATTTCGACAAGGTAGGACGTCCACTCAAATGCAGGAGGGAGCTATACCCGTAACTAAACCCATCCGGAACCAAGTACCACAAACATGTGGTTCGGGGCTGTAACTTTCGATACTGATCATTGAAAATGATCAAAGATGATCACACAATAGAGCACAAAAATCCTGCACAAGATGAATCCATTTTTGGCATTAGGAGTATGTATTACCTTCGTAATGATTTTGCAAAGCAGAACAAGGGTCGTATTATTAAATCTTCAACTTGGCAGCACGCTGGGGTATCATCGAATCACACTCTTGCTCTTCAATTTGACAGAATTCTTGTTCTAAATTGTATTTGTGGATGATATGTCATTGTATAGATTACAAGGACCAGTAATAATGGCATTGTCGTTCTGGTGTGACCACAGATCCCATTTAGGTTTTTTTTAGGATCACAGTGAGGAATTAAAGATTTTAAATTCTTTCATTCTAGCAAGATCTGGAGCAAAGATAATGATAGAATGGTTCAGTCATGATAACCGGTCCTGTAATCTTGACCTTCATAAAAACGTACTTTTATTAGCTACAATATTTTCATTTAATGAATTTGAAATCAAGCAGAAAATGAACGAATAAAATTGAATACAATATTTCCTTTAACACTACTTGTTCTCCCATAGCCTCTAGCAACACCTGGAGCCATTTGAGTTCTGTTCCTTAGGTTAATTTGTGTATTCATGTTGTCCTTCCCTCTGAACATTTCCTCTCCCCCTACTTGCCCATCCCAACAGAACCACACACAGCGCCTGGAGCCGTTTGAGTTCCGTTCCTGCCTGGTGAGTCTGGGCTTCGACCTGCGGGAGAACAAGCAGGGCGATATGGAGTTCCAGCGCATCATGGCCATTGTGGACCCCAATGGCACGGGCAAGGTGTCCTTCCAGTCTTTCCTGGACTTCATGACCAGGGAGATGAGCGACGCAGACACGGTCGAGCAGGTCGTCGACTCCTTCAAGGTGCTAGCCAACGGGAAGGTCAGTCCATGCTCTTCATCCCCCCTCCCCCTTTCTTTAGATCAATGGATCGTACTCATTAGCTTTTGGTACATAGTTCAACATGAGGCTTTGGAGGTGCTCTCAGAGTTGGCAATAATCTTCTCTGTAGTACCTGTCGTGCTTCAAGGTGCCTGCTAATGAGAAGCTCAGTCCTCGCTTGTTTATTCCCCCTTTTATGCTCAGGGGGTCTTTCTCAACTTATTTTGGTGTATAGTTTAAAAATGCTTCTTTTTAGATGTTTTCAGAGTGGCTGCTATTGCTCTTTGTAGTCACTGTCATGTGAACTATGACTTGGAAAGATTAGAGAGTTGGAAACAACATCAAATAAATGTGAATGGATGTTGATTTAATCTGGGGTTTCGTTGCCACAGGTCTCAATAAGTTGCAAACTTTTCCTTTGCATTTTTTTTTCAAAACTTGTGTCTGTTCAGCCATAGATTTATCCTGACAATGAAACATTTAATCAAAATTTACTTCAATCATATTTTTTTTTCAGCCATACTATCTTTCTTACAATGAAAACAATTCAATCATCTCTTAAAAGCTTGCCATTTTATTCATAGATTCTTCCTAACAATAAGATATTTCAGTCAAATCAATTCAATTTTTTTTCTATTTCTTTCTCAGCCATAGATTCTTCCTGATGATTGAACATTTCATTGAAATTGACTTAATTTTCATTTCTTCCTTCCTTGTCCTTTCAGCCATACATTCTTCCTGACGAGCTGCGCAACGAGCTTCCACCTGAACAGGCGGAGTACTGCATTGCCCGCATGGCCCCATTCAAGGGGTCAGGGGCCATCCCCGGGGCTCTGGACTACATGTCCTTCTCCTCTGCTCTCTACGGTCAGAGTGAGCTCTGAGGGGTGCACATTCGCGCCCCTAGGCTACCGCTCCCCCCCCTGGGCAGGCAGCCACAGAGCCATTGAGAAACACTCTAAGACCGGAGTCTCGTAGAGGACAAGGATGGGTAGTGAGTAACAGACTTGCAAAACTGGTATATAAATCCTTCACCCAAAAAAAAAAAGAGTATAGAGAGAAAAAAAAAATACCTACAAAAAAAAAATCATCATCATCATGGGTAATTTGATGTGAGCGGAAACTTTTGTGATGAAGCGAAACAAGTAGAGAGGGTTTATTTTATTCTCTTCATTGTTAGTATCTGTCATCTGTTTTTTGTCCATTGTCTGTCTTTAACTTCTAACTACAAAATTTGTCAGTTGCTACTTTTTGCCTAATACTTATAATTACACGCCTGTCTAGATATAATTGAAGCCCCCTAAAGTTTGGTAAGACTATATCTTTAGAATCATGTTCATAGAAGGATTTTTTTCCTGTCTGTCTTTCTCTTTCCTCGTGGATTGTTTTTGCTGTGCATTTTTTCTCTAAGTTACCCACTTTTGAGGGAAAAGGAGTGTAAAAGGACGGTGGACAAAGGAGGGCGAACTTTTCTTGGTTTCGTGATTCAACAAATG
Source organism: Arbacia lixula (assembly GCA_963669155.1). Classification (NCBI taxonomy): domain Eukaryota; kingdom Metazoa; phylum Echinodermata; class Echinoidea; order Arbacioida; family Arbaciidae; genus Arbacia; species Arbacia lixula. The sequence goes on along the minus strand of OZ022577.1, from coordinate 28,596,528 downwards.
TTTTCTGAGCCAGATTCGCATGTGTGATGATCATAAAAAGTGGTTAAATCTTTGTTCCCTTTTAATTTGTTAGGGTAAAGCTCCCTGAATGGTTCATGTATGCCTAACGTTGCTTCGTACTGTTGATAATTGTACATATTCAAATGAACTTTCTTCTTTTTTTGGCAATGTAATGTGTTGTTGCCCATGTAATTTGTATATTATAGATAAAGTAGATGAAGAAATACCATCCGTATATTATTGATATGTTCATTATTGTTCAAATTTAAAGAAACATACACAATTGCAGGAAAAGTAATAATTGCTAGGTTATAATTTGTAACATAACCACCATATTGGTTTGATGAATGCGTACATATCATGCTTAGCATATTTACAATGCTCACTTTTTTTCAATCTTTTGTTGTCACTTGCAATGGTTATATGATGAAACCAAACCAAAAACCAATGTTGTGCCTTTGACTTGATAATATTAACAACTTGGTACGACTAGACATCCATGTAAACCATGTCATTTCTTTCATAGGTAATCCAGTAGTAGATGATAGATTTAGATGTATGTATGTAATATACAGCGTAATCTATTATGATTAGAAATGTATGTGTCATAGAGAGCAATAATTTATCAATTAGAGGTCTGTTTTATCAAAAAGTTGTGAACATTTATGTACCCTCAAAACAAAATGAGGTTAAAATCACACGGAAACAAAATTACCCAACAGAGATTTAGTGTACTTGGAAAAGTATAAAGCATGCTTGATGAATTCTTGCATGTTTGTGTGGAATAATAATGAACGTGGAGTGGCGATTGTGTTAGGAATGAGCAGAGCTTTATTTTCGAATCAATGATTGCTATTTTTCGTCTTTTGCAGTCGCATAAATATACTGCTTGGGTATTTGTTAGATGTGTATTAGCGTTCTGTATTATAATAGGAGTTATAAGTTGATTGAAAGCAGTGTGCTTTTCTGCAAAGGGAAAATCAGATGCTGTGCAAAGCGGCATTTGTCATGCTCTCAATTAAAATTAGCACTGTAACATTTTTTACATTTTCTTTTGGTAACCTCTTGCAGGTTAGCCCAATATAGAATATTGATTAAAAATATTTAATCTTCATATTTAAATAAACCATGAGATTTGAGATTTAATGCAATTATTTCTACAAACTTTTTTCATAAGTTGCATCTTTGAATATTGTGGAGTGAACGATTTGGTAATGGTTTGATGAATGTGTTATGCAGACCTTATAAGTGTATAGTTAATTTCTTTTTTGTTTGGTTATTTGTCCTTTTTTTTTTGGCGAAACAGATGAAGATGTGTATTTAATGCTTCCAGGCTATATTGTCTCTCTTTGATTTCTAGATGATATCTGGTATTGTTTTTATGCTTCTGTTCTTGTTAGTATATGTATGTATGGTTTAGAACATGAAATGGATTATGTGGAGATTTTAACATCGAGTCTTTTTTAACTCCAAGAAAGTACTTGTATCTTGTGCATTAAGATGACCACACAGGAAAGCAGTTGGGTCTTGTCTCAATGCTTGAGGTCTTGACATGTGGTCTTTGTTTACTCTCTCTAAATTACTGGAAAGAACTTTATGGCAGATATGATTGTGACCCATTCTCTAACTGTCTGTGATTCTGTGTCATATTCTCTTTGTTAGGCGCTCTTTCTCTTACAACTCATTCTGCTATCCCCTTTCAACCCACCCCTCCTCCCCACCCCTTCCACTATTTAATTTGCCCATTCTGGTCACAATCTAATTGTACTGATAATTAATGAGCAAGCGATAAAATGCCCAACAGAATTGGGGTTCGAGAAAGAGACATATTACAAATGTACTAATGGCATAAAGCATATACCCTAAGAAGAAGTAGAGTAAAGTATGTAGAGTCTTAGACAAGGCATCTTGAAACTTCTTGTAGACTACACTCAGATAAGATATAAAGCTGGAATGTGATAGGATTGTCATTTTCATCAGCATTTACTCCTTCACACAAAATATCACTATTAAATGTCTGTCACACGTGTACTTCTTTTGTACAATATTTCTTTATATTACACACATTTGAGGGAAGATGCTGGCAAAATTTTGCTTGAAAAATGAAATGATTTTTTTTCCTCAATGACCAGCTCTTTCATGTTCATGAGTTTTATTAATACATGTAAGTGTACTTTTTAAATATCTTGAAAATGAATTTGGACTCACTGGACTCTTTGTATAAAAGAACAGCACTTTTCTTTCTGTGGTAGCATGGAAAATACTCAAAAGAAGAAGATTATACTATGTATATGGTAAAGGGTAATATACCATTATTTTATACACAAGCATTTAATACTTCAAAATTTGTGACAAGCACTCACAAATAAATTGTTGATAAAAATCAAAAGACATGCACTTTTATCACCATTTACTATCCAAGTACTTTTCATAGGTGGCGGTTATTAAACAAGAGATTAGTATAATGATGTACAAGTAATATGAAATTTGTCACATTTATATATTTGTTTGCATTTTGTATGTGTTAGTGTCGAGTTTTTTGGAGGATAAGGTGCTTGGTTTCATACTGATCTTGATTCCCACATTATTCATCTTTTGATTTTGAATTTTAAATCTACCATGAATGCTTTAAGTTGAAAGTTTCCCGGATTTATTTTTTGCTCAAATTTAATATCAAAATTTGGTGTTTTTTTTTAAAGAAGAGTAATGACTTAGCATCATTAATTTTGTGTCTGTAAGCGTGATGTGAAACTTCATTTAAGCTATAGTCTGCGTACCAATGTACCGTTTGTCATTTGTTCTTGTTAAAAACGTCAACCAGCAAACACTTAAACGATGTCGTAACAAGTGTGTAAGCATCCCTCCACGAACGTTTCTTTATGTGTGAAACAGAACTACCTAAAAAAAAAAGATCAAGAAAGAATAATGACACGTATGAAACAGGAAAGACACATACATTCTGATAGCGCTGCATAGCTTTATGACATGCTATACGGGACTTTCAAAGAAACACCAGTGGCTTATAGTAAGGATGGAAATCAACGCTACTCGTAGTCTTGAACAATTGTTTGTTCATAATCATCTTTATGAAGAAACTAGTGTGATATTTATCTACAGAGTCGTTATTTCTGTTACCGTTAAGCCCGGCCTATGCAATTTTTCGGGAACAATAAAACATCTTGCAGTCCCCTTCACTGAGATCTGATGGCGTATACACTTCTTGTGATTCAGTGCTAGTCTTGCAATTCATGGTGCTGATATTGGGTGTTATAATGGTGTAGGAGCTGCGTATGGGAGTGCATGTAAGATGCTTGGCATTCTAATGGATGATGTTAAACCGGGTGTTGGACTAGTGTAAAGTCTGGATTCAAAGTAATATACATGTATAAACTTACGTTGACGTGAAAGCTTTAGTTGTTTATAGTACAGGAGTGGTTTAGGAGCTTAGTGTTCAAGTGAATGATTTTGAATGTTGGTGTGGTGGAAGCTTTGTGTTGAAATTTAATGGTTCCACATCACCCATCATGAACTATAGTCTTGGTGAAGGTGGTGACAGTAGGGTTTTGAGATTGGTTGGAAACTCATTTCGATAAGTGATGTATGAGCTTGAGAGAGTGGGCCTATAGAGACCTATGATAAGAAACCAGTGAAGATGTTACCTTTTATCATGAAAGAATCGAAAATGAGTTGGTATACACATACACACCACCCATACACACATGCGCGCACACATGCACGCACATATATACACACACGCACGCGCCACCCAACCACCCATAATATACACACACATACACATACACATACACACACCGAGGAAACAATGTGCACCAATGTTTTTCTTTTTACAAAAGTGCATTCTCTTTATTATGCATACTTCATTCTTATTCTCTTCACGTCAGAAAATATATGGCCTATTCTATCAAAAATAATATTTATATTGGAAATCCGTCGGGAATGCAATGCGATCACATCGCATTACGCGATTGCTTCAAGAAAGTTTACATCTTAAGTTATTCATGAATTATTCCGAATCAGACCAAACCGCACGACTTGATAGATTTGTAAGAAAGAGATACATTAATATATATATATATACGTAACCAGCTGTACAGAGCACCGAAGTGGTGTCCGTCGCATCTATGGTTATGCAGGTATCTGGTTCAAAACAACACCGCTCAAGAGAGAGATTTACTGGTCCGACATTGTCCAGCGGGCTAGTCTCGGGCACTCCTAATGAGAATCCTGGCTGTGATCACAGCTGCTTTCCCTTTCCACATAGTTTAGAACCAGTTGTCTTGACAACATGCTCATATGACGTCACACTTTAATACTCTGTACTGCTTCAGTAGCATTTCTTGTCGACACAGACTCGCACACGAGATAAGATGCCCGTTTTACTGCGTCAGTTTCCTAGTCCTATTGATTTTTACAAAATGCTTCTTCCTCTTTAAAATAATTTATGGATGAACATAATTTTTTGTTTAACGAATTGCATCAAATTCATGATGTTTTACATTTATTTATCTTGTATCAGGATTGGCCTACTACAAGATTGTTATTGCGTGAGCTACATTTTTCGCATATATCTGTGTACAATGTAATAGGGGAAAGACGAGGAAGGAGGGGATATATAATAAAGAAACACGATTATATTCATAGATTTTCCCGGTCAGTTGCATTTTCTACGTGCAATTCATATGTTGGTTCCAAATCTGCGTAGCCAATTAAGTCCTACTGGAATACGTTTAGTATTCATACATTTAACTATGTCGAATATTTACTTGCAACCCCTCTCGTGTTTAAGCTCTTCACTGCTCCTATGGAGTGGCTTTCGGGCTGAACATAGAAACCTTTAATAATATATGATTATGTTCTTTAAATTGAACGCTGTCGTTGAGTTTCTACCTTCAAAAAGTATAATAAAACTAAGCTTTTTAACAGCTTTCTAGCGTAATTTCCATTCAGATGTCGCTGACAACAGGGAAGTGACAAAAACGAGCAAATAAACTATTAAACGTAACTCATTATTGCGGTAACAGACTCATTCATTCCTTCTGAACAATGTGCTCAATATAAAATCGTACTTTCAACGATTTTATCGTAATCAGAATGTCTAACTAGTACCTTACCGTCATGTCATTCACAGAACTAATTCATCTACTCAACACAGCAGCACAGCCGAGATAATACCGATTACGGTACTGAGGAAAAACGTTGCCATGGTGATCCCCACTACGTTTTCATCTCAAATGTATGCATATCTACGTCAGCTGAGGTGGCAAAGCGTTTAAAACGATTAAAGCACCATTTTTTTATCCTTCTAACCATTCTTTCTCACCGTTTGCAGCATATTGCTAAATGTTTGTTAATTCTATTTAAATCATACCAATATTGTACTTGCCTAGCAAAGCGTGTATTTTTCTTAAATTGTGTGTGCATGAATTATATTTTCCGCCAAAGCCAATGTTTGATATGATGAGCAACTGAGGCCTGGCACATTCAAATCAAAGCACCAGACTGCAATCACTTGTAAAACATATCGCTGTTTTTTTTCTGCCCATATCTACCACTTATAAAAATTATGCCCTGCCTTAATGACAAGAAATAATTGATCAACAACTTTTAAATTCGCGAGTGATAATCGTTTGTCTCGCAATGTATGGTCAACAAGGAATCTAAAAATATCACGACGTTTCGTGCGTCGCTGCAACACTTCGGCAAGTGTGATACAACTTTTAAGTTGTTGTTGTTGTTCATTAATACTATTGGTGCGCCATTGTTGCATTTTGGCACATTGTAAGTAATACACACACTACCCATCATGCCCATTGGCCAACATCTGAATGTAATATACACTAGTGCTGACAATCACAGGACCTCTAATCATTGCCGTGACCACTTGTTCCATTCTTGACTTTATTTCAGGTCCATATAATGGAATAATTTTAAAAGGATAAAATGGAAATTAAACGAGATTTGGTCCAGCAGATATGACACAACACTCCTGCAATGATCATGGGTCTCATGCCTTTGGTACAAACGGCAGTGATAAAGTCTACTTGATCGCGTGTGATTACGTCACACACCGGGGTCACATACTTACAAGATGTGTATAAGATGTGTATAATACTTTTGTGATAAGGTGACCCCTATATTCGTTGAATTCGTTATCGGCCTGGCGCCACCAGCGTTGTATATGGTAATACAAGAACCCCGCCCCATTACTTCTTTTTGTGTTACATATACACACATTTCTGTATTATCATTATGTGAAAATCCTCGTCACAATGCTTCTCAGGACCCCGTCTTAAAAAGAGTTGCGATTGGCTTGAATCGATCGCAAGTCCAATCCCCTATCTCTTGTGTACAGAGCTACGATTCATACCGATCGCAAGTCAAGTTGTGATCAATCGTTATTCCTTATAAGACAGGGCCAAAATCATAATGTGTGGTTTTTTTTCATAACACAAACCAAGTTTCGATTACATGAAAATTGGGACCTTTTGCTCTTGATAGACAATCTATTAATGGTATCTACAAATCATTTAGGCTTATTCTTCAACATTTTGAAAACTCAACACCCCTTTAGGCCTCACTCTATAATATGCCATGTGTGTATATTTTCATCACCCAATAACACACATTCCCATATAGGAGCGTCTAATCTGGCATACAAAGGGTAAAGGAAGAATCTAAATCACGTATACAAACAAGCAAGGGAAACTCATCTACGCGTGTGGAACGCTCAGACGATAAGAGAGTACGCCTTTTCATTTCCCCGCCAAATTTTCGCATATACATTTAGACTTACGACAAAAATTTCTATGCATCATGGAAAAGACGTTAGATCGTTGTCTCCTTGAAGATTTACTTTTTTTGCGACAAAACGAGACGATAAGAATCATTCTGTATCCTGCGTTCACTCCCTTCCAAGCTTAAGGCGAGAAGACTAGCCGTTTCCCCGGTTAACGCGATTAATCAACTTTTGTCTTCCTCGTGAAGGTTGCCAGTTCTGATTTATATCTTGGTGGCAGCTATAACGCTTCCATGAACACCATCGGTTCGGCATCGTGGCTCCACCGAACATTTTCGTGCGGTAACACGAAGTTCGGCCCCTCCTCGGGTAATCCCTCTTCGGATAGATCTAGCGCCCGCCCCTGATACACGACATTCGACACCGAACACTGTCCGAGGTTGACCGAAAGTATCCGATCACTGTTAACGGATAGGTGTTGAAGCTGCGAACAGCCGAACAAGTTGAGATATCGCAGTTGCGAAGCGTGTTTCGGCACTGAGACCATCTTGGTACTGCGAGATTTCTCGAGACTCAAGTGCGCGATGTTTGGGCAAGCATTGAGCATGGACTTCAAGGCGTAATCGCCAATGATGCATCGGTAGAGGATGAGGATGGCGATCTGGGGAGAGGAGAGCACTATGGTTGCGATCGCGCAGTCGAAGAGCCGAACCCTGCCGACAAACCGGGAAGCCTGAATCACACACGACCGTAAGTACACACGCTCGTCGCTGCACATGTTGAACTCGAGTTCGTCTAAACTCTCGCACTGCACGAGAATGTTTTGCAAAACGGGACAGCCCGTGAGACAGACGTATTTGAGCTGATCCCCCGCTATGACCAGCTGCCGCAGCGACAAAAGCTCCATCTCGTCCTCTGTCTGTAGGCACTGCAGCGTGGGGCAGCGAACTGTGAGAACGTCACTCGTAAAGCCGTGCAGGAGACAAACCACTCTGAGACTAGGGCAAGTTTGCGAGTCGAGCATGAGTTCCGTTGTGGCGATGTTGCCAAGCAGCATAGTGGTGATGGTGGGGTTGTCCGACAAGAGGTTGTAAAGACTTCGGGAGTCTAGGGCATCGCAGCTTCGGAGCTGCAGGGTTGCCAGGCGATTGCTCTGTACGTTAATGGTCCGCAGCACGCCAGCTCCGTCCACCTGAAAAAAAAAAACACACATAAGATCCTAATCTGCCATTGTCATTCGTTGTTTTGAACGACTTTGTAATTGACGGCATTGAAACCGATGAGTCTCGGACAGCGCAAGTAAACGATATCCACTAGTACTAGGCCTGTCGACGAAACTCCACAGTTATCTGTATAAATGCATTTGTATTTTGATGTAGGTTAAACCTTTGTACATGTTTGAAAACTACCGAGAATGTAATATCAGTCAGTACGCATCTTCCGTACTGCAAGAATGTGACGTCACATTTCCAGTCGTACGCTCTTACGACTGCATAATGTAGGCAAAATTGTTGCGATTAAGAAGGGGGAGAATTTTCCGCTCCCGTTTTAAAAGTTACGATCTACTGAAGATAGCAGGATATAGTAGTTCATTGTTATCCATTAAAATCATGGTTTTGATCCTAATGATAAACTATAGTGGAGGGTACCTCCAGAACTCTAAGCTTAGCTGCGAACACTTCCAGATGCTCGTTGGACTCAAGACCCTCATCCAGATGGAGCATGCGCAGTGAGGGGGCGGTGATGCTGACGAAGAGGGCGGACCACAGGTTGAAGAAGATGATCTTCTGGAGTGATGGGGACTGGATGCGGACGCCCTGAAGCCTCTGGGAAGTAACAGAAAGTAAAAAAAAAAAGTTCGATAAATTTGTTATAGAACGACTGAAAGGGAAACAGGCAGTGCATAAAGGCTGGGGAAGGTGTCTTCAAGGGGGTGGGGGGTGCAGACTACCGAAACCTTTTGGGTAAAAAAAACAACAACAACATAAACCATATTTATCTATAACAGGTGATATCAGATTTCAGCTTAAGTTGTTACATGAAGATCAACGCCTATATCGTGTGCTTACAATAATGTTAACACCAATGAATCTTATGTTTGAGGGGACATAAATAGCTAATGAAATCTTTGACAATTATTCCGAGGCTGCCACCTCATAATTATTGTTGTCTTTCACAAACATGGCTTACACAGAAGTCTATCTTGGGCAGGCGCATTCCCTAAAGGAATCAGCGTGAACTTAGACCCACATTTCATCCATACATTTGACGTGGTTAGTTGAACTCTACCTATATATAGTTGTCCTCGTACCTTTTCCTCACCTACACCTCGGCCTCCTCTCGTGCTCTGCTCAGTAGGCTATCGTCATTTTACTCTCACCCCCTCCTTCTTCGCCTTCTGCCAGCCTTCCACCACCCTCCCCCTCTTTCTTCTACCTCTTCCTTTTCTGTCATCTTGCTCTTCATATTCTTGCCTTTTATCACCCTCGCATCCCCGTCGCCCCTCCCCCCCCCCCCCCCCTTAACGCTTACATTACCAGGCCTTGAAACCCCCATTGGCTTATTACACATCTCCGTGCCAATGGTTAGAATAAAGGTAATAACTCGATGGAATATGAAACGCGAGACATAATATGCACCATTTCCCAGTAATATGAGTCTTAAGTACTCCTCTTCAATGACCTTGTCTGGTTCCTTAGGTTACCTTCGCGCATGCGCATCCAACTACCATCATGTGCAAGAAAATCGCGTTGTAACTATATCTCTGAAAATCTATATCTGTAATTATGAGCTGTATTTTTAGTTTTTATTATCCATTTGTGACGCAATGATAGTATTGTGGGTGGTATTACTCACATCTACTAAGATGTTTTAGATTACTTAAATACCAATTAAAATGATTGATCATGAGAAGGGCAAGGCATACGCCTAACAGATAAAGTACCGTACTGGGAGTTAACGATTAAACCTAGTTGGTACAAGGACTTTCCGTCGTTCCTTTCCATCTGATAAGTTGTCTGGTTGTCTGCCTGACTCTCTTTGCCACCCCCCCCCCCATCTCTCTTTGTCTCTTTCTTTCTTTCTCTCTCTCTCTCTCTCTCTCTCTCTCTCTCTCTCTCTCTCTCTCTCTCTATCTCTCTGTCTGTCTGTCTGTCTCTCTCTCTTTCTCCCCTCTCTCTCCCTCTCCCCCTCTGTCTGTCTGTCTGTCTGGCTGTCTGTCTGTCTGTCTGTCTGTCTGTCTCTCTCTTTCTCCCCTCTCTCTCCCTATCCCCCCTCTATTTTTCACAGCTCTCCCCTTCTGTTATATTTTGTGTTTGTCTCGTTTTGTTTGTCCTCCATTATTTAGCTGAATCACGCACACATACACACACACACACACACACACACACACACAAACACACACACACACACACACATACACACACACACACACACGTACACATATTTATAAACCATCACGTAATCCTTGATGATACTGGAAATAAGGATGAATATAGTGTAGTAGGCTATAGAGGAATTGCACAAACCAGCAATGTAAAAATACATACGAAAAAGGATGAAAGCATTGTTTTAAAATATTGACCGAATAGCACACTTTCCAGCACACACACACTCGAATTATGAAGGAAAGGTCTTAGCAATGGCACGAATGAAATAAAGACAAACGACCTATTTGCCACGATTAAAACCATGATTACATTTTACCGCAAAATGACTTTATGCAAGGTTTGCAAGCTTGATGACCTTCTGCTGACGTAGTAGCCATGGAAATCGATGATCGCGTGCGACCCTCCTTCTCCCGTTGAGTGTTTGATAACGTACCGGAATAATAATAGCTTACTCACTATTTGTGGACATTACAGGAGCGTTGTAAAGGGAAGAACCCCCCCCCCCCCCCCTCCACACACACAAAACGAAATAGATAAATAAATATAAAAAATATAAATGAAATAACCCCAAACCAATAAACAACAACACCACAAACAAACAACATTATTACCACTTCCACCACCAACATGACAACAACATTAATGTATAGGCTAGGCCTTTCTCCGTTAATAACAGGAGGGTTCTTATATAGGGTATAACAACGAATAGTCCCTGTCCGCTCTTTGAAACAGAGATTTAAGTATAATGGGAGACTCCCCACCTTCCGGACGGGTATCATCATCACTTGTTTTTAAGAAAGATTGATATTTCTATTAAAAGATGTACATTACTACGTAGGTAATAGTATCTAGCCCCCCCCCCCCCTCCCCCGCAGCCCTTTCCTCTCCCTCTAGTACCCCCTCCGAATTCTGCTCACGACAGAACATATGGACAGGATCCCATCAATCAGGGGAGCGAAACAAAAGCAAACATGTTTGTGCAAATTTGCTCACTTTGTTTTTGGCGTGTAGATGGATTAAAATTTTCGTTTCGCGAGATACATTTCTTAACGGCCTTTGGGACATTTGGATGGTATAGAGAGAGGGGTGGAGTGAGAGGGTGTGTGTGTGTGTGTGTCTTGTGTAAAAGAGAGGCAGAGAGTGAGAGAGAGAGAGAGAGAGAGAGAGAGAGAGAGAGAGAGAGAGAGAGGAGAGAGAGAGAAAGAGAAAGAAAGAGAGAGATAAGGTGGGTGAAGGATACTGGGTTATAAGGTCATGATGATTAAATGCCTAATCATGTTTGAAGACTATTATTGGACAGGCGGTACACCTGTTACGTCAAACGTGTGGAGCACTTTTCATCCGTGTCTCTACGAGCACATGTCCCCTCCCCCCCCCTCACACACACATACACACACACAAGCACACACAACTCCACCCCATCTCTCTTTATCCCTCTATCTCCTCCTTCTCTCTCTCTCTCTCTCTCTCTCTGTCTTCCCCCCCTCCCCCCTCTCTCTCTACATTATCTTGTTTCCTCTCTCTCCCCATTCTCCCACAAATTGGTATTTTATCATCTCTTCCTTTATTTATCTAAGATGTCATAGGCCTAGCTGTCATTACGATGACAGATGGCGTCACTATTTTTGATGACTATCATTAGACATGCGACACTTTACACTTATGTTTGATAATATTTTAGTGACACCTGTTATGTCTCTACCAGCCCCCATCCCTATAGTATCCCACCCTCTCTCCCGCAAAAGTATTTCCTTTTCCTTTCTTTCTTTGTTCATCTGACATTATACATCTTGTTCGCACACCCTTCTTTCATCTCTTCATATACATCCAGCTGTCTTTTCCCTTCTCTATTTAATATCTTGCTCGTTTTCCCTCGTGTTCCTACACCTCGGTACATCGCTCGCCCTTTTCAAAGCCCAACTCAAACTCACCCTTGTGCCTTTCACCTGAGTTGCAGTGTCTGCCCCCCCCTCCTTCTCCCCCACCCCCATGCCCTGAGGACCCGTCGTGACTATGTGCACTCATGCAAAATGGGGTTAAACGCGCGGAAGAACGCTCTTAATGATGGCAAAATGGCGCCACTATGGGTGCACATAAATTCCAATCAATGGATGGAGTCAGACGACCGTGCGATCAAACAGAACTTTCTCATTAGGTATGTAGGCACATTACTTCGTGATACCACTGTGTGTATTTTGTGTGTGTGTGTGTGTGTGATACAGAGAGAGAGAGAGAGAGAATGAGAGGGGGAGAAAGGTGCAGGGAGGGAGAGACAAAAGAGAGTGAGAAGAGAGACAGACATACAGACAGACAGACAAAATATGCGTGTGTGTGTGTGTGTGCGTGTGTGTGCGCGCGCGCGTATGTGTGTGATACAGAGAGAGAGAGAGAATGAGAGGGGGAGAAAGGTGCAGGGAGGGAGAGACAAAAGAGAGTGAGAAGAGAGACAGACATACAGACAGACAGACAAATATTGCGGGAGTGGTGATCGGAGAGGAGGTGGTGGGAGAGAGTATGATATCTTTTGTAAAATATGTGTGTTCACAATCGTTAATGATTTTGTAGATTCACGATTATTATGTAGATTCACATACAAGCACACACACGCACGACACAGACACATGCAAACACACATATCTACACATATATCTGCACACATGTTATACATGTCAAAATGTTATACATTGTATAGTGATAAATCGCATATTTGGCCATGGAAACAACTACGTCATTTATGCAATGCATATATACATAAAATAACACGTGAGCTGTGAAACAGACGTATTATTCAGTGCACGCAGTGATAGGGAGATGAAAATCTCTATTTCTGTCACTGTCTCCCTCCAACCCGCACCCCCTCTCTCTCTCTCTCTCTCTTTCTCCCTCCCTCTCTCCTTCTCTGTCCTTTTCTCTCCCTCTCTCTGTCTCTCTCTCTGTCTCTCTACCTATCTCTCTACCTATCTCTCTCTCTTTCTCCCGTACTCTTTCTTTCTCTCTCCACCTCTCTCCCTTCCTTCCATCTTTCTTTGTCTCTTAACTAGGTCTGAGAGGGAATTAATCAAGCTGTCTTTGTAGGCTGACCCTGCTGATTGTAAAGCAAGCCACGCGAGATCCAAATATAGCAATATTTCCTGAATAAACAAGCCAGGACATATGCGATAGGTATCACGAAGCGACAGCATTATTCAAACATGTAACTCAGATATACCAATTGATTCTCGAACGTGTTTAGTTTGCATGACTCAGGTTAGTCTACAACCGAAACCCCTTTAAATTTGTTACCTGAAAGTGGCAATGTGTGTAATTATTATGTAATAGTTATGTTTGCATCACGATTTGGTGATGGAAAATCAATTATCATTGATGTAAAATTTGATTTGTAAAATCAATAAAGACAAAAAGCCATATAGTTATCCATATATATATATATATAAATATATATATACATATATATATATTAATATTTTTACATCATCATTAACATCCTATATGAAGTTGTTTATAAATCTACGCTTTATTTTCTGGGCAGGGAAACGTCAATAGTTATAAGTGACAGTGACTGTATCGTGTACATAATGTATTACACTTTGTAAAACTAAACTTCAAATGTATTGATTTTGTTACCGTGATTACCCATATTGTACAGTGTACTATTTTTTATATTGGAAATAAATTTTATGTTGAATCTTGAATCTTGAAAACAGTGATGGTGGTGGTGACGATAATTGTGACGACGACGATGATGATGTTGTTGGTGGCGCTGGTTGTGGTTGTGTTGGTGATGGACATGTTAATGCTGGTATTGACTTAGATTATCGATCAGTAAAACTTTTGAAGAGAAGGAAATTCAACGCAAGTATGCCCTCATCACAGCAAGGAGGAAGATAGTTCAAATCATCAAGACGAAGCTTAAAATAAGTAGATATAATGCAGACGAAGAAGAAAAAAGCGAGGAGGAGGGAAATTGTGAGACTTGTTTTGGGATAACAACACAATGGAGTTATTTTGATAACGGATGATAACAGATTCATGTTAAACAAGCACGACCAACTTGTTTATCTTCAAACATGCCGATAAGGATTCATACTCTTGTATTCCTTCGTCTGTGACAGTGGTAAGACATACATAATCAGCAGCAATACAAATCAACCTGAAGACAATCCACTGTCGGTAATGACATTTCACGCCTCAACACCAACGTGGTATTTCATATCATGCTCTCGAAGGAATACCAAATCGCCCGTTTCCTCGTTTCAAAAACAAGCCACAATCTCGACGGCGAAAGCCAAAGCCTGTGGCGCCTAGACCACACAAAACACCGAGTTTAGATTGTGACGATATATGTACCAAAATAGCCGCCGAAATACGTGGGCGCACCACGGTTTTACGTCAATCCAAACGACGGAGATGAAAAAAAAAATGTGCCGGTGTATATAAAGAGAGGCGATCGAAGAGAAGATGCAAGCTGTCATGTCCACGTGACGCGCAAAACGCACATTTTTAACAGAATGCTTGATTTGCGGCTGGCAAATTCGCGACCAACCAGCTGGTCTGAAAAACAAAAACTGACCCATAAATATGGACAGTTGTTTTAGGCTATTTATTGTCTGGGCTTGTGTAAATGAGGACAATCTGTTTATTTTCATTTACCAATATGACATTTTGAAATTGTAAATATTCACATGAACGCAACTTCTCTAGTAATTATCAGCTACAAGCCATTATATTTGAGGGAGTTTCATACAAACATGTAATATAGTATTGAAATTACGTATATCTCTTCACATATATCGCAAAAGAAAATTTCATAATATGTAATTTTCTCTTGCGAAATTAATTTTGCTGAAATATTTGCAAAGTCTTTACAAATAATTCAGCAAAATTCAGGCGTTGGTTACTTTCTAGTCGGAAATGAAATTGCTATATGTCCAGCAGAGTCAAAATGATAGTAGATTTCGCTGATGACTCTCTCAAAATCTATTGTGAGATTAATAAGTGTGATCATCAGTTCCAATGATCAAACAAGCAAAAAAGCCCTGACCCAAGTATTATGTGCAAGCATGCGTGTCTGTATGTGTGAGTGTGAGTTATATTTGTGTGTACGTGTATTCGTGTGTTTGTACATCGCGAGCAAGTGTATAATTTGTATGTATCTCTGCATGTATGCGTCTGAGTGCGTTATACGATAATGTGTGCGTGTGTGTGTTCATATAATTTAAGAAGGATCAGTTCTTATAACCTTTTTTTCTGATTTTGGGTACAGTTTCGTACAGTACTATTTCCAATGATCATACCTATATAATGTAACAGCTACTATTTCTTTTAATCTTTATCTGATTTCGACATTTTGTAATCCTACGTTGACCGCTCATATTTATATCATTATTCAACACTGGTGTTTCCTTGTATGGAAATACTGTCATATTTAAAAAAAAAAAACGAATGAAATAAAACCAATTGAATCTAAATTCAATTTAAATTCAAATTCAAATACCTGCAGATCCAACCGTTTTGAGGTTTTTACTTTCGCGAATTCCATTCTTCCCTTTAAAAGTTTTTCTCTCCGTTACACGCCACCTGTAACCGAGACAAGCGAAACCCACTCCGCGGCAAATTGTGTACTTAATACTGATGAATGCGCGTTCACCACTCACATGACACACTAACCTCTCCTGCAAATCACCAGTGACGACATATAATATGGACGAGCGATATAGCAATCACATAAGAACTGGTGCGCACCTGTTAGCCTCATTTCATCGATTTGGTTTCAGAGAAAACGCACGATCGCCTTCCACGTTGAAACTATTTCTGTGAACCTTACCCGATATTTTGATATATTGCGTGATGAAAACACATACACACACAAACACACACATACACACAAACTCACACACATACACGCAAACACACACACACAAACTCACACACACACATGCAGACAGATATGTAAATTAAGAATGGGACAAAATTATAGAAATAATAGAAAGATGGGGCTCTTCAAACTATGATAAGACTATGGAGAGTATAAGCCTACATGCCTACATAAATGTATGCACATTCATAAATACAATTATGCAGATACAACTGATAGAAGAATTGATAGATAAATAAATAATAGCCTATCACCAAAAAAGATAACATGTAATTACCTCGCAGTTTGCAACCACCAGTTTCTTGAGCCTGGGCAGTGCGTTGACCACAGACCAAAGTTCATCCATCTCAAGAGCCAAGAAGCTAAGACTGAGCGAGGTAATGGCCTCCACCCTCACCCCATCCTCAAGATGTCTTGTCAACTGGTTCCCTCGCAACATCGCCTGCTCGCTTCTGACGTCACTGATGGGCAGACCCGCGTTGATCTTGAGCTTACAGCGCGTGAGGTTGGGCAGGGCTTCGAGGAAGACCTCGATGCCGCGGTACGTGATCAACCAGCAGGCGTTGAGGGTCACGTCCCTGAGGGCAGGAAAGTTACAGGCAGCCGCGACCAGGTCTTCGTCCGTGAGCTCGAAGGCGCCATTGATCTGGAGCTCCTCAAGGCGGGTGAGCGGTGCGAAGGTGTCGACCACGCCGCGGTTCCAGATGATGGGGAGTCTGAGTACCGTTAGGTTGCAGAGATTCGGGATAAGCAGGAAGACGGATTCGTAGACGCGCGTCCCGGGCGTCCAGGTGAGCCGCTGGACATGGCTGCTGTACACTGTGAAGATGGTGCACAGGGTGGCGTAGTGGCGGGGGCCGTAGTCCTCGGGTTCGATGTTCAGCTCGCGCCAGAGGGACGATGTCTCCTGCAGCACCTTCCGCCATTTGCGACACACGCCGGCGTACAGGGGCATGCGGTCGTTGACGGGGTGGAGAAAGCTGAAGATGCGGACCAATAACTCCTCGGGAAGACGGTGAAAGTGACACCCGGCCTGCTCCACTGTGGGTACATCATAGTCCGAGAAACTGGACGACTCCGTGCGAGTCCGCTGTCGAACCATCGCGTTCTTGACAGCTGTCAACGTCACTTCCATTCTCTGTTTACCTTATGGGCCCCAGTAATCTCGATCTCTTCGCGCGGTTTGTGATGCTATCTATGCGGGCGCGGCGGCATAGCATGGTCAGCAGACGGGGTGAGACGGGGACACACATGCAGCAAGATCCAACCAACAGGAAGTGATAGGTTTATCCCTATCATACCGTCACACACGACGAAGAAGGGATTAACGCGGACGCTCGTCTAACGTAGACAGCTGTGACCGGCTCTTTGCACACAGACTCATGAAGGTACATTAACTCTGTAACATTTCCCCGGCCGTATCTCTGCCGTGTCTCTCCGCCACACGCTCGGTGCATTACAGCATTATCATAAATTCCCCTTCTGGGATGCTCCCATGTTAAAGCTCTTCCGATTTCGAGCAGAAATCTGGGTCAATGTGACATCTTAGAAGTGACAGGACGGAGGAAAAGAGAGGAAGCATTCTATCGCACATGCTTACACTTTGCCACAGCACCGCGCCTCACGGTCATGTACACGCCGTCATCTTTCTCCGATGCTGTCATTCGCCCGTGCCACGACAGCATCAGAGGGCAGAGAGAGAGAGAGAGAGAGATACAGGCGGGAAGAAATGAAATTTCGTCTCCATGACAGCGCAGAATGACGTCAGAAACAGACGACCATATGTCGAGTGTCTCACGGCTCTTGTGAATGGAGTGGAGTGCTCCGTCAGATGTACTTCGAACTATGTCCCAGATTATACCAAAATATAAAGAGAGAAAAACTGGCGGGCTTAAAGCGGTAGGTCACGTTTCAGCAAAATCAATGAGAATATCGGTTGGGGAAAACGATTGCCGCTTGTTTTTCTGATGACTGTGCTGTCGCACCTGGAGTCCAATCGATTAAAGTTCAATCTATATATGTCGGCATTGACTCAGTTTAATGGCATCTCATCGTCATTGATTTATAATGAGGAGATTATATGTGATATAATGATTATATGTGTTATAACACAATCATGACATAATATCAATATAAAACAAAGTCCTTAAGTTTGATAATGAATATCATGAAGTCACATATTGTTTTAAGATATAGCAAGATCACGTTTAATTTCTTAAAGAATATTTTATGGAGACGAAGTTGTTGCGTTACGTTATTGTTATTGTGTGTGTGTGTGTGTGTGTGTGTGTGTGTGTGTGTGTGTGTGTGTGTGGGAGGGAGTGTAGGTGACAACACGATTATCTGTGTATGGGTATTACAGCATGTGGGTATATGTATGTTTAGTGTGTGTAAGTATGTATTAAGTATGTATGTTCTTTGTGTTAGTGAATATATGGGTGTGTGTAGGCGTATTTTTGCCCATGGTCAGTGTGAGATTATTTCTGAGCGTATGCGTATGTACCGTATGTTGAGTGTATGGATGTTTATATGTGAGTTTCTCTGGACCCCCAGAGCTAACACCAGAAGAAGAGGCAGGCAAATTAGGAGGTGGATTGACGATATTAGAGAATATGGTAGAATGACATGGACACGAACGGCACAAGGTAGATCAAAATGGAAAATTGATGAGGAGGCCTTCCTTCAGCAGTGGAGAGAAATAGGCTAGATAGATAAATAGAATAGATGTGCGTTTATATACGTAATGATCAGTATGCACATGTGTATAGACTGTATTTGTATATGGCGGGGGAGTGTGGTGTATATATGCGTGTGTGTGTGTGTGTGTGTGTGTGTGTGTGTATGCGTGTGTGCCCATGTGTGTGTGCGTGTATATGTGTGTGAATGGGGTGTATAAATGCGTCTGTATGTGTGTGTATATGGGTGTATGTGTGTCTGTATATATGCGCGTACGTATGAGGTGCGTATGTGTCTATGTGTGTGTGTGTGTGTGTGTGTGTGCGTATGTGTGTCTATGTGTGTGCTTGAAGGGGGGTGATAGGTGTTTGAGGAAAAGTTGGAAGCTGACATCGAAAAACAAGAAATTGAAGAAACTTGATGATATTGTACAAGAGAGTTTTAGGCTGATTCTGTGGAAATTATACCCATGTTTATCAGAGGGCGCTTGTGTTCCGAATATTCATGTATACGATTTTTTCGATAATTTGGGATAACTCTTTGTAGAATCTGTAAGGAATTTGGGAATTTGACGATTACTACCAAATCATAATAAAAGTGACCACAGTACCAGGCATATCCGGCTCATGATACCACACGACTGTACCCAAATCTTGACTATCAATCCAATATCTACGTTTGACTTATTAAATCCACACAAGCAAACATGTTTCATGAATAACATTTTATTATTTCAATCAATCATTGTGGCATCAATCATCGCAAAAATATAGCGTAACATATAATCAGTTCATATTCCATACTATGTCAAGAGTACTTCTACTACATTACTACTACCACCACAAAGTCTCGTTCCGATCGTGTAGAACAATTGAAAATAATTGTTCGTGTTGTAAATTATTGATGTGTAACTTATGATTCTGTGTTGATTTGATCATGGCGACTGCTTTATTGAGTTCTGGTTTTCACTATTGATGCGAGATTCTTACTGTTCTACTACTCCAAAATCCATGATTTATGTGTGTGCGTGCGTTAAAAAGAAAGTCTTTAAGATTAACAATATTGGGATGTTTTGCTTCACTAACTAGTAAATTGTCAGTTTTTGATATAACACACATAAATAAGTCATTAAAAATAAACATTGGATACGTTTTCTGTCTAGTGCTACGTCGCCGGATCATACCAACAGTTCTGGAAGCATTGCTGATTTTTTTCCATCAATTCTTCTTCCTCCTTTAATATTTTATCCGTGTTTGTGTTAGATCTGTTTTGGAGTGGCTTTTTTTTTCAATTTTATTTACTATGTATAAGGGAACTTTTAACCGACATGAAAATACCACTTACAATGAGGAGAAGAGAAGGTGGAGACACGAAATATCCACACACACAAACTCAGGAACATGGAACAGAATGACAACAAATAGAAGTGAATGGAAACTGATTGAGGAGGGCTTCATCCAACAATGGTTGAACAATGCCCGATGATGATGATGATGATGATGATGATGATGATGATGATGATGAAGGGTGTGATACTGACATTTCAAAAGATCTTAGATACATTTTTGTTGAAAAATTAGTTTCCGTGGTATTGTTTCATCATTCATGCCCAGCTATTATTCATGGAAAGTTGGAGAAGTGCTCATGAATGTAGTTCTTGTAGGATCTATGTGTTTTCTTTCAAAACAGTGGAGTTAATGTTCATACTACATGACGTGTAAGGTCCTAAGTAAATTATGCCATGCAAGATATCACCTTGAGATTGATGTGTCAACTTTACATCCGTCCATTCCAACATTACCTGAAGATACATTAATGTGCTGTGGTTCTCACAAAGCCAAAATGTGACTAGATGGACCAACATACACACTATGTGAGAACTGTAGATTAAAACGTCAGTATTAATGGCATAATTATTTGAGAAACTATTCCCATAGCTTCACGCTCTTGAACGGGGAGGAGGGTTATTGGTCTACAATCTCTACAATGGTGTTGATTTTGCCTGTATTGCCATTATTTTGTTTCCGTCCGCTTTGACACTAAAATATTTGATGTACATGTATTATGCTAACCAAATTGTAAGTCCTGTATAGTTTCTGCAAAAGCAAGACAGATTCTAATTGCAATTTCAGAAAAATTATTTCTTATATGAATGCCTCACTTTGACAGGGTTTCGTGACTGTATGTCTAGTACAGTATGCAGACTCAATCAGATGTATTACCAAATTAGAACGATAAAGAATCAGTTGTCCAATTCAAGAAATAATTTTTTACTTTTATCTTTTTGAATTATTTGTGTATACTTCTATCTATTTCTATATCATCAATCAAATTCTGTAAGTAAACTATTCAGTACTGTATTTTTTTTTTTATAAAAGCTTGACTACAATATATAAAATAAAGAAATTAATCAAATTAATTGAATGTCTTGCAGTGTTTTTCGAGTTCTTGGTGCAGAGAGAGAGTGCTAATATTAACACAGTAAAAATTAATTATGCATGATCCACAGAACACTGGAAGTCGTGATATTAAAATGGGCAATTATAGACAATACTGACACTAATCAGTTTACCTCCTATGAAATAAAACTATGTGGTTTATGGGGAATATAGTGCAGTTCTTCATATCTATAATAAGAATAGAGTGTTCATGTGAAATATGTACATTTTGCGAGCATATGTTACGTAACAACACTAACAAAGCATTCAGCATCCTGACACGTTCATTGTTGGTTAATGATAATACAACGTACTCCAGAATACCGCCAAAATTCCATTGCGCGCAGTCTGTGTAAATACCTGTTCATGATGACACATTCCCACGTACCGCACACTTTCTGGATGTCAATATTGCACACCACACGACTGTACCCAAAACTTCATTATCAAACCAATGTTTACATTTAACTTATAAAACCACATCGGGAGACAGGTTTTAAGGAATACAATTTTATTATTTCAGTCAACTATTGCGGCATTAGGCATCGCAAAAAAATATGATAGCGCAGCATATGATTAGTTCATATTTCATATATTTCAATAGCGCTTCGATGAGTGGTTGCACATTCTCTCTCGATTCAGATTTGTCATCAATAATACTGCAGCCTTTCATTCTGAATCATAATCAGTAGGTAAACCCTATCAGTAACTATCCTTAGAGTATTGCAGTTGCCTACACAGTGGTGGTGCGGCATTGGTGGTTGTTTTGGTTTGTGCTGTAGAATCAGTATGTGTCTTACAGTGGACAAGAAGAGTCGGGTCCCGTTTTGATCTTGAGATCGAATATCGAGGGGATAAAGTGATATGTGTTGTATGCTGTTAACAGCAAGCATCACGGAAGCGCGTGGAGTATTGAAGTCCATCTGTGAAAAAAAAAATATGCGGTGATCCTATGTCTATGACATGTAGATATATTCCAGTATCTGGAATATATGGAATTCCAATATATAATTATTTGCAAATATTGTATTTTGCAAGTGAGCAGCACAAAGTATGTGCCAAAAATTGACTCATTCTTAGTTTTCTATTTTAGGTTCAGATGTTTCAACTCAAGTTTAATGTAATTGATCAAAAGTTAAAGCGTATTTGTTGCTAAAGTTGTGAAACCAGCATGCTTGATAATTTGTCCATTCACAGTAGCTTAATTTTGGAAAGATTGTGCACTGGTAGTTCTTGCCTTTCCTTGATATGTTTCTTTAACAATTGTATGTTAGAATTCAACTTGCTATTGCAGGGCTTACCATATTGATGTATGGAAGTTAGGAAATAATAATCGTAATGATTATCATAATTGGGCTGGCCTGATGACAACATGTACAGAGTGAGTTACTGCTGTTGTTCTGTCTTTATCCTACTACATGTATTGCTGATCAGAGTACTTCTACTACATTACTACTACCACCATAAAGTGTTGTTCTGATCTTGTAAAACGATTAATATGTAGTATTGCAAATTATTCTTAATTTCCTATTGGTCTTGTTGATACGATTATGTCGACTTCTTTATCGCGTACTGCTTTAAATTGTTTATGCTAAATTCTTACTTTTTCACTTTATTTTTTAATATCCAAAATTCCATTCATGATTTATTTTGTGTGGGCGTTTAATTTGTTTAAATGTTTAGAATATTGATATTTTTTATTTTAACTACTAGTAAAATGTCCGTTTTTTACATGATATAAAACAAACATTAAAAAAAATCTGTCTCATGTTGCCACGCCCGATCATAAGAACAGCTTTGCATGCATTGCCCATTATTTAATCCATTCTTTTTCCTCTTTCAATACTTTATCAATTTGTGTGCTAGATTTTTTGAGGGGTTGGCTAGTTTTTCCATTTTATTTGCTATTTCAGGGGTGTGATTGTGACGTCTTACATCTTTGTTGTTAAACATTTTACATGTTTGAAGACGACATGAATTAATGTAGTTTATATGCAATTGGGTTGGTTAGTTATTTCACTGTTGCTTCTTGCTTGAATACTCAATTTCATTGTATATGCACATATTAAAACGATTAAATAGTGCTGCTATGTGTTGGTCATTTATTTAACTATTGCCTCTTACGTAAGAAGTTGATGTCGTTACACCAAAAATAAATCAAACATAAATAATTATTTTCACGTTTTAGTTGCTTTTAGCTTCTAACTACTGCTTTTTGCTTAGTTCTATATCCATTCTTCGTGGAGATTACCCATCCATTCATCCATTTACAGAATTGTGTTGCTGCTATTCCAGTTACAGCAACATTTATTGGTACTGTTCATACAATGGGTGTTGGAGCAACTTATGTTGCGACCGCCATTGCGGCAACAATTAAAGCTACTGTTCATACAACGGGTGTTGCAACAACTTATGTTGCGACTGTTGCAGCAACTTTTGATGCTTCTTTCATGGAACGGTTGTTTCAACGGCATAGTGTGCTGTTATTCCTACAGCCGCCGTTGTAGCAACATTGTGTTGCTACTGTACGAGCAGCAGCTATTCAGCAACTTAAGATGCTACTGTACAAGCAGCCACCGTTGTAGCAACATTGTGTTGCTACTGTACAAGCAGTGGCTGTTGTAGCTACTTTAGTTGCGGCTATTTCTGCAGCCGCCGTTGAAGAAATATCTTGTTGACAATCTCCCGAAGCACTTGTTGCAGCAACATTTTTTGCTAATACCTATGCAATGATTCTTACAACAACTTCAGTTACTACTGTACATGCAGCCACCGTTGTAGCAACATTATGTTGCTACTGTACAAGCAGTGGCCGTTGTAGCGACTTAAGTTGTTGCTGTTTCTGCAAAAATGTTGTTGCTCTCCTACAAGTAGCAGCTGTTGCAGCAATTGTGTGTTGCTACTGTACTACATCAGCTGTATGTTGTCGCTGTTCTCTCAGCGGTTGTCGATATTGTTGGTTGTATTTTATTTCTTGATACGTCTACTGATGCTGCTGATGCTATTGCTACATAGCTTGCTGCAACCGCCGATGCATGAATAGAAGCAATAAATGTTGCTGCAACGTCGGCTGCTGGAGTAGCAGCAACAAAATATGTGGAGGGATGAACAATGTACAATTTCAACGAAGAATGGTTATGAAACGTATTTCTGAAGCAAAAAAAGCAGTAGTTTGAGACTAAAAGCGATGTACAAAAAACAAAAACAGCGAAAAACATGAGCACTGTTTATGGTTGCTTTGTTTTTGTGTAACAGGATTACTTCTATTGTCACTGTTCCTGCGGCAGCCGTTACAGCAACATTGTGTTGCTACTGTAATGCAACAGCTGCCTGTCGTCGCTGTTCTTTTAGCGGCTGTTGTTGCAGAGGATACTGTTTGTTTTGGTTTGTTGATTTATGTTGATGTTGTTCATTACATTGCTGTAGCAGTTTTTGTTACAATTGTTTATATTACTTAAGGTTTAGTTAATTTATCTGTTCGATGCGATCTTTCGCTTTCAGGCATAGGCCTATTGACTTTTATCAGCACTATTTAAATATCATATAGTCGACTTAAGATTAAGTATTACTTAACTTCCATGCCAATCTTTAAGGTTACGATTTCCGAATTTCCCTACCGACGTTGTATATCATTTCTTTCAAAAGACACTATTTTCCCTCATTTCATAACATTTAATTTTTGCTCGACATATTTTCATTTTGGGTTAATTTTACCATTTTGTTAGGGGGATGGAATTTTGATTTTGTTGTTCATATTGTTTTTATAATCTTGGGTGTTTTTTCGCCTTATCATACTTGGGTTTTATATAATAGTTTATTTGGTTTATTTACTTTGTGCATACCTATGGCTTACCCATGCGGTACGGCAGTAGCATCGTTTATTGTATATATATCATTCCTATTGCTGTTGTTCTTATAGTTCGTAGTTGTAATTGCAGTAATGAAGTAGAAGTACTCCTAGCTGTAGTTCATGTAGCAGGAGTATGTACACGTGTTGTCATAGCAGTAGGAGTGTGGTATAATTACCTTTATAACTTTTGTCACCAACTGTTAACGTTGCTGTATACTTGTGCATTTGTTGGATTGATACTAACATGCCTCCATTAATAGTGCTTTTGACCTAAAATCACAATTGTTTGATTGTTTTTACAAACGTTACCGTATTATATCATGTCATATACATGAAAATTTATTTAGATTTGGAGAGTGTGTACATTTTAAACAGTATTGCAGGGTCCCTTCTATCAAGAATCCGAATGAATTAAGAACTGACAAGATCACAATAGATGATTTACGGTGTTTGTTGCTTGTCAAGTTTGTCTAGTTATAGTTTCTGAAACTTAGTTTCTGAAACTTGCAATATAAATGTTTCTTTTTTTTGGGGGGGGGGGGGGGCGGTCATGCGCAACCTTTTAAATACCAGTGCATATTCTTTTCTTAGTGTTTCTTCCTACATTTGTTTTGCAACATACGCTTCTTTGAAATCAGTATTGTGGCAATGCTTGTTGCTGCATTGAAACGATTAATCAAACTTAAACAATAAGTGTAGATTTAGCTTCAGATTCCAACTGTCTTAGTACAACTTGAGAAAGTGATTTTAGATTTCCGAAACTGTTACTGACAGGAATATCTATAAAAAAAAAGAAGATATTTCTCAGTAATCATATTATTTTTTGTTGCATGCATATTTGTATAGTTGACGGAGTGGAATTATTTCCATATTATGATCTATGAGTTATGAGTTATACCTGAACTTAGTTGAAGTGCAAGTAGGCCTAAGCCGTTTTACACTCTAGCATTTGCCGCTCTTGATTTTGATGGGTTTATATTTGTTTGATTTGAGCCATTTCATTGGCAGACTCCAGTACACTACCGTGATGCTGTTTACCACATTCAGAGATTATGATGGGGTCATTGTTGCCTTGATCTACAGTTGGCACATCCGAAATGTTATTGATGAGTTGCGATTGTATCTTCCCCTTTGCAACGGAAGATCAGATGGGCGCAAGCACAGAGGTGCAATGGACGGCTAATCTTGTCCACTGTAAAACACATACTGATTCATATGTTAATTAAAATCCGGACTTAACTTGTTTTCTAATCACATTGGATTATTAATTTGCAAAATCCTGCTTTTGGCAATCAGTATGCAATCTAGCGCTACGAACTAGTGACCCAGTTGAATTGTTCATTGCAAATATATGACATGTTTTGCTACGCTTTTGCTTTTGCTACAAGTTTGTTAGATTTTGAATACCTCTTGGATTTCACCCAGTGCGAATCTAATATTATTTCAATTATTTCAATCGTAAGTGATTTTAGAAATCCTAGCATGCGTGTGCGAGTAGTTATATATTTTAAAGTAATAATTGCACTGATGTAATTATTGGTTGTTAAATGAATGCCTTCTGGGTGTTTAACTTGTTATTGTTGGCAATGGTGGCGGTTGGAAGTAACTGGAATCCAGTCGCTCGGCAAGCTTGATCTTCAATTGAGTTTCGATCAGCTGCGAGTGGGAAGAGAAGGGTGGAAGAGGGGGGGGGGGGGGGGAGGAGAAGAGGAGGAGGAGATTGTGAAAAGACGGGGGAGGTGGAAGGGGAAAATGGAAGAAGAAAGAGGTAAAGAAGAGGAGGGAAACGGAAAAGAAAAAGAAATAGGAGAAAGGGAATGCAGATTAAAAATGATGGCTGGATAAGGGAGAGGCATACTTGAAAATTAATTCAATGGACCCCTTTAAGTAATCCTCTTGGGTGCGAAGTTACAAGTTAAATTAGAACTTTTAAGATTTTTCCATTATCAGGTCATCAGAGAAGTAATTGCATATACCAACAGAATGTAGACAATTTATTGTTTTGGAGATAAGATTAAGACTGCACTGACAAGTTACAAACGAGACGTAAACCGTCAAATAAAGTCATGTTCACATGACTGCCAGTTTGCTTCTTGGCAAAGGAGAATGCGCCGTACTATGATATCCATTAAATCAATAGAATATAATGTTTTAGGTCTACAAGACGCCAACAAAAGTATTGCCATTTAAGAAAAGAGAAATGCTATCGACAAGGCAGGGGAAATAGTGGATATCACAATGTACGTATTGGCGATAAAATGATATGTGGGTTTATTTTCTATAAAAGCTCTGAGCGTTTCCGCTAAATATTGGCCAGAACTTATACTAACCTGCCTTCGTGCCCGGGCGGTCTCCATTTTAGCCTGCAGGCGGGCGGCCTGAAGAGGCTTCTTCAGCGAGAAACCATTGTAAATGGTGTACGAGCAGGTCCCCGGGATGTCTAGCATAATATAAAGCAGTTTTATTAATATTTACACCTAAAATGATACTCATCTCTTAATGTTGTTTATTTTCCAGACAAAATAAAACGATGCATTTGAAGTACACTGTGACTTGTTACAAAGTATATGAATACTAAGAAGCAGCACATCCACAAATAATGAAAACTCAAAAAAGATCAAGACGTAACTTTTGATGATCACTGTAAATATTCAAAGAACAAGTACGTCCCAGAGAATGGATATCATTAGGTGGTCTGTCGCCAACGACAGATCACCTCTTAATTTCGTTAGAATTTTCTTTCTTTATTAGGTGGTCTGTCGTGCACCGACAGATCACCTTTTAATTTCGCCCGAATTTTCTTTCTTTATTTTTATTTTTTGCACCCCATGTTTTTGTGTCATCTATATCTCAACAATGCGTATGTCATGTTACACCATATTTTGACCATGTATAGGTATACATGTGAACTTGTCATTGTGACTTTTTCAAGGTCATGACGTCATCATGACGTCATCTACGAGCAGTTTAATGAAAACCTATTACCTCATGTAGCTCTAGAACCAATAATCTATAGCTCATGAAAATTGATATGCATAAATTTAATAATAATACAATTAATTTCAATACATAAAAACGCGCGTGTACGCGTACGTTAGTGCAAAAACGCGCGCGCAAAATTTTAAAATGCTCCAAATCCACTCAAAATTGGTTTGCATATGTTTCAGGCCATTTCTAGCACTTGAAAAATTTCCGCGCGTGCGCGCGCGTTCGCGCGTTTTTTTCGTGCGTTACGCGTACGCAGCCTCAAAATTCACTTTTTTTAATGGTTTCATGTCTCTGATACTACAAACAACACATCCTGCAATTTTGAGCAATTTCCATGCAATAACAAGGTCGTGCGGGTACGTCAAAGTTCAAAGTCTGCGCGTGCGTCAATACGTTTTTGTGTGCAAATATTGCAAAAAACATGAGTGTCTTCAATCGGCCATAGCTCCTCAGAATGGCCGGTGACCCCCAATTTTTTTTTAATATTCTGAAAGAGTATGAAACGTAAATATCATTTCATGTATCATTTGACCAGTAAGTACATGGTGACGTTATCATATTACCATATGAATCGAAAAAATGAATTTTCAATTATGACGTCATGAACTTTTTTACTCGCTTTTGCATATCTCAGTAATCCTTTGTCAATTTTCTCCCAAATTTCAGTATGTCGTGCCTAGGACATTGCTCTGTGGCAGGCTTGCCCTAACTGTTCAATTCATTAACGTCTTCAAGGTAAAAATATGATTATCGGTATTAAAGTCAGAATCAGACGTTTTCACGTGTAATGTCAACGGGAGGGTCATTTATTTGAAATCATGAAATGACATCTTTCAGGAGCTATATCTTTTCGTATGATACGATCTTTCACTCTGAAAATGAAGTATGTTGTAGCTAAATCTACTAGCTTTCAGCTACGTGGTCTCCATTTTTCATTAGATATCGGGATCATGGCAAAATTTCAGTTTGAATATCGATTTCTAAATCGTTCTAGCCACTGCTAGCGGGCATTACGTGAAAAGTGAATGCGAAGATTTGTGGCTCAATGGGTAAGGCGATGTTTTAAGAACGTTCATTTACCAGCACATGCCAGTGCATGAATTTGCCAATGCAGACCACCTTATACTTGTCCACAAGTATGTCTCGTTTATTATTTATTTATTTATTTTTATTCCAAAATTTTGTGGCATGGATATCTCAACAATGCATTAGTCATTTTTCATGAAATCTTCATCATGTATGAATATGTACGTGAACATGTTCCAGCAACATTTTCAAGGTCATGACGTCATCGTGACGTCATCTACGAGCAGTTTAATAAAAACCTATTACCTCATCTAGCTCTAGAACCAATCATTTATAGCTAATGAAAATTGACTTGCATAAATTTAATGATAATACAATTAATTTCAATAAATTAAAACGCGCGCGTACGCGTACGTTAGTGCAAAAACGCGCGCGCAAAATTTAAAAATGCTCAGAATCAACTCAAAATTGTTTTGCATATGTTTTAGGTAATTTCTAGCATTTCAAAAATTTCCGCGCGTGCGCGCGCGTTCGCGCGTTTTTCCGTGCGTAACGCGAAAAAAACGTCAAAATTCCGTTTTTTTACTAGATTCATGTTACTGACACTACATACAACACATCCTGTCATTTTGAGCCATTTCCATGCAATAACAAGGTCGTGCGGGTGCGTCAAAGTTCAAAGTCTGCGCGTGCGTCAATACGTTTTTGTGTGCAAATATTGCAAAAAACATGACTACCTTCAATCGGCCATAGCTCTTCAGAATGGCCGGTGACCCCCAATTTTTTTTCAATATTCTGAAAAAGTGGGAAATGTAAATGTGATTTAATGTTCGATTTACCTTTTAAATTTATGTTGATGTCATCATATTGCCATATGAATCGAAAAAATGATTTTTCATGTATGACGTCATGAACTTTTTTACCCGCTTTTGTGTATCTCAGTAATTCATGGTCAATTTTCTCCCAAATTTCAGTATGTTGTAGCTGAGACCTCGCTCCATAGTAGAAGTTGCCTTCATTTTTCATTTTGATGACGTCTTCACGGTGTAAATTTCATTATACGCATGAATGTCAAAATCGCACTTCCGTGTTATGTCAATGGAAGTGGTATTTATGAAATGACATGACGAGCTTCTAGGAGATGTATCTCACTAATATGTCAAGCTTTCACTCTGAAATTTCAGTATGTTGTAGCTGAGTCTACGAGCTTTCCGGAACGTTGTCTCCATTTTTTAATCAGATGTCGGGATCATGGTGAAATTTCAGCTTGAATATCGATTTCTTAATCATTCTAGCCCCTGCTGGGCATTACGTGTTAAGTGAATGGGAAGATTTGTGGCTCAATAGGTAAGGCGCCGTTTTAAGATCTCGAGGCCCCCGGTTCGATTCCTGGCGTGGGTAGGGTCAACTTTTGCATTCCTTTTGCAATGTTTATTTTGCCATCTTCTTCTGTTCTATGCCTCACTTTGTCATTCTCTTTGAGATTTTCTTTCCAATTCTTTTTTCTCTCGCCCCATTCTCTTACATGACTATTAATCACGTTAGCATAAACATGTTACCATTTAGGAAATTCTCTGAAATTTTAGTATAATAGGTGCCCTATGAGCTTTCTTGAGCGCTGTCTCACATTGCTTATGGATAGTTGGTGTCACGAATGAAGGTCTATAGTTCACCGTGCATTTTCCAGCCCATGTCTGTGCATGAATTTGCCAATGCAGACCACCTGATACTTGTCCACAAGTATGTCTCGTATTCATTCATATCTCCCTTTCTATCTCCACTGCTCTCTCATACACCTATGTTCTTCTATCAGTCCCTACCTACCTCTGTCAGATCATTGTTGTCCCAGAAAGCTTTGATAGGATAGGCTTCTTTATGTCTAACCCCCTCTCTCTGTCGTCCACCCATCGACCTATCCATCTATCTTTCACTCCAATCAGCTCTGAAACTTGGAACATAGAATCCAGTGTAAGTATCTTATGCATACCTGACACATGCTCAATCTCCTCGCCATCTTCAATGTCTTCAACTTTCAAAGGAGGTGAAGGGCTTTGAGTCGCTGCAGTGTGATCTCCATCCCCTTTGACCTGCTTCTTGATATCCTCGTCTGTAGTATCTTCGACGATATCGGGTTTGAGGGGCTTAAGGAGTGTGTTGGCAGTAAACAGTGCGTCGAGTTGCGCTGGTGTTCGTGACACAGGGACGGTTTCCAACTGGTTCTGCCCAGGCAGCGGCCCGATCTAAACAACATTAGAATAGGCGGAAGTAAGGTTTTAGATAGAAATACAAGCAGCAGAAGAAAATCACAAACATGATGATGGAGGTACTATTTAGAAATTATGTTCCAAGAAACACGATTTCATAACAGTTTTTCCAAAAATCTATACAATACACAATGTTCTCGCATTGGTGTACTTTCATATTCAAAAGTATTCTAGAAAGTAACGCAAAAAAAAAATGCTATTGACTTGATGTCCCGAATCGACAATTTAACCAAAAAGAAGAAAAATATATAAATATATAATTAAACGCACAGCGCATCAAATTGTTACCACATGTGAAAGCACGATACTGGAGATACATGTATGTTTATTCACACGTGAGATAGCAACTGACAGCCATAGCTGATAATTTCACAATAATGCGATGCATCACAATACATCCATATATAAAAGGAGAGATTATTAAAAATGAATTTCACCCTCAGTAAATGTCAATATTAGTAACGGATATGTTACCTTGTGTTTCTTTTGCAAGCGCCTCTTGATTCTCTGCCAGCGATTGCGGCCCATGGTTTTGGAAGAGACTGTGTAAGACGAAATGCTGGAAACGAATATTATCACAAGCAATTTAAATCCTCAGGTTGTATTTTGTAAGGAATTTGCTTTGTGGATGTTTCCTTCAATAACCCCGTTTCACGTTATGTTTACTTTTGTATGCATTGCACTCTTGACGCGCACCGACATACCTTATGCGCGTATGACGTCATAATGCAATGGGCGCTTTAATAGTAGTAGCCAATTTGGTAAGAAACGATTTACTGGCATGATATAGGACACAAACAAAAAGAAACATGTGTTTTTTCAAGTTTAGATATTAAGAGTATGGTATTGGATATTATATGCAGTAGATCTTTGATGTAAAGTATTTTCAAAAAAGTCAAATAAATTTTCTCATCTAATTCGGTCATGGCGAACTTGTGTTAATGCTTATTGCTTATGCGCCAAACGGTTGCCAATGAGCGCCCATCCTAGTTACACATACGTCATAATCGCATAGCGTTGGCCTAGCATTGACGGTATTGACCCCTATCCTCGCTCTCCAAGAGGATATCATTTATACCTTCAAAAACACTTTGAGCAAATTACCATGACAATTTTAGCCAAACCTAAAAAAATTAATATGAACAATCATATTTGTAATTTTAAGCTTTTTTTTTATCAAGCAAAAGTTTAAATTAAAAAATATAGATTTGAAGTTTAAAATTAAGATTACTAGAACGAGTATGGTATGAACTTTGTTTTATGCATATTCATAAGAAGCAAAGCTGTTCCTGCGGAGCAAGTTTCTTGAAATGATTTGGTGCTTTCTCAAGGAATTAAAGAGAGAAATTAACTGCGCGCACCCGGCGAAAAGAGGTATTTTAGGCACAAACATGGCGCAACGCGTCGTTTAGAGCCGTGAGCACATACGTGGCCTTGGCTGAACGCGATTTTTTGGTGCATAATTACCTAGCTTGGTTTCCAGGCTGTTAGGAATTTCCAATCCAAACTGCAATATGCCAGACACGGGTCTGGCTGCAGTAGATTAATAATTATCGATGCCTTCTCCGGCTGGACAGAGAAAAGGTGTGAATGAAAGAGTGTACTATAGACTCTGTAATATTGCTTTGTATTAGAAATGTCCTAAAGCCGAGAAGCAAGGTTAATCATTACCATGTTTGTTTAATAAGGCAAATTTTGCAATTTAGGTAATTTTGGTTGTACAAGAAGGCAATCGTGTGATTTGTTTGTTAAACTCTGGTAAAACACTCGTCATTTTCTAAAAACTGGTTTTAATGTGCAATGTATTTAATCAAAGATAATTACAGGGATGATTATAGTCTATCCATGTTTAGATCTATAGCAGCACAAAGTCAAACATCAAAGTCATTTAAGCGTAGCAAGAGAAAAGGAAGCAGGATGTGAACTATAATTGCTCTCTGAATCCTTTAAGGTGAACGTTACTCTGCAATTGACATGTATATACTAAATATTACATTTTGTTAAAAGTGTAAGAAGATTAATGCAGCAATATTTCCAAATCGCTAGTTCAAAAATTCGCAACGTTGTTGCTCTACGCTTAAGGCGTACCGGTCGTACACTGCGTACACTGCCGTACCGGTACAGTTTTAAATCAAGTTTCTTAAAGTAAGATCTAACTAATTGATAATGTCTTTGCCGTTTTCACCCCTTTACACCATCACACCAGTGACAGCTAGGGAAATAGCACCACGTCTTTAATGAACAAAAATTAATATATACTCGATAATTTCATGGGATTTAAGGAAAAATAAGACAATTGAGTTTTTGAAGACTTGGTCTAGCGGAGAACACACACACAGCCTGATTTTTTTTTTATTTCATATTACAATCGGGAGAAACATTTGAAAGATGAGGCAAACTGGGTATGAGTGAAATGTCGTTGAAAAAACAAATAGTGTCCATGGTATCGTTTCATCATTCATGTCCAGCTATTATCATTTGACAGTTGGAGAAGTGCTCATAAATGTAGTTCCTGTAAGATCCATTTGATTCTTTAAAAAAAGTGGATTTAATGGCCATACTACAGGACGTGTAAGGTTGTACCATGAAAGATATCACCTTCAGATGCATGTGTCAACTTTGCATCCTTCCATTACAACATTACCTGAAGATACATTAATGTGCCGTGGTTCCCACAAAGCCAAAATGTGACTTTTTCTTCTTCTTCTTCTTCTCGGGTCACTACACAAGTCCTGTCCAGTGGACGATACACGATCTGGCTTTGGGGTTGAGCGACTCCAGATCGTTGGTGGTGCAAGGCTCTGGTAGGAGAGGGCATACCAAAAGGTGTTGCATCGTCTGGTCCTTCCCACAGTCACAGGTTGTGTCTCCATCCCTGTTGTACCCCCATTTCTGCATAAGGACTTTACACCGTTCTATGCCAGACCACAGGCGATTGAGACATTGTCAGGTTGGCCATTCCTGACTTGAACCTGGGGATGTTTCACTAGGACCGATGGAGACCTGGCGCGTCACAGACTGGAGGTGGTTGGACCATAGGATGATCCTTTCACTGTCCGTGGAGCCATCAAGGGATTCAGTCGAGTGGAGGAAACTGCGTCTTGATTTGAGTCTCTTTTTGGCAGCCGTGCAGTTAAAGAGTGGATGGAGAGGGTTGACTAGATGTGACTAGATGGACCAACATACACACTCTGTGAGAACTGTAGATTAAAACGTCAGTATTAATGGCATAATTATTTGAGAAACTATTCCCATAGCTTCATGCTCTTGAACGGGGAGGAGGGTTATTGGTCTACAATCTCTACAGTAGTGTTGATTTTGCCTATATTACCATTATTTTGTTCCCGTCCGCTTTGACACTCAAATATTTGATGTATATGTATTATGCTAACCGAATTGTAAGTCCTGTATAGTTTCTGCAAAAGCAAGACAGATTCTACATGTGTAATTACAATTTCAGACAAATTATTTCTTATATGAATGCCTCATTTTGACAGGGTTTCGTGACTGTATGTCTTATACTGTATGCAGACTCAATCAGATGTATTACCAAATTAGGACGATAAAGAGGCAGTTGTCCAATTTAAGAAAGCATTTTTTTTTTACTTTTATCTTTTTGAATTATCTGTGTATACTTCCATCTATTTCTATATAGCCAATCAAATTCTGTTAATTATTCAGTACTATATTAATTTTTTGTAAAAGCTTGACTACAATGTATAAAATAAATCAATTAATGAAAGTAATGGAATGTCTTGCATTGTTTTTCATGGCCTTGGTGCAGAGTGTGAGTGCTAAGATTAATACAGTAAACATTAATCATGCACGATCCACAGAACACTGGAACTCGTGATAAGTGGGCAATTATAGACAATACTGACAATAATCAGTTTACCTTCTATGAAATAAAACTATGTGGTTTATGGGGAGTATAGTGTAGTTCTTCATATCTATAATAAGAATAGAATGTTCATGTGAAATATGTACATTTTGCGAGCATATGTTACGTAAGAACACTAACAAAGCATTCAGCATCCTGACACGTTCATTATTGGTTAATGATAATACAACGTACTCCAGAATACCGCCACAATACCATTGCACGCAGTCTGTGTAAATACCTGTTTATGATGACACATTCCCACGTACCACACACTTTCTGGATGTCAATATTGCACACCACACGACTGTACCCAAAACTTCATTATCAAACCAATGTTTACATTTAGCTTATAAAACCACATCGGGAGACAGGTTTTAAGGAATACAATTTTATTATTTCAGTCAACTATTGCGGCATTAGGCATCGCAAAAAAATATGATAGCGTAGCATATGATTAGTTCATATTCCATATATTTCAATAGCGTTTCGATGAATGATTGCACATTCAGATTTGTCATCAATAATACTGCAGCCTCTCATTCTGAACCATAATCAGTAGGTAAACCCTATCAGTCACTATCCTTAGAGTATTGCAGTTGCCTACACAGTGGTGGTGCGGCATTGGTGGTTGTTTTGGTTTGTGCTGTAGAATCAGTATGTGTCTTACAGTGGACAAGAAGAGTCGGGTCCCGTTTTAATCTTGAGATCTTAATATCGAGGGGATAAAGTGATATGTGTTGTATGCAAGCATCACGGAAGCGCGTGGAGTATTAAAGTCAGTCTGTGAAAAAAAAAATGTGCGGTGCTCCTATGTCTATGAGATGTAGATATATTCCAGTTTCATATAATTATTTACAAATATTGTATTTTGCAAGTGAGCAGCACTTAGTATACACTCCTATATGTGCCAAAATTTATTCATTCTTAATCTTCTATTTTAGGTTCAGATGTTTTAACTCAAGTTTGATGTAATTGATCAAAAGTTAAAGCGTATTTGTTGCTAAAGTTGCGAAACCAGCATGCTTGATAATTCATGAATTTGTCCATTCACAGTAGCTTAATTTTGGATGTTGATATTTTAGTATTTGTAATTGCATTACTTCCTTCAACGTGTGCTTTTGTTGAATACTTCAACAGTGTAATACAATTTGAAGGAAAGATTATGCACTGGCAGTTCTTGCCTTTCCTTGATATGTTTCTTTAACAGTTGTATGTTAGAATTCAACTTGCTATTGCAGGGCTTACCATATTGCTGTATGGCAGTTAGGAAATGATTATCATAATTGGGCTGGCCTGATGACAACATGTACAGAGTGAGTTACTGCTGTTGTTCTGCCTCTATCCTACTACATGTATTACTGCTCAGAGTACTTCTACTACATTACTACTACCACCATAAAGTGTTGTTCTGATCTTGTGAAACAATTAATATGTAGTATTAAGCAAATAATCAACGTTGGTGAAGGTGATGGGATGAACTATCAATTTGTGCGCTAGATTTTTTGAGGGGTTGGCTAGTTTTTCAATTTTATTTGTTATTTCAGGGGTGTGATTTTGACATCTTACGTCTTTGTTGTTAAACATTTTACATGTTTGAAGACAACATTGATTAATGTAGTTTCTATGCAATTGGGCTGGTTAGTTATATCACTGTTGCTTTTTGCTTGAATAGTCAATTCCATTTTATATGCACATATTGAGACGATTAGATAGTGCTGCTATGTGTTCCGTATTTACTTATTTAACTATTGACTCCTATGTAAGAAGTTAATGTTACACCGACATAAATCAACCATAAATAATCAGTTTTACGTTTTAGTTGGTTTTAGCTTCTAACTACTGCTTCTTGCTTTACACGTTAGTTCCATATCCATTCTTCGTGGAGATTACCCATCCATTCATCCATTTACAGAATTGAGTTGCTGCTATTCCAGCAGCCGACGTTACAGCAACATTTATTGGTACTGTTCATACAATGGGTGTTGCAACAACTTATGTTGCGACTGTTCCAGCAACTTTTGATGCTTCTTTCATGGAACGGTTGTTTCAACGGCATAGTGCGCTGTTATTCCTACAGCCGCCGTTGCAGCAACATTGTGTTGCTACTGTACGAGCAGCAGCTATTCAGCAACTTAATTTGCTACTTTACAAGCAGCCACCGTTGTAGCAACATTGTGTCGCTACTGTACAAGCAGTGGCTGTTGTAGCTACTTGAGTTGCTGCTATTTCTGCAGTCGCCGTTGAAGAAATATCTTGTTGACAATCTCCTGAAGCGCTTGTCACAGCAACATTTTATGTTAATGCCTATGCAATGATTGTTACAACAACTTCAGTTGCTACTGTACATGCAGCCACCGTTGTAGCAACATTATGTTGCTACTGTACAAGCAGTGGCCGTTGTAGCGACTTAAGCTGTTGCTGTTTCTGCAGCCGCCGTTGCAGCAAAAATGTTTTTGTCTTACAAGTAGCAGCTGTTGCAGCAATTGTGTGTTGCTCCTGTACTACATCAGCTGTATGTTGTCGCTGTTCTTTCAGCGGTTGTCGATATTGTTGGTTGTATATCATTTCTTGATACGTCTAGTGATGCTGCTGATGCTATTGCTACATAGCTTGCTGCAATCGTCGATGCATGAATGAAAGCAATAAAAATTGCTGCAACGTCGGCTGCTGAAGTAGCAGCAGCAAAATATGTGGAGGGATGAACAATGTGCAATTTCAACGAAGAATGGTTATGAAACGTATTTGTGAAGCAAAAAAGCAGTAGTTTGAGACTAGAAGCGACAAAAACATTAACACTATTTATGGTTGATTTATTTTTGTGTAACGGGATGACTTCTATTGTTACTGTACTTGCGGCAGCCGTTACAGCAACATTGTGTTGTTACTGTAATACAACAGCTGTCTGTCATCGCTGTTCTTTCAGCGGCTGCTGTTGCAGAGGATACTGTTTGTTTTTAGTTTCTTTTGTTGAGTTATGTTGATTTCTGTTGTTCATTATATTGCTGTAGCAGTTTTTGTTACAATTGTTTATATTACTTTAAGTTTAGTTAATTCATCTGTTTGAAGCGATCTTTCGTTTTCAGGCAGCATAGGCCGTTTATCAGCACTATTTAAATATTATATAGTCGACTTAAGATTAAGTATTACTTAACTTTCATGTCAATCTTTAAGGTTGCGATTTCCTACTTTCCCTACCGACGTTTTCTATCATTTATTTCAAAAGGAACTATTTCCCTCAGTTTATAACATTTAATTTTTGCTCGACATATTTTAATTTTGGGTTAATTTTTCCATTCTGTTAGGGGGTGGAATTTTGATTTTGTTGTTCATATTGTTTTTATCATTTTTGGGTGGTTTTTTTGCCTTATCATTCTTGGGTTTTATGTAATAGATTATTTTGGTTGATTTACTTTGTGCATACCTATGGCTTACCCATGCTGTACGGGCAGTTACATCGTTAATTGTATATACAACTATTGCTGTTGATGTTATAGTTCGTGGTTGTAATTGCAGTTATGAAGTAGAAGTACTCATAGCAGTAGTACATGTAGCAGGAGTATGTACACGTGTTGTCATAGCAGTAGGAGTGTGGTATAATTAGCTTCATAACTTTTGTCACTTACTGTAAACGTTGCTGTATACTTGTGCATTTGTTGGATTGATACTAACATGGCTCTATGAGTGCTGTTCACCTAAAATCACAATTGTTTGATTGTTTTTTTACAAACGTTACCGTATTATATCATATCATATATGACAAAAGTTGGAGAGTGTGCACATTTTAAACAGTATTATTCTATCAAGAATCCAAATGAATTAATAACTTAGAGGATCACAATGGACGATGCTTGTCAAGTTTGTCTAGTTACATTTTCTTGAACTTGCAATATATATTTTTTTTTTTTTTTTTGGGGGGGGGGGGGGGCTTTGCGCAACCTTCATATTATGAATACCACTGCATATTCTTTCCTTGGTGTTTCTGCTATATTGGTTTTTGGAACATATTTATCTTTTAAATCAATATTGCAATTGTGGCATTGCTTGTTGCGGCATTGATACAATTCATCAAACTTGAATAATAAGTGTAGATTTAGCTTCAGCTCGCAACTATCTTAGCACAACTTAAAGTGATTTAAGATTTCCAAAACTGTTACTTAAAGGAATATCTATATAAAAAAGACATTATTCAGTAATCATATTTTTTGTTGCATGCATAAATGAATTATTTCGATATTATGAGCTGTGAGTTATGAGTTATACCTGAACTTACTTGAAGTGCAAGTAGGCCTAAGCCGTTTTACACTCTAGCCTTTGCCGCTCTTGATTTTCATGGGTTTATATTTGTGTGATTTGAGCCATTTCATTGGCAGACTCCAGTACACTACCGTGATGCTGTTTACCACATTCAGAGATTATGATGGGGTAATTGTTTCCTTGATGTACAGTTGGCACATCCGAAATGTTATTGATGAGTTGCGATTGTATCTTCCCCTTTGCAACGGAAGATCAGATGGGCGCAAGCACAGAGGTGCAATGGACGGCTAATCTTATCCACTGTAAAACACATACTGATTCATATGTTAGTTAAAATCCGGACTTAACTTGTTTTCTAATCACATTAGATTATTCATTTGCAAAATCTTGCTTTGGGTAATCACTTGGCAATCTAGCGCTACGAACTAGTGACCCAGTTGAATTGTTTATTGCAAATAAATGACATGTTTTGCTACGCTTTTGCTTTTGGTACAATTTTGTTAGATTTGAGATAACTCTTGGCTTTCACCCAGTGCGAATCTAATATTGTTTCAATTACGCATACAATTCAATCGTAAGTGATTTTAGAAATCCTAGCATGCGTTTGCGAGTAGTTATATATTTTAAAGCAATAATTGCACTTATGTAATTATTGGTTGTTAAATGAATGCCTTTCGGGTGTTTAACTTGTTATTGGTGGCAATGGTGGCGGCTGGATGTATTGGGAATCCAGTCGCTCGGCAAGCTTGATCTTCAACTGAGTTTCGATCAGCTGCGAGTGGGAAGAGAAGAGTAAAAGAGGGGAGGGGATGAAAAGAGGAGGAGAAGATTGTGTAAAGACGGGAGAGGTGGAAGGGGAAAATAGAAGAAGAAAGAGGAAAAGAAGAGGAGAAAAATGGAAAAGAAAAAGAAATAGGAGAAAGGGAATGCAGATTAAGAATGATGGTTGGGAGAGGGAGAGGCATACTTGACAATTAATTCAATGAATCCCTTCAAGTAATCCTCTTGGGTGCGAAGTTGCAAGCAAAATTAGAACTTTTAAGATTTTTCCATTATCAGGTCGTCAGAGAAGTAATTACATATACCAACAGAATCTAGACAATTTTATTATTTTGGAGATAAGATTAAGACTGCACTGACAAGTTAATCACAAACGAGACGTAAACCGTCAAATGAAGTCATGTTCACATGACTGTCAGTTTTCTTCTCGGCAAAGGAGAATGCGCCGTACTCTAATCACTATGATATCCATTAAATCAATAGAATATAATTTTTTAGGTCTACAAGACCCCAACAAAAGTATTGCCATTTAAGAAAAAAAGAAATGTTATCGATGAGGCGGGGAAATAGTGGATATCACAATCTACGTATTGGCAATAAAATGATGTGTGGGTATATTTTTTAATAAAGCTCTGAGCGTTTCCGCTAAATATTGGCCAGAACTTGTACTAACCTGCCTTCGTGCCCGGGCGTTCTCCATTTTAGCCTGCAGGCGGGCGGCCTGAAGAGGCTTCTTCAGCGAGAAACCATTGTAAATGGTGTACGAGCAGGTCCCCGGGATGTCTAGCATAATACAAAGCAGCTATAATATTTACACGTGAAATGATCCTCATCTATTTATGTTATTTACTTTCCAGGCAAAATAAAACGATGCATATGAAGTACACTGTGACTTGTAACAAAGAATATGAATACTAAGAAGCAGCAAATAATGTTTGAGCTTTAATGTTCAAACCCTGTTCAGACGTTGTTCTTTGGCACATCCACAAATAATGACCCCCCCCCCCCAAAAAAAAAAAAAAAAAAAATAAGACGTCATTTTTGGTGATCACTGTAAATATTCAAATAACAAGTGCGTCCCAGGGAATGGATATCATATTTATTCATATCTCCCTTTCTATCTCCACTGCTCTCTCATACACGTATGTTCTTCTACCAGTCCCTACCTACCTCTGTCAGATCATTGTTGTCCTAAAAAGCTTTGATAGGATTGGCTTCTTTATGTCTAACCCCCTCTCTCCTCCACGTATGTATTTATCTATCTGTCGTCCACCCATCGACCTATCCATCTATCTTTCACTCCAATAAATAAATATAATATCTTATACATACCTGACCCATGCTCAATCTCCTCGCCACCTTCAATGTCTTCAACTTTCAAAGGAGGTGAAGGGCTTCGAGTCGCGCCAGTGTGATCTCCATCGCCTTTGACCTGCTTCTTGATATCCTCGTCTGTAGTATCTT
The DNA here is from genome assembly GCA_963669155.1 of Arbacia lixula. NCBI lineage: Eukaryota > Metazoa > Echinodermata > Echinoidea > Arbacioida > Arbaciidae > Arbacia > Arbacia lixula. Next base: position 28,554,884 of record OZ022577.1, on the reverse strand, counting down.
CGACGATATCGGGTGTGAGGGGCTTGAGGAGTGTGTTGGCAGTAAACAGTGCGTCAAGTTGCGCTGGTGTTCGTGACACAGGGGCGGTTTCCAACTGGTTCTGCCCAGGCAGCGGCCCGATCTAAACAACATTAGAATAGGCGGAAGTAAGGTATTAGATAGAAATATAGGCAGCAGCGGAAAATCACAAACATGATGATGGAAGTATTATTTAGAAATTATGTTCCAAGAAACAGGTTTTCATAACATTTTTTCAAAAATCTAAGACAATACACAATTTGCTCACATTGGTGTACTTTCATATTAAAAAAAATATTCTAGAAAGTAACGAAAAAAAAAAAGATATTGTGTTGATGTCCTGAATCGACAAATGAACCAAAAAGAAGAAATATATATAAATATATGATTATACGCACGGCGCACAGAATTGGTACATGTAAAAGCACGATATTGGAGATACATGCATGATTATTCACACGTGAGATAGCGACTGACAGCCATAGCTGATAATTTCACAATAATGCGATGCATCACAATACATCCATATATAAAAGGAGAGATTATCAAAAATGAATTTCACCCTCAGTAAATGTCAATTTTATTAACGGATGTGTTACCTTGTGTTTCTTTTGCAAGCGCCTCTTAATTATCTGCCAGCGATTGCGGCCCATGGTTTTAGAAGAGATTGTGTAAGACGAAATGCTGGAAACAAATATTATCACAAGGAATTTAAATCCTCAGTTCGTATTTTGTAAGGGATCTGCTTGGTGGATGTTTCCTTTAATAACCCCGTTTCACGTTATGTTTACTTTTGTATGCATTGCACTCTTGACGCGCATCGACATATCTTATGCGCGTATGACGTCATAATGCAATGGGCGCTTAATAGTAGTAGCCAATTTGGTAAGAAACGATTTACTGGCATGATATAGGACACACACAAAAAGAAACATGTGTTTTTTCAAGTTTAGATATTAAGAGTATGGTATTGGATATTATATGCAGTAGATCTTTGATGTAAACTATTTTCACAAAAGTCAAATAAATTTTCTCATCTTATTCGGTCATGGAGAACTTGTGTTAATGCTTACTGCTTATGCGCCAAACGGTTGCCAATGAGCGCCCATCCTAGTTACACATACGTCATAATCGCATAGCGTTGGCCTAGCATTTACGGTATTGACCCCTATCCTCGCTCTCCAAGAGGATATCATTTATACCTTCAAAAAGACTTTGAGCAAATTACCATGACAATTTTGGCTAAACCTAAAATATGAACAATCATATTTGTAATTTTTCAGCTTTTTTATAAAGCAAAAGTTTACATTAAAAAATATGGATTTGAAGTTTAAACTTAAGATTACTATAACGAGTATGGTATGAACTTTGTTTTATGCATATTCATAAGAACCAAAGCTGTTCCTACGGAGCAAGTTTCTCGAAAGGATTTGGTGCTTTCTCAAGGAATTAAAGAAAGAAATTAACTGCGCGCACCCGGCGAAAAGAGGTATTTTAGGCACAAACATGGCGCAACGCGTCGTTTAGAGCCGTGAGCACATACGTGGCCTTGGCTGAACGCGATTTTTTGGTGCATAATTACCTAGCTTGGTTTCCAGGCTGTTGGGAATTTCCAATCCAAACTGCAATATGCCAGACACGGGTCTGGCTGCAGTAGATTAATAATTATCGATGCCTTCTACGGCTGGACGGAGAAAAGGTGTGAATGAAAGAGTGTACTATAGACTCTGTAATATTGATGTGAAGTAGAAATGTCCTAAAGCCTAGAATCAAGGTTAATCATTATCATGTTTGTTAACTAAAGCAAATTTTGCAATTTAGGCAATTTTGGTTATACAATAAGGCAATCGTGTGATTTATTTGTTAAACACTGGTAAAACACTTGTCATTTTCTAAAAACTGGTTTTAATGTGCAATGTATTTAATCAAAGATAATTACAGGGATGATTATAGTCTATCCATGTTTAGATCTATAGCAGGACAAAGTCAAACATCAAAGTCATTTAAGCGTAGTAAGAGAAAAGGAAGCAGGATGTGAACTTTAATTGCTCTCTGAATCCTTTAAGGTGAACGTTACTCTGCAATTGACATGTATATACAAAATATTACATTTTGTTAAAAGTGTAAGAAGCTTAATGCAGCAATATTTCCTAATCGCTAGTTCAAAAATTCGCAACGTTGTTGCTCTACGCATAAGGCGTACCGGTCATACACTGCGTACACTGCCGTACCAGTACAGTTTTAAATCAAGTTTCTCAAAGTAAGATCTACCTTAATTGATAATGTCTTTGCCGTTTGACAAATTTGAGGAAAGGAATGACATTTTTCACCCCTTTACACCATCACACCAGTGACAGCTAGGGAAATAGCACTTTACGTCTTTAATGAACAAAAAATATGTATACTCGATAATTTCATGGGATTTAAGGAAAAATAAGACAATTGAGGTTTTGAATACTTGGTCTAGCGGAGAACACACACACAGCCTGATTTTTTTTTTCGTATTATGATCGGGAGTTACTAATGCAAATAGAAACATTTGAAAGATAATGAGGCAAACTGGGTATGAGTGAAATGTCGTTGAAAAAAAAATAGTTTCCATGGTATTGTGTCATCACTCATGTCCAGCTATTATCTTTTGACAGTTGGAGAAGTGCTCATAAATGTAGTTCTTGTGGGATCTATGTGATTCTTTAAAAACAGTGGAGTTAAGATTCATACTACAGGACGTGTAAGGTCCTAAGTAAACTGTGCCATGAAAGATATCACCTTGAGATGCATGTTTCAACTTTACATCCAAACATTCCGACATTACCTGAAGATACATTAATGTGCCGTGATTCCCACAAAGCCAAAATGTGACTTTTTCTTCTTCTTCTTCTTCTTCTTCTCGGGTCACTACACAAGTCCTGACCAGTGGAGGATACACGATCTGGCTTTGGGGTTGAGCGACTCCAGATCGTTGGTGGTGCAAGGCTCTGGTAGGAGAGGGCAGACCAAAAGGTGTTGCATCGTCTGGTCCTTCCCACAGTCACAGGTTGTGTCTCCATCCCTATTGTACCCCCATTTCTGCATAAGGACTTTACACCGTTCTATGCCAGACCGCAGGCGATTGAGACATTGTCAGGTTGGCCATTCCTGACTTGAACCTGGGGATAATGTTTCACTAGGACCGATGGAGACCTGGCGCGTCACAGACTGGAGGTGGTTGGACCATAGGATGATCCTTTCACTGTCCGTGGAGCCATCAAGGGATTCAGTCGAGTGGAGGAAACTGCGTCTTGATTTGAGTCTCTTTTTGGCAGCCGTGCAGTTAAAGAGTGGATGGAGAGGGTTGACTAGATGTGACTTGATGGACCAACATACACACTCTGTGAGAACTGTATATTAATCCGTCAGTATTAATGGCATAATTATTTGAGAAACTATTCCCATAGCTTCATGCTCTTGAACGGGGAGGAGGGTTACTGGTCTACAATCTCTACAATGGTGTTGATTTTGCCTATATTACCATTATTTTGTTTCCGTCCGCTTTGACACTCAAATATTTGATGTACATGTATTATGCTAACCAAATTGTAAGTCCTGTATAGTTTCTGCAAATGCAAGACAGATTCTAATTAACAATTTCAGAAAAAAAATTTCTTATAGGAGTGCCTCACTTTGACAGGGTTTCCTGGCTGTATGTCTTATACTGTATTACCAAATTAGGACGATAAAGAGGCAGTTGTCCAATTTAAGAAATACATTTTTTACTTTTTTTCTTTTTGAATTAATTGTGTATACTTCCATCTATTTCTATATCATCAATCAAATTCTGTTAGTAAACTATTCAGTTCTGTATTTTTTTGTAAAAACTTGACTACAATATATAAACTAAATCAATTAATGAAAGTGATGGAATGTTTTGCTTTGCTTTTCGTGGTCTTGGTGCAGAGTGTGAGTGCTAAGATTAGTACAGTAAACATTCATTATGCATGAGCCACAGAACACTGGAACTCGTGATAAGTGGGTAATTATAGACAATACTGACACTAATCAGTTTACCTTCTATGAAATAAAACTGCGCGGTTTATGGGGATATAGTGCAGTTCTTCATATCTATAATAAGTATAGAGTGGTCATGTGAAATGTGTACATTTTGCGGGCATATGTTACGTAACAACACTAACAAAGCATTCAGCATCCTGACACGTTCATTGTTGATTAATGATAATACAACGTACTCCAGAATACCGCCACAATTCCATTGCGCGCAGTCTGTGTAAATACCTGTTCATGATGACACATTCCCACGTACCACACACTTTCTGGATGTCAATATTGCACACCACACGACTGTACCCAAAACTTCATTTTCAAACCAATGTTTACATTTGACTTATAAAACCACATCGGGAGACAGGTTTTAAGGAATACAATTTTATTATTTCAGTCAACTATTGCGGCATTAGGCATCGCAAAAAATATGATAGCGTAGCATATGATTTGTTTATATTCCATATATTTCAATATCGCTTCGATGAATGATTGCACATTCTCTCTCGATTCAGAGTTGTCATCAATAATACTGCAGCCTTTCATTCTGAACCATAATCAGTAGTTAAACCCTATCAGTCACTATCCTTAGAGTATTGCAGTTGCCTACACAGTGGTGGTGAGGCATTGGTGGTTGTTTTGGTTTGTGCTGTAGAATCAGTATGTGTCTTACAGTGGACAAGAAGAGTCGGGTCCCGTTTTGATCTTGAAATCTAGCATCGAGGGGCTAAAATGATATGTGTTGTATGCAAGCATCACGGAAGCGCGTGGAGTATTAAAGTCAGTCTGTGAAAAAAAAAAAGTGCGGTGCTCCTATGTCTATGAGATGTAGATATATTCCAGTTCCATATAATTATTTGCAAATATTGTATTTTGCAAGTGAGCAGCACTTAGTATACACCCCTATGTGTGTCAAAATTGACTCATTCTTAGTCTTCTATTTTAGGTATCAGAAGTTTTAACTCAAGTTTGATATGATTAATCAAAAGTTAAAGCGTATTTGTTGCTAAAGTTGCGACATCAGCATGCTTGATAATCTGTCCATTGACAGTAGGTTAATTTTGGTAGTTAACATTTTAGTTTTTAACCACAACTAATTGCGTTATTTCCTTCACCGTGTGCTTTTGTTGAATACTTGAACAGTGTAATACAATTTGAAGGAAAGATTATGCACTGGTAGTTCTTGCCTTTCCTTGATATGTTTCTTATTTCTTTACCAACTATGTGTTAGAATTTAACTTACTATTGCAGGGCTTACCATACTGATGTATGGTAGTTAGGAAATGATAATCGTAATGATTATCATAATTGGGCTGGCCTGATGACAACATGTACAGAGTGAGTCACTGCTGTTGTTCTGCCTCTATCCTACTACATGTATTACTGCTCAGAGTACTTCTACTACATTATTACTACCACCACCACTATAACGTGTTGTTCTGATCTTGTGAAACAATTAATATGTAGTATTAAGCAAATAATCAACGTTGGTGAAGGTGATGGGATGAACTATCACTTCTGAGGCGATCTGGATGAAACATTTAAAAGAATCTGTCTCATGTTGCCACGCCCGATCATAAGAACAGCTTTGCATGCATTGCCCATTATTTAATCCATTCTTTTTCCTCTTTCAATACTTTATTGATTTTTTGAGGTGTTGGCTAGTTTTTCAATTTTATTTGTTATTTCAGGGGTGTGATTTTGACATCTTACGTCTTTGTTGTTAAATATTTTACATGTTTGAAGACAACATTAATTAACGTAGTTTCTATGCAAATTGGGTTGGTTAGTTATTTCACTGTTGCTTTTTGCTTGAATAGTCAATTCCATTTTATATGCACATATTAAAACGATTAGATAGTGCTGCTATGTGTTCTGTATTTACTTATTTAACTATTGCCTCTTATGTAAGAAGTTAATGTTACACCAACATAAATCAACCATAAATACTCATTTTTACGTTTTAGTTGCTTTTAGCTTCTAACTACTGCTTCTTGCTTGACAACTTAGTTCCATATCCATTCTTCGTAGAGATTACCCATCCATTCATCCGTTTACAGAATTGTGCTGCTGATATTCCAGCAGCCGACGTTACAGCAACATTTATTGGTACTGTTCATACAATGGGTGTTGGAGCAACTTATGTTGCGACTGTACCTGCAGCCGCCATTGTGGCAATATTTAAAGCTACTGTTCATACAACGGGTGTTGCAACAACTTATGTTGCAACTGTTGCAGCAACTTTTGATGTTTCTTTCATGGAACGGTTGTTTCAACGGCATAGTGTGCTGTTATTCCTACAGCCGCCGTTGCAGCAACATTGTGTTGCTGCTGTACGAGCAGCAGCTATTCAGCAACTTAAGTTGCTACTGTACAAGCAGCCACCGTTGTAGCAACATTGTGTTACTACTGTACAAGCAGTGGCTGTTGTAGCTACTTGAGTTGCTGCTATTTCTGCAGCCGCCGTTGAAGAAATATCTTGTTGACAATCTCCTGAAGCGCTTGTTGCAGCAACATTTTTTGTTAATGCCTATGCAATGATTGTTACAACAACTTCAGTTGCTACTGTACATGCAGCCACCGTTGCAGCAACATTATGTTGCTACTGTACAAGCAGTGGCCGTTGTAGCGACTTAAGCTGTTGCTGTTTCTGCAGCCGCTGTTGCAGCAAAAACGTTGTTGCTCTCCTACAAGTGCAGCTGTTGCAGCAATTGTGTGTTGCTACTGTACTACATCAGCTGTATGTTGTCGCTGTTCTCTCAGCGGTTGTCAATATTGTTGGTTTTATTTCATATCTTGATACGTCTACTGATGTTGCTGATGCTATTGTTACATAGCTTGCTGCAACCGCCGATGCATGAATAGAAGCAATAAATGTTTCTGCAACGTCGGCTGCTGGAGTAGCAGCAACAAAATATGTGGAGGGATGAAGAATGGGCAATTTCAATGAAGAATGGTTATGAAACGTATTTGTGAAGCACAAAAGCAGTAGTTTGAGACTAAAAGCGACAAAAACATGAAGACTATTTATGGTTGATTTATTTTTGTGTAACGGGATGACTTCTATTGTTACTGTACTTGCGGCAGCCGTTGAAACAACATTGTGTTGCTACTGTAATACAACAGCTGTTTGTCATCGCTGTTCTTCCAGCAGCTGTTGTTGCAGAGGATACTGTTTTAGTTTCTTTTGTTGATTTATGTTGATGTTGTTCACTACATTGCTGTAGCAGTTGTTGTTACAATTGTTTATATTACTTTAAGTTTAGTTAATTTATCTGTTTGATGCAATCTTTCGTTTTCAGGCATAGGCCTATTGACTTTTATCAGCACTATGTAAATATTACATAGTCGATTTAAGATTAAGATTAAGTATTACTTAACTTCCATACCAATCTTTAAGGTTACGATTTCCGACTTTCCCTACCGACGTTGTATATCATTTTTTTTCAAAAGAAACTTTTTTCCCTCATTTTATAACATTTAATTTTTGCTCGACATATTTTCATTTTGGGTTAATTTTTCCATTTTGCTTTACTATTTTATTAGGGGTGGAATTTTTATTTTGTTGTTCATATTGTTTTTACAATTTGGGGTGTTTTTTCGCCTTATCCTACTTGTGTTTTATATAAAAGTTGATTTTAGTTTATTTACTTTGTGTATACCTATGGCTTACCCATGCGGTACGGGCAGTAATATCGTTAATTGTATATACATGTATATAATTCCTATTGCTGTTGATGTTATAGTTCGTGGTTGCAATTGCAGTAATGAAGTAGAAGTACTCATAGCAGTAGTACATGTAGCAGGAGTATGTACACGTGTTGTCATAGCAGTAGGAGTGTGGCATAATTAGCTTTATAACTTTCGTCACCAGCTGTTAACGTTGCTATATACTTGTGCGTTTGTTGGATTAATACTTACATGGCTCCATTTGTGCTGTTCACCTAAAATCATAATTGTTCGATTGTTTTTACAAACGTTATCGTATCATATCATATCATATTTGACAAAGGTTTAGATTTTGCGAGTGTGAACATTTTAAACAGTATTATTCTATCAAGAACCCAAATTAATTGATAACTTAATGAATTAATAAGCACAATGGACGATTTACGTTGTTTGTTGCTTGTCAAGTTGTTTTTTTTTTTTTTTTTTTTTTTTTTGGGGGGGGGCTTGCGCAACCTTCATATTATAAATACCAGTGCATATTCTTTCCTTCGTGTTTCTTCCTATATTTGTTTTGGAACATATCTTTTAAATCAATATTGCAATTGTGGCATTGATTGTTGCTGCATTGACACAATTAATCAAACTTGAACAATAAGTGCAGATTTAGCTTCAGCTCGCAACTGTCTTAGCACAACTTCAAAAAATTGATTTAAGATTTCCAAAACTGTTACTTAAAGGAATATCTATAAGAAAAAAATGTATAGTTGACGGAGCGGAATTATTTCCATATTATGATCAATGAATTATGAGTTATGAGTTATACCTGAACTTAGTTGAAGTGCAAGTAGGCCGAAGCCGTTTTACACTCTAGCCTTTGCCGCTCTTGATTTTGATGGGTTTATTTTTGTTTGATTTGAGCCATTTCATTGGCAGACTCCAGTACACTACCGTGATGCTGTTTACCACATTCAGAGATTATGATGGGGTAATTGTTGCCTTAATGTACAGTTGGCACATCCGAAATGTTATTGATGAGTTGCGATTGTATCTTCCCCTTTGCAAAGCAAGATCAGATGGGCGCAAGCACAGAGGTGCAATGGACGGCTAATCTTGTCCACTGTAAAACACATACTGATTCATATGTTGGTTAAAATCCGGACTTAACTTGTTTTCTAATTTGCAAAATCCTGCTTTTGGTAATTAGTATGCAATCTAGCGCTATGAACTAGTGACCCAGTTGAATTGTTTATTGCAAATATATGACATGTTTTGCTACGCTTTTGCTTTTGCTACAATTTTGTTAGATTTGAAATACCTCTTGGCTTTCACCCAGTGCGAATCTAATATTGTTTCAATTACGCATACAATTCAATCGTAAGTGATTTTAAAAATCCTAGCATGCTTGTGCGAGTAGTTATATATTTTAAAGTAACAATTGCACTGATGTAATTATTGGTTATTAAATAAGTGCCTTTCGGGTGTTTAACTTGTTATTGTTGGCAATGGTGGCGGTTGGAAGTAGCTGGTATCCAATCGCTCGGCGAGCTTGATCTTCAACTGAGTTTCGATCAGCTGCGAGTGGGAAGAGAAGGGTGAAAGAGGGGGGGGGGGTGGTGGAGGAAAAGAAGAGGAGAAGATTGTGTAAAGACGGGGGAGGTGGAAGGGGAAAATAGAAGAAGAAAGAGGAAAAGAAGAGGAGGAAAACGGAAAAGAAGAAGAAATAGGAGAAAGGGAATGCAGATTAAGAATGATGGTTGGGTGAGGGAGAGGCATACTTGACAATTAATTCAATGAATCCCTTCAAGTAATCCTCTTGGGTGCGAAGTTGCAAGCAAAATTAGAACTTTTAAGATTTTTCCATTATCAGGTCGTCAGAGAAGTAATTACATATACCAACAGAATCTAGAAAATTTTATTGTTTTGGAGATAAGATTAAGACTGCACTGACAAGTTAATCACAAACGACACGTGAAATGTCAAATGAAGTCATGTTCACATGACTGTCAGTTTTCTTCTTGGCAAAGCAGAATGCGCCGTACTATAATCACTATGATATCCAATAAATCAATAGAATATAATTTTTTAGGTCTACAAGACGCCAACAAAAGTATTGCCATTTAAGAAAAAAGAAATGTTATCGATGAGGCGGGGGAAATGATGGATATCACAATCTACGTATTGGCAATAAAATGATGTGTGGGTATATTTTTTATTAAAGCTCTGAGCGTTTCCGCTAAATATTGGCCAGAACTTATACTAACCTGCCTTCGTGCCCGGGAGGTCTCCATTTTAGCTTGCAGGCGGGCGGCCTGAAGAGGCTTCTTCAGCGAGAAACCATTGTAAATGTTGTATGAGCAGGTCCTTGGGATGTCTAGCATAATATAAAGCAGTTTTATTAATATTTACACCTAAAATGATACTCATCTCTTAATGTTATTTATTTTCCAGACAAAATAAAACGATGCATATGAAGTACACTTTTGACTTGTTACAAAGAATACAAATAATAAGAAGCAGCAAATAATGTTTGAGCTTTAATGTTCAAACCCTGTTAAGACGTTGTTCTTTGGCACATCAACAAATAATGAAAACCTCCCAAAAAAATTAAGACGTAACTTTAGATGATCACTGTAAATATTCAAAGAACAAGTGCGTCCCAAAGATTGGATAATATCATATTTATTCATATCTCCCTTTCTATCTCCACTGCTCTCTCATACACGTATGTTCTTCTATCAGTCCCTACCTACCTCTGTCAGATCATTGTTGTCCTAAAAAGCTTTGATAGGATTGGCTTCTTTATGTCTAACCACCTCTCTCCTCCACGTATGTATTTATCTATCTGTCGTCCACCCATCGACCTATCCATCTATCTTTCACTCCAACAAATGAATATAAGTAAATATCTTATACATACCTGACACATGCTCAATCTCCTCGCCACCTTCAATGTCTTCAACTTTCAAAGGAGGTGAAGGGCTTCGAGTCGCGGCAGTGTGATCTCCATCGCCTTTGACCTGCTTCTTGATATCCTCGTCTGTAGTATCTTCGACGATATCGGGTGTGAGGGGCTTGAGGAGTGTGTTGGCAGTAAACAGTGCGTCGAGTTGCGCTGGTGTTCGTGACACAGGGGCGGTTTCCAACTGGTTCTGCCCAGGCAGCGGCCCGATCTAAACAACATTAGAATAGGCGGAAGTAAGGTATTAGATAGAAATACAAGCAGCAGAAGAAAATCACAAACATGATGATGGAAGTATTATTTAGAAATTATGTTCCAAGAAACACGGTTTCATAACATTTTTTTTTTCAAAAATCTAAGACAATACACAATTTGCTCACATTGGTGTACTTTCATATCAAAAAAAATATTCTAGAAAGAAACGCAAAAAAAAAAACAGATATTGTGTTGATGTCCTGAATCGACAAATTAACCAAAAAGAAGAAATATATATAAATATATGATTATACGCACGGCGCACAGAATTGGTACATGTAGTAGCACGATACTGGAGATACATGTATGTTTATTCACACGTGAGATAGCAACTGACAGCCATAGCTGATAATTTCACAATAATGCGATGCATCACAATACATCCATATATAAAAGGAGAGATTATTAAAAATGAATTTCACCCTCAGTAAATGTCAATTTTAGTAACGGATATGTTACCTTGTGTTTCTTTTGCAAGCGCCTCTTAATTATCTGCCAGCGATTGCGGCCCATGGTTTTGGAAGAGATTGTGTAAGACGAAATGCTGGAAACAAATATTATCACAAGCAATTTAAATCCTCAGTTCGTATTTTGTAAGGGATCTGCTTTGTGGATGTTTCCTTTAATAACCCCGTTTCACGTTATGTTTACTTTTGCATGCACTGCACTCTTGACGCGCACCGACATACCTTATGCGCGTATGACGTCATAATGTAATGGGCGCTTTAATAGTAGCCAATTTGGTAAGAAACGATTTACTGGCATGATATAGGACACAAACAAAAAGAAACATGTGTTTTTTCAAATTTAGATATTAAGAGTGTGGTATTGAATATTATATGCAGATCTTTGATGTAAAGTATTTTCACACAAGTCAAATACATTTTCTCATCTTATTCGGTCATGGAGAATTTGTGTTAATGCTTACTGCTCATGCGCCAAAACGGTTGCCAATGCGCGCGCATTTTAGTTACACATACGTCATAATCGAATAGCGTTGGCCTTGCTGAACTAAAAAGAACTGTGGTTGGCCTTGGCTGAACGCGATTTTTAAGTGCATAATTACCTAGCTTGGTTTCCAGGCTGTTGGGAATTTTCAATCCAAACTGCAATATGCCATACACGGGTCTGGCTGCAGTAGATTGATAATTATCGATGCCTTCTCCGGCTGGACGGAGAAAAGGTGTGAATGAAAGAATGTACTATAGACTCTGTAATATTCCTTTGTATTAGAAATGTCCTAAAGCCGAGAAGCAAGGTATCATGTTTGTTTAATAAGGTAAATTTTAAAATTTAGGCAATTTTGGTTGTACAATAAGGCAATCGTGTGATTTGTTTGTTAAACACTGTTAAAACACTCGTCATTTTCTGAAAACTGGGTTTCATTTGCAACGTATTTAATCAAAGATAATTACAGGGATGATTATAGTCTATCCATGTTTAGATCTATAGCAGCACAAAGTCAAACATCAAAGTCATTTAAGCGTAGTAAGAGAAAAGGAAGCAGGATGTGAACTATAATTGCTCTCTGAATCCTTTACGGCGAACGTTACTCTGCAATGTTACTCTGGCATGTATATACAAAATATTACCTTTTGTTAAAAGTGTAAGAAGCTTAATGCAGCAAAATTTCCTAATCGCTAGTTCAACAATTCGCAACGTTGTTGCTCTACGCATAAGGCGTACCGGTCGTACACTGCGTACACTGCCGTACCAGTACAGTTTTAAATAAAGTTTCTTAAAGTTAGATAAGTGGGCAATTTTAGACAATACTGACACTAACCAGTTTACCTTCTATGAAATAAAACTGCGCGGTTTATGGGGGTATAGTGCAGTTCTTCATATCTATAATAAGTATAGAGTGTTCATGTGAAATATGTACATTTTGCGGGCATATGTTACGTAACAACACTAACAAAGCATTCAGCATCCTGACACGTTCATTGTTGATTAATGATAATACAACGTACTCCAGAATACCGCCACAATGCCATTGCACGTATGATGACACATTCCCACGTACCGCACACTTTCTGGATGTCGATATTGCACACCACACGACTGTACCCAAAACTTCATTATCAAACCAATGTTTACATCTAGCTTATAAAACCACATCGGGAGACAGGTTTTAAGGAATACAATTTTATTATTTCAGTCAACTATTGCGGCATTAGGCATCGCAAAAAAATATGATAGCGTAGCATATGATTAGTTCATATTCCATATATTTCAATAGCGCTTCGATGAGTGGTTGCACATTCTCTCTCGATTCAGATTTGTCATCAATAATACTGCAGCCTTTCATTCTGAATCATAATCAGTAGGTAAACCCTATCAGTAACTATCCTTAGAGTATTGCAGTTGCCTACACACTGGTGGTGCGGCATTGGTGGTTGTTTTGGTTTGTGCTGTAGAATCAGTATGTGTCTTACAGTGGACAAGAAGAGTCGGGTCCCGTTTTGATCTTGAGATCTAATATCGAGGGGATAAAGTGATATGTGTTGTATGCTGTTAACAGCAAGCATCACGGAAGCGCGTGGAGTATTGAAGTCAATCTGTGGAAAAAAAAAATGTGCGGTGCTCCTATAAAATGTAGATATATTCCAGTTCCATATAATTATTTGCAAATATTTGTATTTTGCAAGTGAGCAGCACTTAGTATACACTCCTATGTGTGCCAAAATGGACTCATTCTTAGTCTTCTATTTTAGTTATCAGAAGTTTTAACTTGAGTTTGATATAATTAATCAAAAGTTAAAGCGTATTTGTTGCTAAAGTTGCGAAATTAGCATGCTTGATAATCTGTCCATTGACAGGCTAATTTTGGTTGTTAACATTTTAGTTTTTAACCACATCTAATTGCATTGTTTCCTTCACCGTATGCTTTTCTTGAATACTTGAACAGTGTAATACAATTTGAAGGAAAGATTATGCACTGGTAGTTCTTGCCTTTCCTTGATATGTTTCTTATTTCTTTAACCACTATGTGTTATAATTTAACTTGCTATTGCAGGGCTTACCATATTGATGTATGGTAGTTTATAGGGAATGATAATCGTAATAATTATCATACTTGGCTGATTATCATACCTGGCCTGATGACAACATGTACAGAGTGAGTTACTGCTGTTGTTCTGTCTCTATCCTACTACATGTATTACTGATCAGAGTACTTCTACTACATTACTACTACCACCATAAAGTGTTGTTCTGATCTTGTGAAACAATTAATATGTAGTATTAAGCAAATAATCATCGTTGGTGAAGGTGATGGGATGAACTATCACTTCTGAGACGATCTGGATGAAACATTAAAAAAAATCTGTCTCATGTTGCCACGCCCGATCATAAGAACAGCTTTGCATGCATTGCCCATTACTTAATCCATTCTTTTTCCTCTTTCAATACTTTATCAATTTGTGTGCTAGATTTTTTGAGAGGTTGGCTAGTTTTTCAATTTTATTTGTTATTTCAGGGGTGTGATTTTGACATCTTACGTCTTTGTTGTTAAATATTTTACATGTTTGAAAACACCATTGATTAATGTAGTTTCTATGCAATTGGGTTGGTTAGTTATTTCACTGTTGCTTATTGTTTGAATAGTCAATTCCATTTCATATGCACACATTAACACAATTAGATAGTGCTGCTATTTGTTCTGTATTTACTTACTTAACTATTGCCTCCTATGTAAGAAGTTACTGTTACACCAACATAAACCAACCATAAATAATCATTTTTACGTTTTAGTTGCTTTTAGCTTCTAACTACTGCTTCTTGCTTGACAAGTTAGTTCCATATCCATTCTTCGTGGAGATTACCCATCCATTCATCCATTTACAGAATTGTGTTGCTGATATTCCAGCAGCCGACGTTACAGCAACATTTAAAGCTACTGTTCATACAACGGGTGTTGCATCAACTTATGTTGCGACTGTTGCAACAACTTTTGATGTTTCTTTCATGGAACGGTTGTTTCAACGGCATAGTGTGCTGTTATTCCTACAGCCGCCGTTGCAGCAACATTGTGTTGCTACTGTACGAGCAGCAGCTATTCAGCAACTTAAGTTGCTACTGTACAAGCAGCCACCGTTGTAGCAACATTGTGTTGCTACTGTACAAGCAGTGGCTGTTGTAGCTACTTGAGTTGCTGCTATTTCTGCAGCCGCCGTTGAAGAAATATCTTGTTGACAATCTCCTGAAGCGCTTGTTGCAGCAACATTTTTTGCTTATACCTATGCAATGATTGTTACAACAACTTCAGTCGCTACTGTACATGCAGCCACCGTTGTAGCAACATTATGTTGCTACTGTACAAGCAGTGGCCGTTGTAGCGACTTAAGCTGTTGCTGTTTCTCCAGCCGCCGCTGCAGCAAAAATGTAGCAGCTGTTGCAGCAATTGTGTGTTGCTACTGTACTACATCAGCTGTATGTTGTCGCTGTTCTTTCAGCGGTTGTCGATATTGTTGGTTGTATCTCATTTCTTGATACGTCTAGTGATGCTGCTGATGCTATTGCTATACATAGCTTGCTGCAACCGTCGATGCATGAATAGAAGCAATTAATGTTGCTGCAACGTCGGCTGCTGGAGTAGCAGCAACAAAATATGTGGAGGGATGAACAAAGTGCAATTTCAACGAAGATTGGTTATGAAACGTATTTGTGAAGCAAAAAAAGCAGTAGTTTGAGACTAAAAGCAACAAAAACATTAACACTATTTATGGTTGATTTATTTTTGTGTAACGGGATGACTTCTATTGTTACTGCTTGCGGCAGCCGTTGAAGCAACATTGTGTTGCTACTGTAATACAACAGCTGTCTGTCATCGCTCTTCTTTCAGCGGCTGCTGTTGCAGAGGATACTGTTTGTTTTAGTTTCTTTTGTTGAGTTATGTTGATTTCTGTTGTTCATTACATTGCTGTAGCAGTTTTTGTTACAATTGTTTATATTACTTTAAGTTTAGTTGATTTATCTGTTTGAAGCGATCTTTCGTTTTCAGGCATAGGCCGTTTATCAGCACTATTTAAATATTATATAGTCGAATTAAGATTAAGTATTACTTAACTTCCATGCCAATCTTTAAGGTTGCGATTTCCTACTTTCCCTACCGACGTTGTATATCATTTATTTCAAAAGGAACTATTTCCCCTCATTTTATAACATTTAATTTTTGCTCGACATATTTTAATTTTGGGTTAATTTTTCCATTCTGTTAGGGGGATGGAATTTTGAATTGTTGTTCACATTGTTTTTTATCATTTTGGGTGAGGTTTTTTTTGCCTAATCATACTTGGGTTTTATGTAATAGTTTATTTTGGTTGATTTACTTTGTGCATACCTATGGCTTACCCATGTGGTACGGGCAGTTACATCGTTAATTGTATATACAACTATTGCTGTTGATGTTATAGTTCGTGGTTGTAATTGCAGTTATGAAGTAGAAGTACTCATAGCAGTAGTACATGTAGCAGGAGTATGTACACGTGTTGTCATAGCAGTAGGAGTGTGGTATAATTAGCATTATAACTTTTGTCACCAACTGTTAACGTTGCTGTATACTTGTGCATTTCTTGGATTGATACTAACATGCCCCAATTTGTGCTGTTCACCTAAAATCACAATTGTTTGATTGTTTTTACAAACGTTATCTTATCATATCATATCATATCATATATGACAAAAGTTATTTAGATTTGGAGAGTGTGCACATTTTAAACAGTATTGCATGGTCCCTTCTATCAAGAATCCAATGAATTAATAACTGACAAGATCACAATGGACGATTTACGTTGTTTGTAGCTTGTCAAGTTTGTCTAGTTATAGTTTCTGAAACTTGCATTATAAATGTGTTTTTTTTTTTTTTTTTTTTTTTTTGGGGGGGGGGGGCGGTCATACGCAACCTTTTGAAAACCAGTGCATATTCTTTTCTTTGTGTTTCTTCCTACATTTGTTTTTGGAACATACGCTTATTTTAAATAAGTATTTTAATTGTGGCAATGCTTGTTGCTGCATTGATACGATTAATCAAACTTAAACAATAAGTGTAGATTTAGCTTCAGCTTCTAACTGTGTTAGTACAACTTGAGAAACTGATTTTACATTTCCAAAACTGCAACTGACAGGAATATCTATAAAAAGATATTATTCAATAATCATATTATTTTTTGTTGCATGCATATTTGTATAGTTGACGAAGTGGAATTATTTCCATATTTTGAGCAATGAATTATGAGTTATACCTGAACTTAGTTGAAGTGCAAGTAGGCCTAAGCCGTTTTACACTCTAGCCTTTGCCGCTCTTGATTTTGATGGGTTTATTTTTGTGTAATTTGAGCCATTTCATTGGCAGACTCCAGTACACTACCGTGATGCTGTTTACTACATTCAGAGATTATGTTGGGGTAATTGTTGCCTTGATGTACAGTTGGCACATCCGAAATGTTATTGATGAGTTGCGATTGTATCTTCCCCTTTTCAAAGCAAGATCAGATGGGCGCAAGCACAGAGGTGCAATGGACGGCTAATCTTGTCCACTGTAAAACACACTCTGATTCATATGTTGGTTAAAATCCGGACTTAACTTGTTTTCTAATTTGCAAAATCCTGCTTTTGGTAATTAGTATGCAATCTAGCGCTATGAACTAGTGACCCAGTTGAATTGTTTATTGCAAATATATGACATGTTTTGCTACGCTTTTGCTACAATTTTGTTAGATTTGAAATACCTCTTGGCTTTCACCCAGTGCGAATCTAATATTGTTTCAATTACGCAAACAATTCAATCGTCAGTGATTTTAGAAATCCTAGCATGCTTGTGCGAGTAGTTATATATTTTAAAGTAACAATTGCACTGATGTAATCATTGGTTGTTTAATAAGTGCCTTTCGGGTGTTTAACTTGTTATTGTTGGCAATGGTGGCGGTTGGAAGTAGCTGGTATCCAATCGCTCTGCGAGCTTGATCTTCAACTGAGTTTCGCTCAGCTGCAAGTGGGAAGAGAAGGGTGAAAGAGGAGGGGTGGTGGAGGAAAAGAAGAGGAGAAGATTGTGTAAAGACGGGGGAGGTGGAAGGGGAAAATAGAAGAAGAAAGAGGAAAAAAAGAGGAGGAAAACGGAAAAGAAAAAGAAATAGGAGAAAGGGAATGCAGATTAAGAATGATGGTTGGGTGAGGGAGAGGCATACTTGACAATTAATTCAATGGATCCCTTCAAGTAATCCTCTTGGGTGCGAAGTTGCAAGCAAAATGAGAACTTTTAAGATTTTTCCATTATCAGGTCGTCAGAGAAGTAATTACATATACCAACAGAATCTAGAAAATTTTATTGTTTTGGAGATAAGATTAAGACTGCACTGACAAGTTAATCACCAACGAGACGTAAACCGTCAAATGAAGTCATGTTCACATGACTGCCAATTTGCTTCTTGGCAAAGGAGAATGCGCCGTACTATAATCACTATGATATCCATTAAATCAATAGAATATAATTTTTTAGGTCTACAAGACGCCAACAAAAGTATTGCCATTTAAGAAAAAAGAAATGTTATCGATGAGGCGGGGAAATAGTGGATATCACAATCTACGTATTGGCAATAAAATGATGTGTGGGTATATTTTTTAATAAAGCTCTGAGCGTTTCCGCTAAATATTGGCCAGAACTTGTACTAACCTGCCTTCGTGCCCGTGAGGTCTCCATTTTAGCCTGCAGGCGGGCAGCCTGAAGAGGCTTCTTCAGCGAGAAACCATTGTAAATGGTGTACGAGCAGGTCCCCGGGATGTCTAGAATAATACAAAGCAGCTATATTAATATTTACACCTAAAATGCTACTCATCTATTTATGTTATTTACTTTCCAGGCAAAATAAAACGATGCATATGAAGTACACTGTGACTTGTAACAAAGAATATGAATACTAAGAAGCAGCAAATAATGTTTGAGCTTTAATGTTCAAACCCTGTTCAGACGTTGTTCTTTGGCACATCCACAAATAATGAACCCCCCCCCCCCAAAAAAAAAAAAAAAAAAATAAATAAATAAATAAAAAAAAATAAGACGTCATTTTTGGTGATCAATGTAAATTTTCAAAGGACAAGTGCGTCCCAGAGAATGGATATCATATTTATTCATATCTCCCTTTCTATCTCCACTGCTCTCTCATACACGTATGTTCTTCTATCAGTCCCTACCTACCTGTGTCAGATCATTGTTGTCCTAAAAAGCTTTGATAGGATAGGCTTCTTTATGTCTAACCCCCTCTCTCCTCCACGTATGTATTTATCTATCTGTCGTCCACCCATCGACCTATCCATCTATCTTTCACTCCAATAAATAAATATAAGTAACTATCTTATACATACCTGACACATGCTCAATCTCCTCGCCACCTTCAATGTCTTCAACTTTCAAAGGAGGTGAAGGGCTTCGAGTCGCTGCAGTGTGATCTCCATCGCCTTTGACCTGCTTCTTGATATCCTCGTCTGTGTTATCTTCGACGATATCGGGTGTGAGGGGCTTGAGGAGTGTGTTGGCAGTAAACAGTGCGTCAAGTTGCGCTGGTGTTCGTGACACATGGGCGTTTTCCAACTGGTTCTGCCCAGGCAGCGGCCCGATCTAAACAACATTAGAATAGGCGGAACTAAAGTATTAGATAGAAATACAAGCAGCAGAAGAAAATCACAAACATGATGATGGAAGTATTATTTAGAAATTATGTTCCAAGAAACACGGTTTCATAACATTTTTTCAAAGATCTAAGACAATACACAATTTGCTCACATTGGTGTACTTTGATATTAAAAAAAATATTCTAGAAAGTAACGCAAAAAAAAAGATATTGTGTTGATGTCCTGAATCGACAAATTAACCAAAAAGAAGAAATATATATAAATATATGATTATACGCACGGCGCACAGAATTGGTACATGTAAAAGCACGATACTGGAGATACATGTATGTTTATTCACACGTGAGATAGCAACTGACAGCCATAGCTGATAATTTCACAATAATGCGATGCATCACAATACATCCATGTATGAAAGGAGAGATTATCAAAAATGAATTTCACCCTCAGTAAATGTCAATTTTAGTAAAGGATGTGTTACCTTGTGTTTCTTTTGCAAGCGCCTCTTAATTATCTGCCAGCGATTGCGGCCCATGGTTTTGGAAGATATTGTGTGAGACGAAATGCTGGAAACAAATATTATCACAATTTAAATCCTCAGTTCGTATTTTGTAAGGGATCTGCTTTGTGGATGTTTCCTTTAATAACCCCGTTTCACGTTATGTTTACTTTTGTATGCATTGCACTCTTGACGCGCACCGACATACCTTATGCGCGTATGACGTCATAATGCAATGGGCGCTTTAATAGTAGTAGCCAATTTGGTAAGAAACGATTTACTGGCATGATATAGGACACAAACAAAAAGAAACATGTGTTTTTTCAAGTTTAGATATTAAGAGTATGGTATTGGATATTATATGCAGTAGATCTTTGATGTAAAGTATTTTCACAAAAGTCAAATAAATTTTCTCATCTTATTCGGTCATGGAGAACTTGTGTTAATGCTTACTGCTTATGCGCCAAACGGTTGCCAATGAGCGCCCATCCTAGTTACACATACGTCATAATCGCATAGCGTTGGCCTAGCATTGACGGTATTGACCCCTATCCTCGCTCTCCAAGAGGATATCATTTATACCTTCAAAAAAACTTTGAGCAAATTACCATGACAATTTTAGCCAAACCTAAAATATGAACAATCATATTTGTAATTTTAAGCTTTTTTATAAAGCAAAAGTTTACATTAAAAATTTAGATTTGAAGTTTAAAATTAAGATTACTAGAACGAGTATGGTATGAACTTTGTTTTATGCATATTCATAAGAAGCAAAGCTGTTCCTACGGAGCAAGTTTCTCGAAAGGATTTGGTGCTTTCTCAAGGAATTAAAGAGAGAAATTAACTGCGCGCACCCAGCGAAAAGAGGTATTTTAGGCACAAACATGGCGCAACGCGTCGTTTAGAGCCGTGAGCACATACGTGGCCTTGGCTGAACGCGATTTTTTGGTGCATAATTACCTAACTTGGTTTCCAGGCTGTTGGGAATTTCCAATCCAAACTGCAATATGCCAGACACGGGTCTGGCTGCAGTACATTAATAATTATCGATGCCTTCTCCGGCTGGACGGAGAAAAGGTGTGAATGAAAGAATGTACTATAGACTCTGTAATATTGCTTTGAAGTAGAAATGTCCTAAAGCCAAGAAGCAAGGTTAATCATTAGCATGTTTGTTTAATAAGGCAAATTTTGCAATTTAGGTAATTTTGGTTGTACAAGAAGGCAATCGTGTGATTTGTTTGTTAAACTCTGGTAAAACACTCGTCATTTTCTAAAAACTGGTTTTAATGTGCAATGTATTTAATCAACGATAATTACTGGGGTGATTATAGTCTATCCATGTTTAGATCTATAGCAGCACAAAGTCAAACATCAAAGTCATTTAAGCGTAGTAAGAAAAAAGGAAGCAGGATGTGAACTATAATTGCTCTCTGAATCCTTTAAGGTGAACGTTACTCTGCAATTGACATGTATATACTAAATATTACATTTTGTTAAAAGTGTAAGAAGCTTAATGCAGCAATATTTCCTAATCGCTAGTTCAAAAATTCGCAACGTTGTTGCTCTACGCATAAGGCGTACACCGGTCGTACACTGCGTACACTGCTGTACCAGTACAGTTTTAAATCAAGTTTCTTAAAGTAAGATCTAACTTAATTGATAATGTCTTTGCCGTTTGACAAATTTGAGGAAAGGAATGACATTTTCACCCCTTTACACCATCACACCAGTGACAGCTAGGGTAATAGCACTACGTCTTTAATGAACAAAAATTAATATATACTCGATAATTTCATGGGATTTAAGGAAAAATAAGACAATTGAGTTTTTGAAAACTTGGTCTAGCGGAGAACACACACACAGCCTGATTTTTTTTTTTTAATTTCATATTACGATCGGGAGAAACATTTGAAAGATAATGAGGCAAACTGGGTATGAGTGAAATGTCGTTGAACAAAAAAATAGTGTCCATGGTATTGTTTCATCATTCATGTCCAGCTATTATCATTTGACAGTTGGAGAAGTGCTCATAAATGTAGTTCTTGTGGGATCTATGTGATTCTTTAAAAAAAAGTGGAGTTAATGGTCATACTACAGGACGTGTAAGGTCCTAAGTAAATTGTGCCATGAAAGATATCACCTTGAGATTCATGTGTCAACTTTACATCCGTCCATTCCAACATTACCTGAAGATACGTTAATGTGCTAAAGCCAAAAATGTGACTAGAAGGACTAACATACACACTGTGTGAGAACTGTAGATAAAAACGTCAGTATTAATGGCATAATTATTTGAGAAACTATTCTCATAGCTTTACGCTCTTGAACGGGGAGGAGGGTTATTGGTCTATAATCTCTACAATGGTGTAGATTTTGCCTGTATTACCATTATTTTGTTTCCGTCCGCTTTGACACTCAAATATTTGATGTACATGTATTATGCTAACCAAATTGTAAGTCCTGTATAGTTTCTGCAAAAGCAAGACAGATTCTAATTGCAATTTCAGACAAATTATTTCTTATATGAATGCCTCATTTTGACAGGGTTTCGTGACTGTATGTCTTATACTGTATGCAGACTCAATCAGATGTATTACCAAATTAGGACGATAAAGAGGCAGTTGTCCAATTTAAGAAATACATTTTTTTTTACTTTTATCTTTTTGAATTATCTGTGTATACTTCGATCTATTTCTATATAACCAATCAAATTCTGTTAATTATTCAGTACTATATTAATTTTTTTGTAAAAGCTTGACTAAAATGTATAAAATAAATCAATTAATGAAAGTAATGGAATGTCTTGCATTGTTTTTCATGGTCTTGGTGCAGAGTGCGAGTGCTAAGATTAATACAGTAAAATTAATTAATTCTGCATGATCCACAGAACACTGGAACTCGTGATAAGTGGGCAATTATAGATAATACTGACACTTATCAGTTTACCTTCTATGAAATAAAACTACGTGGTTTATGGGGAATATAGTGTAGTTCTTCATATCTATAATAAGAATAGAATGTTCATGTGAAATATGTACATTTTGCGAGCATATGTTACGTAACAACACTAACAAAGCATTCAGCATCCTGTAACGTTCATTGTTGATTAATGATAATAAAACATACTCCAGAATACCGCCACAATTCCATTGCGCGCAGTCTGTGTAAATACCTGTTCATGATGACACATTCCCACGTACCACACACTTTCTGGATGTCAATATTGCACACCACACGACTGTACCCAAATCTTCATTATCAAACCAATGTTTACATTTGACTTATAAAACCACATCGGGATACAGGTTTTAAGGAATACAATTTTATTATTTCAGTCAACTATTGCGGCATTAGGCATCGCAAAAAATATGATAGCGTAGCATATGATTAGTTCATATTCCATATATTTCAATAGCGCTTCGATGAGTGGTTGCACATTCTCTCTCGATTCAGATTTGTCATCAATAATACTGCAGCCTTTAATTCTGAATCTTAATCAGTAGTTAAACCCTATCAGTCACTATCCTTAGAGTATTGCAGTTGCCCACACAGTGGTGGTGCGGCATTGGTGGTTGTTTTTGTTTGTGCTGTAGAATCAGTATGTGTCTTACAGTGGACAAGAAGAGTCGGGTTCCGTTTTGATCTAATATCGAGGGGATAAAGTGATATGTGTTGTATGCAAGCATCACGGAAGCGCATGGAGTATTGAAGTCGATCTGTGAAAAAAAAATGTGCGGTGCTCCTATGTCTATGAGATGTAGATATATTCCAGTTCCATATAGTTATTTGCGAATATTGTATTTTGCAAGTGAGCAGCACTTAGTATGCACCCCTATATATGCCAAAATTTACTCATTCTTAATCTTCTATTTTAGGTTCAGATGTTTTAACTCAAGTTTGATGTAATTGATCAAAAGGTAAAGCGTATTCGTTGCTAAAGTTGCGAAACCAGCATGCTTGATAATTCATGAATTTGTCCATTCACAGTAGCTTAATTTTGGTTGTTAACATTTTAGTATTTGTAATTGCATTACTTCCTTCAACGTGTGCTTTTGTTGAATACTTCAACAGTGTAATACAATTTGAATGAAAGATTATGCACTGGCAGTTCTTGCCTTTCCTTGATATGTTTCTTTAACAGTTGTATGTTAGAATTCAACTTGCTATTGCAGGGCTTACCATATTGCTGTATGGTAGTTAGGAAATAATAATCGTAATGATTATCATAATTGGGCTGGCCTGATGACAACATGTACAGAGTGAGTTACTGCTGTTGTTCTGTCTATATC
The DNA here is from genome assembly GCA_963669155.1 of Arbacia lixula. Taxonomy (NCBI): domain Eukaryota; kingdom Metazoa; phylum Echinodermata; class Echinoidea; order Arbacioida; family Arbaciidae; genus Arbacia; species Arbacia lixula. The sequence continues at coordinate 28,530,532 of OZ022577.1, read as the reverse complement.
CTACTACATGTATTACTGCTCAGAGTACTTCTACTACATTACTACTACAACCACCATAACGTGTTGTTCTGATCTTGTGAAACAATTAATATGTAGTATTAAGCAAATAATCAACGTTGGTGAAGGTGATGGGATGAACTATCAATTTGTGCGCTAGATTTTTTGAGGGGTTGGCTAGTTTTTCAATTTTATTTGTTATTTCAGGGGTGTGATTTTGATATCTTACGTCTTTGTTGTTAAACATTTTACATGTTTGAAGACAACATAAATTAATATAGTTTCTATGCAATTGGGCTGGTTAGTTATATCACTGTTGCTTTTTGCTTGAATAGTCAATTCCATTTTATATGCACATATTGAGACGATTAGATAGTGCTGCTATGTGTTCCGTATTTACTTATTTAACTATTGACTCTTATGTAAGAAATTAATGTTACACCAACATAAATCAACCATAAATAATCATTTTTACGTTTTAGTTGGTTTTAGCTTCTAACTACTGCTTCTTGCTTTACAAGTTAGTTCCATATCCATTCTTCGTGGAGATTACCCATCCATTCACCCATTTACAGAATTTTGTTGCTGCTATTCCAGCAGCCGACGTTACAGCAACATCTATTGGTACTGTTCATACAATGGGTGTTGGAGCAACTTATGTTGCGACTGTACCTGCAGCCGCCATTGCGGCAACGGGTATTGCAACAACTTATGTTGCGACTGTTGCAGCAACTTTTGATGCTTCTTTCATGGAACGGTTGTTTCAACGGCATAGTGTGCTGTTATTCCTACAGCCGCCGTTACAGCAACATTGTGTTGCTACTGTACGAGCAGCAGCTATTCAGCAACTTAAGTTGCTACTGTACAAGCAGCCACCGTTGTAACAACATTGTGTTGCTACTGTACAAGCAGTGGCTGTTGTAGCTACTTGAGTTGCTGCTATTTCCGCAGCCGCCGTTGAAGAAATATCTTGTTAACAAATCTCATGAAGCGCTTGGTGCAGCAACATTTTTTTGCTAATACCTATGCAATGATTGTTAGAACAACTTCAGTTGCTACTGTACATGCAGCCACCGATGTAGCAACATTATGTTGCTCCTGTACAAGCAGTGTTCGTTGTAGCGACTTAGGTTGTTGCTGTTTCTGCAGCCGCCGTTGCAGCAAAAATGTTGTTGCTCCCCTACATGTAGCAGCTGTTGCAGAAATTGTGTGTTGCTACTGTACTACATCAGCTGTATGTTGTCGCTGTTCTCTCAGCGGTTGTCGATATTGTTGGTTGTATTTCATTTCTTGATACGTCTACTAATGCTATTGCTACATAGCTTGCTGCAACCGCCGATGCATGAATAGAAGCAATAAATGTTGCTGCAACGTCGGCTGCTGGAGTAGCAGCAACAAAATATGTGGAGGGATGAACAATGTCCAATTTCAACGAAGAATGGTTATGAAACGTATTTGTGAAGCAAAAAAGCAGTAGTTTGAGACTAAAAGCGACAAACACATGAGCACTGTTTATGGTTGATTTATTTTTGTGTAACGGGATGACTTCTATTGTCACTGTTCCTGCGGCTGCCGTTGAAGCAACATTGTGTTGCTACTGTAATACAACAGCTGTCTGTCGTCGCTGTTTAGCGGCTGTTGTTGCAGAGGATACTGTTTGTTTTAGTTTCTTTGGTTGATTTATGTTGATGTTGCTCATTACATTGCTGTAGCAGTTTTCGTTACAATTGTTTATATTACTTTAAGTTTAGTCAATTTATCTGTTTGATGCGATCTTTCGTTTTCAGGCAGAGGCCTATTGACTTTTATCAGCACTATTTAAATATTATATAGTCGACTTAAGATTAAGATAAAGTATTACTTAACTTCCATGCCAATATTTGAGGTCACAATTTCCGACTTTCCCTACCGACGTTGTATATCAATTCTTTCAAAAGAAACTATTTTTCCTTCATTTTATACCATTCAATTTTTGCTCGACATATTTTCATTTTGGTTCAATTTTCCATTTTGTTAGGGGGATGGAATTTTGATTTTGTCTTTCATATTGTTTATATAATTTTGGGTGTTTTTTTTTCGCCTTATCATACTTGGGTTTATTATAATAGTTTATTTTGGTTTATTTACTTTGTGCATACCTATGGCTTACCCATGCGGTACGGGTAGTGGCATCGTTAATTGCATATATATCATTCCTATCGCTGTTGTTCTTATAGTTCGTGGTTGTAATTGCAGTAATGAAGTAGAAGTACTCATAGCAGTAGTACATGTAGCAGGAGTATGATCACGTGTTGTCATAGCAGTAGGAGTGTGGCATAATTAGCTTTGTAACTTTCGTCACCAGCTGTTAACGTTGCTGCATACTTGTGCGTTTGTTAGATTAATACTTACATGGCTTTATTTGTGCTGTTCACCTAAAATCACAATTGTTCGATTGTTTTTACAAACGTTATCGTATCATATCATATATGACAAAAGTTAGATTTGGAGAGTGTGCACATTTTAAACAGTATTATTCTATCAAGAATCCAAATGAATTAAAAACTTAGAGGATCACAATGGACGATTTACGTTGTTTGTTGCTTGTCAAGTTTTTTTTTTTTTTTTTTTTTTGGGGGGGGGGGGGCTTGCATAACCTTTATATTATAAATACCAGTGCATATTCTTTCCTTAGTGTTTCTTCCTATATTTGTTTTGGGACATATCTTTTAAATCAATATTGCAATTGTGGCATTGATTGTTGCTGCATTGATACAATTAATCAAACTTGAACAATAAGTGTAGATTTAGCTTCAGCTCGCAACTGTCTTAGCACAACTTCAAAAAATTGATTTAAGATTTCCAAAACTGTTACTTAAAGGAATATCTATAAGAAAAAAATGTATAGTTGACGGAGCGGAATTATTTCCATATTATGATCAATGAATTATGAGTTATGAGTTATACCTGAACTTAGTTGAAGTGCAAGTAAGCCTAAGCCGTTTTATACTCTAGCCTTTGCCGCTCTTGATTTTGATTGGTTTATATTTGAGTGATTTGAGCCATTTCATTGGCAGACTCCAGTACACAACCGTGATGCTGTTTACTACATTCAGAGATTATGTTGGGGTAATTGTTGCCTTGATGTACAGTTTGCACATCCGAAATGTTATTTATGGGTTGCAATTGTATCTTCCCCTTTGCAAAGCAAGATCAGATGGGCGCAAGCACAGAGGTGCAATGGACGGCTAATCTTGTCCACTGTAAAACACATACTGATTCATACGTTGGTTAAAATCCGGACTTAACTTGTTTTCTAATTTGCAAAATCCTGCTTTTGGTAATTAGTATGCAATCTAGCGCTATGAACTAGTGACCCAGTTGAATTGTTTATTGCAAATATATGACATGTTTTGCTACGCTTTTGCTTTTGCTACAATTTTGTTAGATTTGAAATACCTCTTGGCTTTCACCCAGTGCGAATCTAATATTGTTTCAATTACGCATACAATTCAATTGTAAGTGATTTTAGAAATCCTAGCATGCTTGTGCGAGTAGTTATATATTTTAAAGTAATAATTGCACTGATGTAATTATTGGTTGTTAAATAGTGCCTTTCGGGTGTTTAACTTGTTATTGTTGGCAATGGTGGCGGTTGGAAGTAACTGGTATCCAATCGCTCGGCGAGCTTGATCTTCAACTGAGTTTCGATCAGCTGCGAGTGGGAAGAGAAGGGTGAAAGAGAGGGGGGGCGGTGGAGAAAAAGAAGAGGAGAAGATTGTGTAAAGACGGGGGAGGTGGAAGGGGAAAATAGAAGAAGAAAAAGGAAAAGAAGAGGAGGAAAACGGAAAAGAAAAATAAATAGGAGAAAGGGAATGCAGATTAAGAATGATGGTTGGGTTGGGGAGAGGCATACTTGACAATTAATTCAATGGATCCCTTCAAATAATCCTCTTGGGTGCGAAGTTGCAAGCAAAATTAGAACTTTTAAGATTTTTCCATTATCAGGTCGTCAGAGAAGAAATTGCATATACCAACAGAAACTAGACAACTTATTGTTTTGGAGATAGGATTAACACTGCACTGACAAGTTCATCACAAACGAGACGTAAACCGTCAAATGAAGTCATGTTCACATGACTGCCAGTTTGCTTCTTGGCAAAGCAGAATGCGCCGTACTATAATCACTATGATATCCATTAAATCAATAGAATATAATTTTCTAGGTCTACAAGACGCCAACAAAAGTATTGCCATTTAAGAAAAAAAAAGCTATCGACAAGGCGGGGGAAATAGTGGATATCACAATCTACGTATTGGCGATAAAATGATGTGTGGGTTTGTTTTCTATTAAAGCTCTGAGCGTTTCCGCTATTTGGCCAGAACATGTACTAACCTGCCTTCGTGCCCGGGCGGTCTCCATTTTAGCTTGCAGGCGGGCGGCCTGAAGAGGCTTCTTCAGCGAGAAACCATTGTAAATGTTGTATGAGCAGGTCCCCGGGATGTCTAGCATAATATAAAGCAGCTATATCAATATTTACACCTAAAATGATACTCATCTCTTAATGTTATTTATTTTCCAGGCAAAATAAAACGATGCATGTGAAGTACACTGTGACTTGTAACAAAGAATATGAATACTAAGAAGCAGCAAATAATGTTTGAGCTTTAATGTTCAAACCCTGTTTAGACGTTGTTCTTTGGCACATCAACAAATAATGAAAACCTCCCAAAAAAATTAAGACGTAACTTTTGATGATCACTGTAAATATTCAAAGAACAAGTGCGTCCCAGAGAATGGATATCATATTTATTCATATCTCCCTTTCTATTTCCATTTCCCCCCCCCCCCCTACACGTATGTTCTTCTATCAGTCCCTACCTACCTCTGTCAGATCATTGTTATCCTAAAAAGCTTTGATAGGATAGACTTCTTTATGTCTAACCCCCCCCCCTCTCTCCTCCACGTATGTATTTATCTATCTGTCGTCCACCCATCGACCTATCCATCTATCTTTCACTCCAATCGGCTCTGAAACTTGGAACATAGAATCCAGTGTAAGTATCTTATACATACCTGACACATGCTCAATCTCCTCGCCATCTTCAATGTCTCCAACTTTCAAAGGAGGTGAATGGCTTCGAGTCGCTGCAGTGTGATCTCCATCCCCTTTGACTTGCTTCTTGATATCCTCGTCTGTGTTATCTTCGACGATGTCGGGTGTGAGGGGCTTGAGGAGTGTGTTGGCAGTAAACAGTGCGTCAAGTTGCGCTGGTGTTCGTGACACAGGGGCGGTTTCCAACTGGTTCTGCCCAGGCAGCGGCCCGATCTAAACAACATTAGAATAGGCGGAAGTAAGGTATTAGATAAAAATACAAGCAGCAGAAGAAAATCACAAACATGATGATGGAAGTATTATTTAGAAATTATGTTCCAAGAAACAGGTTTTCATAACATTTTTTCAAAAATCTAAGACAATACACAATTTGCTCACATTGGTGTACTTTCATATTAAAAAAAATATTCTAGAAAGTAACGCAAAAAAAAAAGATATTGTGTTGATGTCCTGAATCGACAAATTAACCAAAAAGAAGAAATATATATAAATATATGATTATACGCACGGCGCACAGAATTGGTACATGTAAAAGCACGATACTGGAGATAAATGCATGTTTATTCACACGTGAGATAGCAACTGACAACCATAGCTGATAATTTCACAATAATGCGATGCATCACAATACATCCATATATAAAAGCAGAGATTATAAAAAATGAATTTCACCCTCAGTAAATGTCAATTTTATTAACGGATATGTTACCTTGTGTTTCTTTTGCAAGCGCCTCTTAATTATCTGCCAGCGATTGCGGCCCATGGTTTTGGAAGAGATTGTGTAAGACGAAATGCTGGAAACAAATATTATCACAAGCAATTTAAATCCTCAGCTCGTATTTTGTAAGGGATCTGCTTGGTGGATGTTTCCTTTAATAACCCCGTTTCACGTTATGTTTACTTTTGTATGCATTGCACTCTTGACGCGCACCGACATATCTTATGCGCGTATGACGTCATAATGCAATGGGCGCTTTAATAGTAGTAGCCAATTTGGTAAGAAACGATTTACCGGCATGATATAGGACACAAACAAAAAGAAACATGTGTTTTTTCAAGTTTAGATATTAAGAGTATGGTATTGGATATTATATGCGGTAGATCTTTGATGTAAAGTATTTTCACAAAAGTCAAATAAATTTTCTCATCTTATTCGGTCATGGAGAACTTGTGTTAATGCTTACTGCTTATGCGCCAAACGGTTGCCAATGAGCGCCCATCCTAGTTACACATACGTCATAATCGCATAGCGTTGGCCTAAAAAAAATTAAAATTAAAATTAAAATTAAAATTAAATTAAAATTAAAATTAAAATTAAAATTAAAATTATCACAACTTGCCAAGTTCATTAAACTCATAATGGCGAAATTTAAGACATAAATTGATCCAAACTTTTTTATAGGCCTGTGTTATAAACTGCGATACATTGCTTCTGTGAATACTTGTAAATATTGCAAATACTATTACATGTACATGTATTTCGAAACTGTTTTCTTTTCTTTTTCTTAAAGAAAACATATGTGTGTGTATATATATATTTATATATATAAATTGTATTGTACAAGTTACTGTGTATTTCTCATACCTCGAAAGGGGTCGTCAGAAATAATAAATAAACTTCAAACTTCAAACTTCAAACTTCATTGACGGTATTGACCCCTATCCTCGCTCTCCAAGAGGATATCATTTATACCTTCAAAAAAACTTTGAGCAAATTACCATGACAATTTTAGCCAAACCTAAAATATGAACAATCATATATGTAATTTTTAAGCTTTTTTATAAAGCAAAAGTTTACATTAAAAAATATGGATATGAAGTTTAAACTTAAGATTACTAGAACGAGTATGGTATGAACTTTGTTTTATGCATATTCATAAGAAGCAAAGCTGTTCCTACGGAGCAAGTTTCTCGAAAGGATTTGGTGCTTTCTCAAGGAATTAAAGAGAGAAATTAACTGCGCGCACTCGGCGAAAAGAGGTATTTTATGCAAAAAACATGGCGCAACGCGTCGTTTAGAGCCGTGAGCACATACGTGGCGTTTTTTGGTGCATAATTACCTAGCTTGGTTTCCAGGCTGTTAGGAATTTCCAATCCAAACTACAATATGCCATACACGGGTCTGGCTGCAGTAGATTAATAATTACCGCTGCCTTCTCCGGCTGGAGGGAGAAAAGGTGTGAATGAAAGAGTGCACTATAGACTCTGTAATATTGCTGTGAAGTAGAAATGTCCTAAAGCCTAGAATCAAGGTTAATCATTATCATGTTTGTTAACTAAAGCAAATTTTGCAATTCAGGCAATTTTGGTTATACAATAAGGCAATCGTGTGATTTGTTTGTTAAACACTGGTAAAACACTCGTCATTTTCTAAAAACTGGTTTTAATGTGCAATGTATTTAATCAAAGATAATTACAGGGATGATTATAGTCTATCCATGTTTAAATCTATAGCAGCACAAAGTCAAACATCAAAGTCATTTAAGCGTAGTAAGAGAAAAGGAAGCAGGATGTGAACTATAATTGCTCTCTGAATCCTTTAAGGTGAACGTTACCGTGCAATTGACATTTATATACTAAATATTACATTTTGTTAAAAGTGTAAGAAGCTTAATGCAGCAGTATTTCCTAATCGCTAGTTCAACAATTCGCAACGTTGTTGCTCTACGCATGAGGCGTACCGGTCGTACACTGCGTACAATGCCGTACCGGTACAGTTTTAAATCAAGTTTCTTAAAGTAAGATCTAACTAATTGATAATGTCTTTGCCGTTTGACAAATTTGAGGAAAGGAATGACATTTTCACCCCTTTACACCATCACACCAGTGACAGCTAGGGAAATAGCACTACGTCTTTAATGAACAAAAATTAATATATACTCGATAATTTCATGGGATTTAAGGAAAAATAAGACAATTGAGTCTTTGAAAACTTGTAGAACACACACACAGCCTGATTTTTTTTTAATTTCATATTACGATCGGGAGAAACATTTGAAAGATAATGAGGCAAACTGGGTATGAGTGAAATGTCGTTGAAAAAAACAAGGCATTAGCGATATTGTGTCTCGCCCACTTGCGAAAATAACCAGAAATATCGTGATCTCCGTTGCTACGCAAAAGAATTGTATCCCTGACCTCAAATGACCTTTGACCTTATCCTGTGACCTCCAACGGTACCATAACATGAAGGTACCCCCAGTGCATCTATGACCCAAGTTAGGTTGTAATCCAAGCAACCTATGTGAAGTTATTTGTCAAAAGAGAGTCTTGCAGGTAAACTTTAACGTATGACCTCAAATGACCTTTGACCATATCCTGTGACCTCCAACAGCAACATAACAGGAAGGTACCCCTAGTGCATCTATGACCCAAGTTAGGTTGTAATCCAAGCAACCTATGTGAAGTTATTTGTCAAAAGAGAGTCTTGCAGGTAAACTTTAACGTATGACCTCAAATGACCTTTGACCTTATCCTGTGACCTCCAACGGCACCATAACATGAAGGTACCCCCAGTGCATCTATGACCCAAGTTAGGTTGTAATCCAAGCAACCCATGTGAAGTTATTTGTCAAAAGAGAGTCTTGCAGGTAAACTTTAACGTATGACCTCAAATGACCTTTGACCTTATCCTGTGACCTCCAACGGTACCATAACATGAAGGTACCCCTAGTGCATCTATGACCCAAGTTAGGTTGTAATCCAAGCAACCCAAGTGAAGTTATTTGTCAAAAGAGAGTCTTGCAGGTAAACTTTAACGTATGACCTCAAATGACCTTTGACCTTATCCTGTGACCTCCAACGGTACCATAACATGAAGGTACCCCCAGTGCATCTATGACCCAAGTTAGGTTGTAATCCAAGCAACCTATGTGAAGTTATTTGTCAAAAGAGAGTCTTGCAGGTAAACTTTAACGTATGACCTCAAATGACCTTTGACCTTATCCTGTGACCTCCAACGGTACCATAACATGAAGGTACCCCCAGTGCATCTATGACCCAAGTTAGGTTGTAATCCAAGCAACCCATGTGAAGTTATTTGTCAAAAGAGAGTCTTGCAGGTAAACTTTAACATTTGTGACGGACGACGGACGACGGACGACGGACGACGGACGACGGACGGACGACGGACGGACGACGGACGGACGACGGACGGACGACGGACGGACGCCATTTGGATCCCTTAGTCTCGCCTTCACCTCCGGTGGGCGAGACAAAAATAGTGTCCATGGTATTGTTTCATCATTCATGTCCAGCTATTATGTAGTTCTTGTGGTTCTTGTGGGATCTATGTGATTCTTTAAAAAAAAGTGGAGTTAATGGTCATACTACAGGACGTGTAAGGTCCTAAGTAAATTGTACCATGAAAGATATAACTTTCAGATGCATGTGTCAACTTTGCATCCGTCCATTACAACATTACCTGAAGATACATTAATGTGCCGTGGTTCCCACAAAGCCAAAATGTGACTTTTTCTTCTTCTTCTTCTTCTTCTCGGGTCACTACACAAGTCCTGTCTAGTGGAGGATACACGATCTGGCTTTGGGGTTGAGCGACTCCAGATCGTTGGTGGTGCAAGGCTCTGGTAGGAGAGGGCAGACCAAAAGGTGTTGCATCGCCTGGTCCTCCCCACAGTCACATGTTGTGTCTCCATCCATGTTGTACCTCCATTTCTGCATAAGGACTTTACACCGTTCTATGCCAGACCGCAGGCGATTGAGACATTGTCAGGTTGGCCATTCCTGACTTGAACCTGGGGATAATGTTTCACTAGGACCGATGGAGACCTGGCGCGTCACAGACTGGAGGTGGTTGGACCATAGGGTGATCCTTTCACTGTCCGTGGAGCCATCGAGGGATTCAGTCGAGTGGAGGAAACTGCGTCTTGATTTGAGTCTCTTTTTGGCAGCCGTGCACTTAAAGAGTGGATGGAGAGGGTTGACTAGATGTGACTAGATGGACCAACATACACACTCTGTGAGAACTGTAGATTAAAACGTCAGTATTAATGGCATAATTATTTGAGAAACTATTCCAATAGCTTCATGCTCTTGAACGGGGAGGAGGGTTATTGGTCTACAATCTCTACAATGGTGTTGATTTTGCCTATATTACCATCATTTTGTTTCCGTCCGCTTTGACACTCAAATATTTGATGTTCATGTATTATGCTTACCAAATTGTAAGTCCTGTATAGTTTCTGCAAAAGCAAGACATATTCTAATCGCAATTTCAGAAAAATTATTTCTTATATGAGTGCCTCACTTTAACAGGGTTTCGTGACTGTATGTCTTATACTGTATGCAGACTCAATCAGATGTATTACCAAATTAGGACGATAAAGAGGCAGTTGTCCAATTTAAGAAATAATTTTTTTATTTTTTTTATTTTTGAAGTATTTGTGTATACTTCCATCTATTTCTATATCATCAATCAAATTCTGTTAGTAAACTATTCAGTACTGTATTTTTTTTTGGTAAAAACTTGACTACAATATATAAACTAAATCAATTAATGAAAGTAATGGAATGTTTTGCTTTGCTTTTCGTGGTCTTGGTGCAGAGTGTGAGTGCTAAGATTAATACAGTGAACATTAATTATGCATGAGCCACAGAATACTGGAACTCGTGATAAGTGGGCAATTTTAGACAATACTGACACTAATCAGTTTACCTTCTATGAAATAAAACTGCGCGGTTTATGGGGATATAGTGCAGTTCTTCATATCTATAATAAGTATAGAGTGTTCATGTGAAATATGTACATTTTGCGGGCATATGTTACGTAACAACACTAACAATGCATTCAGCATCCTGACACGTTCATTGTTGGTTAATGATAATACAACGTACTCCAGAATACCGCCACAATACCACTGCGCGCAGTCTGTGTAAATACCTGTTCATGATGACACATTCCCACGTACCGCACACTTTCTGGATGTCAATATTGCACACCAAACGACTGTACCCAAAACTTCATTATCAAACCAATGTTTACATTTAGCTTATAAAACCACATCGGGAGACAGGTTTTAAGGAATACAATTTTATTATTTCAGTCAACTATTGCGGCATTAGGCAGCGCAAAAAAATATGATAGCGTAGCATATGATTAGTTCATATTCCATATATTTCAATAGCGCTTCGATGAGTGGTTGCACATTCTCTCTCGATTCAGATTTGTCATCAATAATACTGCAGCCTTTCATTCTGAATTATAATCAGGAGTTAAACCCTATCAGTAACTATCCTTAGAGTATTGCAGTTGCCTACACAGTGGTGGTGCGGCATTGGTGGTTGTTTTGGTTTGTGCTGTAAATTCAGTATGTGTCTTACAGTGCATGGACAAGAAGAGTCGGGTCCCGTTTTAATCTTGAGATCTTAATATCGAGGGGATAAAGTGATATGTGTTGTATGCAAGCATCACGGAAGCGCGTGGAGTATTAAAGTCAGTCTGTGAACAAAAAATGTGCGGTGCTCCTATATCTATGAGATGTAGATATATTCCAGTTTCATATAATTATTTGCAAATACATGTATTGTATTTTGCAAGTGAGCCGCACTTAGTATACACTCCTATATGTGCCAAAATTGACTCATTCTTAATCTTCTATTTTAGGTTCAGATGTTTTAACTCAAGTTTGATGTAATTGATCAAAAGTTAAAGCGTATTTGTTGCTAAAGTTGCGAAACCAGCATGCTTGATAATTCATGAATTTGTCCATTCACAGTAGCTTAATTTTGGTTGTTAACATTTTAGTATTTGTAATTGCATTACTTCCTTCAACGTGTGCTTTTGTTGAATACTTCAACAGTGTAATACAATTTGAAGGAAAGATTATGCACTGGCATTTCTTGCTTTTCATTGATATGTTTCGTTAACAGTTGTATGTTAGAATTGAACTTGCTATTGCAAGGCTTACCATATTGCTGTATGGTAGTTAGGAAATAATAATCGTAATGATTATCATAATTGGGCTGGCCTGATGACAACATGTACAGAGTTACTGCTGTTGTTCTGCCTCTATCCTACTACATGTATTACTGCTCAGAGTACTTCTACTACATTACTACTACAACCACTATAACGTGTTGTTCTGATCTTGTGAAACAATTAATATGTAGTATTAAGCAAATAATCAACGTTGGTGAAGGTGATGGGATGAACTATCAATTTGTGCGCTAGATTTTTTGAGGGGTTGGCTAGTTTTTCAATTTTATTTGTTATTTCAGGGGTGTGATTTTGACATCTTACGCCTTTGTTGTTAAACATTTTACATGTTTGAAGACAACATTAATTAATGTAGTTTCTATGCAATTGGGTTGGTTAGTTATTTCACTGTTGCTTCTTGCTTGAATAGTCAATTCCATTTTATATGCACATATTAAAACGATTAGATAGTGCTGCTATGTGCTCTGTATTTACTTATTTAACTATTGCCTCTTATGTAAGAGGTTAATGTTACACCAACATAAATCAACCATAAATAATCATATTTACGTTATAGTTGCTTTTAGCTTCTAACTACTGCTTCTTGCTTGACAAGTTAGTTCCATATCTATTCTTCGTGGAGATTACCCATCCATTCATCCATTTACACAATTGTGTTGCTGATATTCCAGCAGCCGACGTTACAGCAACATTTATTGGTACTGTTCATACAATGGGTGTTGGAGCAACTTATGTTGCGACTGTACCTGCAGCCGCCATTGCGGCAACGGGTGTTGCAACAACTTGTGTTGCGACTGTTGCAGCAAATTTTAATGTTTCTTTCATGGAAAGGTTGTTTCAACGGCATAGTGTGCTGTTATTCCTACAGCCGCCGTTGCAGCAACATTGTGTTTCTACTCTACGAGCAGCAGCTATTCAGCAACTTAAGTTGCTACTGTACATGCAGCCACCGTTGTAGCAACGTTGTGTTGCTACTGTACAAGCAGTGGCTGTTGTAGCTACTTGAGTTGCTACTATTTCTGCAGCCGCCGTTGAAGAAATATCTTGTTGACAATCTCCTGAAGTGCTTGTTGCAGCAAAATCTTTTGCTATTAACTATGCAATAATTGTTACAACAACTTCAGTTGCTACTGTACATGCAGCCACCGTTGTAGCAACATTATGTTGCTACTGTACAAGCAGAGGCTGTTGTAGCGACTTAAGTTGTTGCTGTTTCTGCAACCGCCGTTGCAGCAAAAATGTTGTTACCCTCCTACATGTAGCAGCTGTTGCAGCAATTGTGTGTTGCTACTGTACTACATCAGCTGTATGTTGTCGCTGTTCTATCAGCGGTTGTCGATATTTTTGGTTGTATTTCATTTCTTGATACGTCTACTGATTTTACTGACGCTATTGCTACATAGCTTGCTGTAACCGCCGATGAATGAATAAAAGCAATAAATGTTGCTGCAACGTCGGCTGCTGGATTAGCAGCAACAAAATAATGTGGAGGGATGAACAATGTCCAATTTCAACGAAGAATGGTTATGAACGTATTTGTGAAGCACAAAACCAGTAGTTTGAGACCAAAAGCAACAAAAACATGAGCACTATTTATGGTTCATTTATTTTTGTGTAAAGGGATGACTTCTATTTGTGAAGCACAAAACCAGTAGTTTGAGACCAAAAGCAACAAAAACATGAGCACTATTTATGGTTCATTTATTTTTGTGTAAAGGGATGACTTCTATTGTCAATGTTCCTGCGGCAGCCGTTGAAGCAACATTAGGTTGCTATTGTAATACAACAGCTGTCTGTCGCCGCTGTTCTTTAAGCGGCTGTTGTTGCAGAGGATACTGTTTGTTTTAGTTTCTTTTGTTGATTTATGTTGATGATGTTCATTACATTGCTGTAGCAATTTTTGTTACAATTGTTGATATTACTTTAAGTTTAGTTAATTTATCTGTTTGATGCGATCTTTCGTTTTCAGGCATGGGCTTATTGACTTTTATCAGCACTATTGTATAGTCGACTTAAGATTAAGATTAAGTATTACTTAACTTCCATGCCAATCTTTAAGGTTGCGATTTCCTACTTTCCCTACCGACGTTTTATATCATTTATTTCAAAAGGAACTATTTTCCCTCATTTTATAACATTTAATTTTTAATATTTTAAATTTGGGTTAATTTTTCCATTCTGTCAGGGGGTGGAATTTTGATTTTGTTGTTCATATTGTTTTTATCATTTTGGGTGGTTTTTTTGCCTTATCATACTTGGGTTTTATGTAATAGATTATTTTGGTTGATTTACTTTGTGCATACCTATGGCTTACCCATGCTGTACGGGCAGTTACATCGTTAATTATATATACAACTATTGCTGTTGATGTTATAGTTCGTGGTTGTAATTGCAGTTATGAAGTAGAAGTACTCATAGCAGTAGTACATGTAGCAGGAGTATGTACACGTGTTGTCATAGCAGTAGGAGTGTGGTATAATTAGCATTATAACTTTTGTCACTAACTGTAAACGTTGCTGTATACTTGTGCATTTGTTGGATTGATACTAACATGGCTCTATGAGTGCTGTTCACCTAAAATCACAATTGTTTGATTGCTTTTTTACAAACGTTACCGTATTATATCATATCATATATGACAAAAGTTGGAGAGTGTGCACATTTTAAACAGTATTATTCTATCAAGAATCCAAATGAATTAATAACTTAGAGGATCACAATGGACGATGCTTGTCAAGTTTGTCTAGTTACATTTTCTTGAACTTGCAATATTTTTTTTTTTTTTTGGGGGGGGGGGGGGGGGTGGGGGGCTTTGTGCAACCTTCATATTATGAATACCAGTGCATATTCTTTCCTTGGTGTTTCTGCTATATTTGTTTTTGGAACATATTTATCTTTTAAATCAATATTGCAATTGTGGCATTGATTGTTGCTGCATTGATACAATTAATCAAACTTGAACAATAAGTGTAGATTTAGCTTCAGCTCACAACTGTCTTAGCACAACTTCAAAAAATTGATTTAAGATTTCCAAAACTGTTACTTAAAGGAATATCTATAAGAAAAAAATGTATAGTTGACGGAGCGGAATTATTTCCATATTATGATCAATGAATTATGAGTTATGAGTTATACCTGAACTTAGTTGAAGTGCAAGTAGGCCTAAGCCTTTTTACACTCTAGCCTTTGCCGCTCTTGATTTTGATGGGTTTATTTTTGTTTGATTTGAGCCATTTCATTGACAGACTCCAGTACACTACCGTGATGCTGTTTACCACATTCAGAGATTATGTTGGGGTAATTGTTGCCTTGAAGTACAGTTGGCACATCCGAAATGGTATTGATGAGTTGCGATTGTATCTTCCCCTTTGCAAAGCAAGATCAGATGTGCGCAAGCACAGAGGTGCAATGGACGGCTAATCTTGTCCACTGTAAAACACATACTGATTCATATGTTGGTTAAAATCCGGACTTAACTTGTTTTCTAATTTGCAAAATCCTGCTTTTGGTAATTAGTATGCAATCTAGCGCTATAAACTAGTGACCCAGTTGAATTGTTTATTGCAAATATATGACATGTTTTGCTACGCTTTTGCTTTTGCTACAATTTTGTTAGATTTGAAATACCTCTTGGCTTTCACCCAGTGCGAATCTAATATTGTTTCAATTACGCATACAATTCGATCGTAAGTGATTTTAGAAATCCTAGCATGCTTGTGCGAGTAGTTATATATTTTAAAGTAATAATTGCACTGATGTAATTATTGGTTGTTAAATAAGTGCCTTTCGGGTGTTTAACTTGTTATTGTTGGCAATGGTGGCGGTTGGAAGTAACTGGTATCCAATCGCTCGGCGAGCTTGATCTTCAACTGAGTTTCGATCAGCTGCGAGTGGGAAGAGAAGGGTGAAAGAGGGGGGGGGGGGGTTGAGGAAAAGAAGAGGAGAATATTGTGTAAAGACGGGGGAGGTGGAAGGGGAAAATAGAAGAAGAAAGAGGAAAAGAAGAGGAGGAAAACGGAAAAGAAAAAGAAATAGGAGAAAGGGAATGCAGATTAAGAATGATGGTTGGGTGAGGGAGAGGCATACTTGACAATTAAATCAATGGATCCCTTCAAGTAATCCTCTTGGGTGCGAAGTTGCAAGCAAAATTAGAACTTTTAAGATTTTTCCATTATCAGGTCGTCAGAGAAGTAATTACATATACCAACAGAATCTAGAAAATTTTATTGTTTTGGAGATAAGATTAAGACTGTGCAAGTTAATCACAAACGAGACGTAAAATGTCAAATGAAGTCATGTTCACATGACTGTCAGTTTTCTTCTTGGCAAAGCAGAATGCGCCGTACTATAATCACTATGATATCCATTAAATCAATAAAATATAATTTTTTAGGTCTACAAGACCCCACCAAAAGTATTGCCATTTAACAATGTTTAAGAAAAAAGAAATGTTATCGATGTGGATGGATATCACAATCTACGTATTGGCAATAAAATGATGTGTGGGTATATTTTCTATTAAAGCTCTGAGCGTTTCCGCTAAATATTGGCCAGAACTTATACTAACCTGCCTTCGTGCCCGGGAGGTCTCCATTTTAGCTTGCAGGCGGGCGGCCTGAAGAGGCTTCTTCAGCGAGAAACCATTGTAAATGTTGTATGAGCAGGTCCCCGGGATGTCTAGCATAATATAAAGCAGTTTTATTAATGTGAGGGGTGCGTACGGCGATATACTATATAGCAGAGAACAAAAGGGGGCGTCCGTGCTTCAGTGCGCGTGCATGACGGCACTTCTCTGCTTCCCCCGGCAGGTGAGTTTAACATTTTGTGGAAGAAATTTGATTATACTAGTTTCGGCAATATAATGTTCTTTTATAATGATAACTGATGTGTAGGTTGATTATGAATGTATAAAGCGTACTTTGGGAGCATGATACAATTATTAAGTGTGAGTGGATTGGTAATATTTGGCTTTTGATTATGATCTTGTACTGTTATTCCTAGTGTTGAGAAATCCTTACACATAATACATGTACGTACATAGACTACGGTACATACGAACGTGTATGAATGAGTTTGCATCGCATAACTAGGCCGTTCTCGGTGCGCGTAGCATTCCCCTGGAATGTCGCGTACGCTTATTAGGTTGATCGAGTAGTCGTTTGCTGAATTGTAGTGAGAAGATGTATTTAAGGGTTTTGTTTATATCTGGCTAAGGTTAACATGTCTAATGGCCTATTGTGTCAATGTCTGGTGTATGTATTGTGGACTATTTCGATTATAAGTGGATTGGATTGGTAGTATGGATAAGTTGGGTAAGAGAATGTAGGTAGTTGGCGGTTGGGCCAGGATTTTTATGTCGGTAGGCTTCTTCTTCTTCTCGGGTCACTACACAAGTCCTTTCCAGTGGATGATGCACGATTTGGCTTTGGGGTTGAGCGACTCCAGATCGTTGGTGGTGCAAGGCTCTGGTAGGAGAGGACAGACCAAAAGGTGTTGCATCGTCTGGTCCTCCCCACAGTCAGAGGTTGTGTCTCCATTCCTGTTGTACCCCCATTTCTGCATAAGGACTTTACACCGTCCTATACCAGACCGCAGGCGATTGAGACATTGCCAGGTTGGCCATTCCTGACTTGAGCCTGGGGGTAGTGATTCACTAGGACCGATGGAGACCTGGCGCGTCACAGACTGGAGGTGGTTGGACCATAGGGTGATCCTTTCACTGTTCGTGGGACCATCAAGGGATTCAGTCGAGTGGAGGAAACTGCGTCTTGATTTTAGTCTCTTTTTGGCAGGTGTGCAGTTGAAGAGTGGATGGAGAGGGTTGACTTCTTGCTTGTTTTTTTCTGCCCGTGCTGATACCTCTCTTCTGATGTGTGGTGGGGCAATACCACTCAGTAGGTAGAGATCATCTACTGCTGTTGGTCGCAGGCAGCCGGTGATTGCTCTGCAAGCAGCATTCAGGACTGGGTCTATCTTTGCAGCATGGGATGACCTGCACCAGACGGGGGCTGCGTACTCAGCAGTTGAGTAGCATAGAGCAAGAGCGGTCGTACGGATGGTGTTGGCATCTGTTCCCCATCTCGAGTTGGCAAGCTTCTTCAGGATGCTATTCCTTGCTCCAACTTTTGCCTTTGTCTTGGCAACATGTTCTTTGTACGTGAGGGAACGGTCTAGGGTGACGCCGAGGTAAACTGGCTTGGTGGTGTGTTTCAGCCATTGTCCATACCATCTGACTCTCAGTTGCCTGTCTGCAGCTCTGTTCTTCAGGTGGAAGACGCTGAGTTGGGTTTTTTCTGGATTCGCCCGTAGATGATTTGCAGCATAGTAAGGAGCCAGGCCAGCCAGAGCATCGCCGAGTGCCTTTTCCACATCTTCAAAGGACTGCTTCTGCGAGGCAATACAGAGGTCATCAGCATACAGGTAGCTCTTGGTGCCTGGGTGGATCGGTTGGTCATTCGTATAGATGTTGAAGAGGAGTGGGGCAAGAACGCTACCTTGTGGGAGACCATTTTTCTGCCTCCGCCATCTGCTACTGGAGCCATTGAGAGTCACAAAGAACCGCCGATTTGAGAGCATGTTCTGAATAAGCTGTGTGAGCTTGACGTCCTTTGTCATCTCAAAAACCTAAAAAGAGGTCTATCTAGTGAGTACATACGTAGATTAATGTGTCAGTTTAGGTGTCTTCACTAATGGAAAGGGCTCGTTAAAACACAGCCTACATTTAAATGTGTGTCTGAGAATCGATGTTCAAGTTTAAGGCATTATCTTTTATTTCAGCATTTTTGGACAGTGTAAGGTATTCATATCTAGATGAGAGCTTTGCCCTTTTCAATTTGCATTTCATAATAGTGGTTTGTTGTAGTATGAGTAGAGGTTAATCTTGGTGACAGTCTGTTCCTCACCTTGTGTGATGTTAAGATGAGATTTTAGAGACCGTGTAGCTAATATTATACAATGTACTCTTGTTAGTATAAAGTATAGAAATCTTACATAAGGAGATTGATTATTGGGCTGGACTTTGTATTTCCACTATTGGTCGCTTAGTCGTGATGTGAATATAGCTTTAGTACCAGTTTAATGTCGTTGGAATCAAAGTACTGATATAACAAGAGCTGGTTGTATATGTGGATTTCAAATTAAGTGGTTGTTGTGAGTTATTTATTTTTATACCTTAACACAGACGCAGTTTTGATTCTTTTAGAATGTTTGGGAATTTTTGTGACTATTGGTATTTACGTCTTGAACACTAGACTGGGATATCTACTCCAGATGTTGACTGATTCTGGTATAGATAGTATAAGCCATTTTCATAGATAAATAAAGGTGTAATGTAGTTGAATAGACATATGTCAATGAATATCTGCGCGTATGTTTTGATTGCATTACTGTTCGTTTTTAGACTATGTTTACATAGTACAACAAGGCCGAATAAGACATATATGAATATCAACGATCGTGGTTAAAGCTATTGTTGTTAACCTTAGTAACAAAGTGATAGCGATGTTTAACTATACTCCAGAGCTAGGTACACATTTTGTACGCTACCAATATAGCCGGTAATTGTGTGGTAGAGTTATATTGTGTGGGCGTGTAAGAGAGATCCTTATAGAGTGTTTGTGGAAGAGACTAGTTTTTGAGAGGAGCAATTGCTCATCATATTTTTAAGGGATCAATTATTGTGATGTATTTAACGGTAATATCGGGAGTGTTTTTACTGGAACAAGTAATTAGCATATGAATATTGCTCTGTGCCTAGGTCGTTACTGTACGATTGTCATAGGTTTGTTTTATTCAAAGTAATTGTCTAGCCTTCATAAGGAGTTCAGCAATGGATAGGGGATAGGAATGGGAGTTAGATTGGATGTGTTGTGCATGCACATCTGCAGGAGCAGTGATCATATTCAGTGATATTTTGATTTGTTATGTTACATGTTTTTAGGTGTTTGTTATGATACTACTAGTATTAGCGTTAACAGAATGCTGCTTTCATGTTGAGAGTTTGAAAGGGGACAATGTGATTTTCCAGTGTTTGTTACTATGGCAACCAGCGTTATAGGTATTTCAGTGACGTACACCCATTGATGGGTTATGATCTTAATTTAAAAGTTTATTGTAGCTCGAAACGATGACTGTATCTTCAAGTCACACTTTCTTTCATCATTTGTATATTCATATGTTCTCATTGTTCTCTGATGATGATTCTTAATCTAATAAAAGACTTCTCTGCTTCCCCCGGCAGCGTCGTCACCGTCCCTGGATATTGGTGTGAGGACTGGTCTTTAGTCAGCGTGAGTCTGCGTGAGAGCCCTAGTCCGGTGCGAGACCTGTGGGGACCCACACCCCTTCACTATCGCCCTAATCCCCAGCACCCCCTTACGATCACCCTTACCCCCCAGCATCCTCCTTCACATTAATATTTACACCTAAAATGATACTCATCTCTTAATGTTATTTATTTTCCAGACAAAATAAAACGATGCATATGAAGTACACTTTTGACTTGTTACAAAGAATACAAATAATAAGAAGCAGCACATAATGTTTGAGCTTTAATGTTCAAACCCTGTTAAGACGTTGTTCTTTGGCACATCAACAAATAATGAAAACCTCCCAAAAAAATTAGATGATCACTGTAAATATTCAAAGAACAAGTGCGTCCCAGAGAATGGATAATATCATATTTATTCATATCTCCCTTTCTATCTCCACTGCTCTCTCATACACGTATGTTCTTCTATCATTTCCTACCTACCTCTGTCAGATCATTGTCGTCCTAAAAAGCTTTGATAGGATAGGCTTCTTTATGTCTAACCCCCTCTCTCCTCCACGTATGTATTTATCTATCTGTCGTCCACCCATCGCCCTATCCATCTATCTTTCACTCCAATAAATAAATATAATATCTTATACATACCTGACACATGCTCAATCTCCTCGCCACCTTCAATGTCTTCAACTTTCAAAGGAGGTGAAGGGCTTCGAGTCGCTGCAGTGTGATCTCCATCGCCTTTGACCTGCTTCTTGATATCCTCGTCTGTAGTATCTTCGACGATATCGGGTTTGAGGGGCTTAAGGAGTGTGTTGGTAGTAAACAGTGCGTCAAGTTGCGCTGGTGTTCGTGACACAGGGGCGGTTTCCAACTGGTTCTGCCCAGACAGCGGCCCGATCTAAACAACATTAGAATGATCGGAAATAAGGTTTTAGATAGAAATACAAGCAGCAGAAGAAAATCACAAACATGATGATGGAGGTACTATTTAGAAATTATGTTCCAAGAAACACGATTTCATAACAGTTTTTCCAAAAATCTATGACAATACACAAAGTTCTCGCATTGGTGTACTATCATATTAAAAAGTATTCTAGAAAGTAACGCAAAAAAAATTATATTGACTTGATGTCCCGAAAAAAAAAAAAATATATAATTAAACGCACAGCGCATCGAATTGTTACCACATGTAAAAGCACGATACATGTATGTTTATTCACACGTGAGATAACAACTGACAGCCATAGCTGATAATTTCACAATAATGCGATGCATCACAATACATCCATAGATAAAAGGAGAGATTATTAAAAATGAATTTCACCCTCAGTAAATGTCAATTTTATGAACGGATATGTTACCTTGTGTTTCTTTTGCAAGCGCCTCTTAATTATCTGCCAGCGATTGCGGCCCATGGTTTTGGAAGAGACTATGTAAGACGAAATGCTGGAAACAAATATTATCACAAGCAATTTAAATTCTCAGGTTGTATTTTGTAAGGAATTTGCTTTGTGGATGTTTCCTTCAATAATGTTTACTTTTGTATGCATTGCACTCTTGACGCGCACCGACATACCTTATGCGCGTATGACGTCATAATGCAATGAGCGCTTTAATAGTAGTAGCCAATTTGGTAAGAAACGATTTACTGGCATGATATAGGACACAAACAAAAAGAAACATGTGTTTTTTCAAGTTCAGATATTAAGAGTATGGTATTGGATATTATATGCACTAGATCTTTGATGTAAAGTATTTTCACAAAAGTCAAATAAATTTTCTCATCTAATTCGGTCATGGTGAACTTGTGTTAATGCTTATTGCTTATGCGCCAAACGGTTGCCAATGAGCGCCCATCCTAGTTACACATACGTCATAATCGCAAAACGTTGGCCTAGCATTGACGGTATTGACCCCTATCCTCGCTCTCCAAGAGGATATCATTTATATCTTCAAAAAAACTTTGAGCAAATTACCATGACAATTTTAACCAAACCTAAAATATGAACAATCATATTTGTAATTTTAAGCTTTTTTATCAAGCAAAAGTTTAAATTAATAAATATAGATTTGAAGTTTAAACTTAAGATTACTAGAACAAGTATGGTATGAACTTTGTTTTATGCATATTCATAAGAAGCAAAGCTGTTCCTACGGAGCAAGTTTCTCGCAAGGATTTGGTGCTTTCTCAAGGAATTAAAGAGAGAAATTAACTGCACGCACCCGGCGAAAAGAGGTATTTTAGGCACAAACATGGCGCAACGCGTCGTTTAGAGCCGTGAGCACATACGTGGCCTTGGCTGAACGCGATTTTTTGGTGCATAATTACCTAGCTTGGTTTCCAGGCTGTTGGGAATTTCCAATCCAAACTACAATATGCAATACATGGGTCTGGCTGCAGTAGATTAATAATTATCGATGCCTTCTCCGGCTGGACGGAGAAAAGGTGTGAATGAAAGAATGTACTATAGACTCTGTAATATTGCTGTGAAGTAGAAATGTCCTAAAGCCTGGAATCAAGGTTAATCATTATCATGTTTGTTAACTAAAGCAAATTTTGCAATTTAGGCAATTTTGGTTATACAATCAGGCAATCGTGTGATTTGTTTGTTAAACACTGGTAAAACACTCGTGATTTTCTAAAAACTGGTTTTAATGTGCAATGTATTTAATCAAAGATAATTACAGGGATGATTATAGTCTATCCATGTTTAGATCTATAGCACCACAAAGTCAAACATCAAAGTCATTTAAGCGTAGTAAGAGAAAAGGAAGCAGGATGTGAACTATAATTGCTCTCTGAATCCTTTAAGGTGAACGTTACCCTGCAATTGACATGTATATACTAAATATCACATTTTGTTTAAAGTGTAAGAAGCTTAATGCAGCAATATTTCCTAATCGCTAGTTCAACAATTCGCAACGTTGTTGCTCTACGCATAAGGCGTACCGGTCGTACACTGCGTACACTGCCGTACCGGTACAGTTTTAAATAAAGTTTCTTAAAGTAAGATCTAACTTAATTGATAATGTCTTTGCCGTTTGACAAATTTGAGGAAAGGAATGACATTTTTCACCCCCTTACACCATCACACCAGTGACAGCTAGGGAAATAGCACTACATCTTTAATGAACAAAAATTAATGTATACTCGATAATTTCATGGGATTTAAGGAAAATGTGACAATTGATGTTTTGAATACTTGGTCTAGCGGAGAACACACACACAGCCTGATTTTTGTTTTCATATTACGAAACATTTGAAAGATAATGAGGCAAACTGGGTATGAGTGAAATGTCGTTGAAAAAAAATAGTTTCCCTGGTATTGTTTCATCATTCATGTACAGCTATTATTCATTTGACAGTTGGAGAAGTGCTCATAAATGTAGTTCTTGTGGGGTCTATGTGTTTTCTTTAAAAACAGTGGACTTAATGTTCACACTACAGGACGCATAATGTCCTAAGTAAATTGTGCCATGCAAGATATCACCTTGAGATGCACGTGTCAACTTTACATCCTTCTATTACCGTTTGCATTCCAACATTACCTGAAGATACATTAATGCACTGTGGTTCCGAATAAGCCAAAATGTAATTAGATGAACCGACATACACACTGTGTGAGAACTGTAGATTAAAACGTCAGTATTAATGGCAAAATTATTTGAGAAACTATTCCCATAGCTTCATGCTCTTGAACGGGGAGGAGGGTTATTGGTCTACAATCTCTACAATGGTGTTGATTTTGCCTGTATTGCCATTATTTTGTTTCCGTCCGCTTTGACACTCAAATATTTGATGTACATGTATTATGCTAACCAAATTGTAAGTCCTGTATAGTTTCTGCAAAAGCAAGACAGATTCTAATTGCAATTTCAGAAAAATTATTTCTTATGAGTGCCTCATTTTGACAGGGTTTCGTGACTGTTTGTCTAGTACTGTATGCAGACTCAATCAGATGTATTACCAAATTAGGACGATAAAGAGGCAGTTGTCCAATTCAAGAAATAATTTTTTTACTTTTATCTTTTTGAATTATTTGTGTATACTATCTATTTCTATATCATCAATCAAATTCTGTAAGTAAACTATTCAATACTGTATTTTTTTTTTTTTATAAAAGCTTGACTACAATATGTAAAATAAAGAAATTAATCAAATTAATTGAATGTCTTGCATTGTTTTTCGAGTTCTTGGTGCAGAGAGAGAGAGTGCGAAGATTAATACAGTAAAAATGAATTATGCATGATCCACAGAACACTGGAAGTCGTGATATTAAAATGGGCAATTATAGACAATACTGACACTAATCAGTTTACCTTCTATGAAATACAAGGCATTAGCAATATTGTGTCTCGCCCACTTGCGAAAATAACCAGAAATATCGCGATCTCCGTTGCTACGCAAAATAATTGTATCCCTGGCTGATTGTGAAATATCTGCCATAGAATGTAACATTCAATAAATGAGAAGGGCTATTTCACGCAATGCTACTTCCTCTATCTACTCCCCCTCCCCCACCTTCCCCCTTCTTTGAGATGGAATAAAAAGCCTCCACCAAGTTCTATTAGATTAGACAAAGACAAAACAGGATGATAATCAGTTGCACAATAGAGGCGAAGTAAACTTTGTCTCTGGGGGGCATAGAAATGTAAAAAGGTTAAAAATAGTGCTGCAGTTGAAAACTGCTTCCCACATTTGTAGCAAATATTACATGAATGTTTCTGGAGGTTCGCTCTCAACTGGAATGACTTTCCACATCTATTACATGTATACGCCATGTTGCCATAAAATAAATGGGCTCCTTTGTTGCCTAAGAGGTAGTGCCTGCCTGTAAAACCTGTGAAAAACTGAAACAAACAAATAAGCAACTTTAAACAGACAACATCAAAATCAGATGCAAAATAGTGACTTTGAATAAATTTGCATAAATGTGCATGAGTAATGTTTGCCTAAATCTACATCAGTAATGCTCACACATGCTCACACAATTCTGTGCACAAGTTAGGAAGCCTTCAGCAAGAGTCTTGCAAGTAAACTTTAATGTATGACCTCAAATGACCTTTGACCTTATCATGTGACCTCTTACAGCACAATAACATGCAGGTGCCCCCAGTGCATCCATCATCCAAGTTTGATTGCCATTGTAGCAACATGTGATGAGTTATGTGTGATAAGAGAGTCTTGCAAGTAAACTTTAACTTATGACCTCAAATGACCTTTGACCTTATCATGTGACCTCTTACAGCACAATAACATGCAGGTGCCCCAGTGCATCCATCATCCAAGTTTGATTGCCATTGTAGCAACATGTGATGAGTTATGTGTGATAAGAGAGTCTTGCAAGTAAACTTTAACTTATGAACTCAAATGACCTTTGACCTTATCCTGTGACCTCCAACGGTACCATAACATGAAGGTACCCCCAGTGCATATATGACCCAAGTTAGGTTGTAATCCAAGCAACCTATGTGAAGTTATTTGTCAAAAGAGAGTCTTGCAGGTAAACTTTAACGTATGACCTCAAATGACCTTTGACCTTATCCTGTGACCTCTAACGGTACCATAACATGAAGGTACCCCCAGTACATCTATGACCCAAGTTAGGTTGTAATCCAAGCAACCCATGTGAAGTTGTCAAAAGAGAGTCTTGCAGGTAAACTTTAACATATGACCTCAAATGACCTTTGACCTTATCCTGTCACCTTTAACGGTACCATAACATGAAGGTACCCCCAGTGCATCTATGACCCAAGTTAGGTTGTAATCCAAGCAACCTATGTGAAGTTATTTGTCAAAAGAGAGTCTTGCAGGTAAACTTTAACATAGAAAAAGAGAGTCTTGCACATACTCTTTAATATATGACCTCAAATGACCTTTGACATCATCACATGACCTCTGACAACACCATAACATGAAGATACCCCTAGTGCTTCTATTAACCAAGTGTGGCTGCCATTGCTGTAACAGTTGCCAAGTTATGGATCATAAGAGAGTCTTGCAGGTAAACTTTAACATTTGTGACGGACGACGGACGACGGACGGACGACGGACGGACGCCATTTGGATCCCTTAGTCTCGCCTTCACCTCCGGTGGGCGAGACAAAAACTATGTGGTTTATGGGGAATATAGTGCAGTTCTTCATATCTATAATAAGTATAGAGTGTTCATGTGAACTATGTACATTTTGCGGGCATATGTTACGTAACAACACTAACAAAGCATTCAGCATCCTGACACGTTCATTGTTGATTAATGATAATACAACGTACTCCAGAATACCGCCACAATTCCATTGCGCGCAGTCTGTGTAAATACCTGTTCATGATGACACATTCCCACGTACCGCACACTTTCTGGATGTCAATATTGCACACCACACGACTGTACCCAAAACTTCATTATCAAACCAATGTTTACATTTGTCTTATGAAACCACATGAGGAGACAGGTTTTAAGGAATACAATTTTATTATTTCAGTCAACTATTGCGGCATTAGGCATCGCAAAAAATATGATAGCGTAGCATATGATTAGTTCATATTCCATATATTTCAATAGCGCTTCAATGAGTGATTCCACATTCTCTCTCGATTCAGATTTGTCATCAATAATACTGCAGCCTTTCATTCTGAATCATAATCAGGAGTTAAACCCTATCAGTAACTATCCTTAGAGTATTGCAGTGGCCTACACAGTGGTGGTGCGGCCTTGGTGGTTGTTTGGGTTTGTGCTGTAGAATCAGTATGTGTCTTACAGGGGACAAGAAGAGTCAGGTCCCGTTTTGATCTTGAGATCTTAATATCGAGGGGATAAAGTGATATGTGTTGTATGCAAGCATCACGGAAGCGCGTGGAGTATTAAAGTCAGTCTGTGAAAAAAAAAACTGTGCGGTGCTCCTATGTCTATGAGATGTAGATATATTCCAGTTTCATATAATTATTTGCAAATATTGTATTTTGCAAGTGAGCAGCACTTAGTATACACTCCTATATGTGCCAAAATTTACTCATTCTTAATCTTCTATTTTAGGTTCAGATGTTTTAACTCAAGTTTGATGTAATTGATCAAAAGTTAAAGCGTATTTGTTGCTAAAGTTGCGAAACCAGCATGCTTGATAATTCTTGAATTTGTCCATTCACAGTAGCTTAATTTTGGTTGTTGATATTTTAGTATTTGTAATTGCATTACTTCCTTCAACGTGTGCTTTTGTTGAATACTTCAACAGTGTAATACAATTTGAAGGAAAGATTATGCACTGGCAGTTCTTGCCTTTCCTTGATATGTTTCTTTAACAGTTGTATGTTAGAATTCAACTCGCTATTGCAGGGCTTACCATATTGCTGTATGGTAGTTAGGAAATAATAATCGTAATGATTATCATAATTGGGCTGGCCTGATGACAACATGTACAGAGTGAGTTACTGCTGTTGTTCTGTCTCTATCCTACTACATGTATTACTGCTCAGAGTACTTCTACTACATTACTACTACAACCACCATAACGTGTAATATGTAGTATTAAGCAAATAATCAACGTTGGTGAAGGTGATGGGATGAACTATCAATTTGTGCGCTAGATTTTTTGAGGGGTTGGCTAGTTTTTCAATTTTATTTGTTATTTCAGGGGTGTGATTTTGACATCTTACGTCTTTGTTGTTAAACATTTTACATGTTTGAAGACAACATTAATTAATGTAGTTTCTATGCAATTGGACTGGTTAGTTATATCACTGTTGCTTTTTGCTTGAATAGTCAATTCCATTTTATATGCACATATTCAGACGATTAGATATTGCTGCTATGTGTTCCGTATTTACTTATTTAACTATTGACTCTTATGTAAGAAGTTAATGTTACACCAACATAAATCAACCATAAATAATCATTTTTACGTTTTAGTTGGTTTTAGCTTCTAACTACTGCTTCTTGCTTGACAAGTTAGTTCCATATCCATTCTTCGTGGAGATTACCCATCCATTCATCCATTTACAGAATTGTGTTTCTGATATTCCAGCAGCCGACGTTACAGCAACATTTATTGGTACTGTTCATACAATGGGTATTGGAGCAACTTATGTTGCGACTGTACCTGCAGCCGCCATTGCGGCAACGGGTATTGCAACAACTTATGTTGCGACTGTTGCAGCAACTTTTGATGCTTCTTTCATGGAACGGTTGTTTCAACGGCATAGTGTGCTGTTATTCCTACAGCCGCCGTTGCAGCAACATTGTGTTGCTACTGTACGAGCAGCAGCTATTCAGCAACTTAAGTTGCTACTGTACAAGCAGCCACCGTTGTAGCAACATTGTGTCGCTACTTTACAAGCAGTGGCTGTTGTAGCTACTTTAGTTGCTGCTATTTCTGCAGCCGCCGTTGAAGAAATATCTTGTTGACAATCCCCTGAAGCGCTTGTTACAGCAACATTTTATGTTAATGCCTATGCAATGATTGTTACAACAACTTCAGTTGCTACTGTACATGCAGCCACCGTTGTAGCAACATTATGTTGCTACTGTACAAGCAGTGGCCGTTGTAGCGACTTAAGCTGTTGCTGTTTCTGCAGCCGCCGTTGCAGCAAAAATGTTTTTGTCTTACAAGTAGCAGCTGTTGCAGCAATTGTGTGTTGCTCCTGTACTACATCAGCTGTATGTTGTCGCTGTTCTTTCAGCGGTTGTCGATATTGTTGGTTGTATATCATTCCTTGATACGTCTAGTGATGCTGCTGATGCTATTGCTACATAGCTTGCTGCAATCGTCGATGCATGAATAAAAGCAATCAATTTTGCTGCAACGTCGGCTGCTGAAGTAGCAGCAGCAAAATATGTGGAGGGATGAACAATGTGCAATTTCAACGAAGAATGGTTATGAAACGCATTTGTGAAGCAAAAAAGCAGTAGTTTGAGACTAAAAGCGACAAAAACATTAATACTATTTATGGTTGATTTATTTTTGTGTAACGGGATGACTTCTATTGTTACTGTACTTGCGGCAGCCGTTACAGCAACATTGTGTTGCTACTGTAATACAACAGCTGTCTGTCATCGCTGTTCTTTCAGCGGCTGCTGTTGCAGAGGATACTGTTTGTTTTTAGTTTCTTTTGTTGAGTTATGTTGATTTCTGTTGTTCATTACATTGCTGTAGCAGTTTTTGTTACAATTGTTTATATTACTTTAAGTTTAGTTAATTTATCTGTTTGAAGCGATCTTTCGTTTTCAGGCATAGGCCGTTTATCAGCACTATTTAAATATTATATAATCGACTTAAGATTAAGTATTACTTAACTTCCATGCCAATCTTTAAGGTTGCGATTTCCTACTTTCCCTACCGACGTTTTATATAATTTATTTCAAAAGGAACTATTTTCCCTCATTTTATAACATTTCATTTTTGATCGACATATTTTAATTTTGGGTTAATTTTGTTGTTCATATTGTTTTCATCATTTTGGGTGGTGTTTTTGCCTAATAATACTTGGGTTTTATGTAATAGATTATTTTGGTTGATTTACTTTGTGCATACCTATGGCTTACCCATGCGGTACGGGCAGTTGCATCGTTAATTGTATATACAACTATTGCTGTTGATGTTATAGTTCGTGGTTGTAATTGCAGTTATGAAGTAGAAGTACTCATAGCAGTAGTACATGTAGCAGGAGTATGTACACGTGTTGTCATAGCAGTAGGAGTGTGGTATAATTAGCTTTATAACTTTTGTCACTAACTGTAAACGTTGCTGCATACTTGTGCATTTGTTGGATAGATACTAACATGGCTCTATAAGTGCTGTTCACCTAAAATCACAATTGTTTGTTTTTTTTACAAACGTTACCGTATTATATCATATCATATATGACAAAAGTTGGAGAGTGTGCACATTTTAAACAGTATTATTCTATCAAGAATCCAAATGAATTAATAACTTAGAGGATCACAATGGACGATGCTTGTCAAGTTTGTCCAATTACATTTTCTTGAACTTGCAATATATTTTTTAATTTTTTTTTTTTTATTTATTTATTTATTTATTTATTTTTTTTTTTTTTTTTTTTGGGGGGGGGGGGGGGCTTTGCGCAACCTTCATATTATGAATACCAGTGCATATTCTTTCCTTGGTGTTTCTGCTATATTTGTTTTTGGAACATATTTATCTTTTAAATCAATATTGCAATTGTGGCATTGCTTGTTGCAGCATTGATACAATTCATCAAATTTGAATGATAAGTGTAGATTTAGCTTCAGCTCGCAACTATCTTAGCACAACTTAAAGTGATTTAAGATTTCCAAAACTGTTATTTAAAGGAATATCTATATAAAAAAGACATTATTCAGTAATCATATTTTTTGTTGCATACCTAAACTTAGTTGAAGTGCAAGTAGGCCTAAGCCGTTTTACACTCTAGCCTTTGCCGCTCTTGATTTTTGATGGGTTTATATTTGTGTGATTTGAGCCATTTCATTGGCAGACTCCAGTACACTACCGTGATGCTGTTTACCACATTGTTTCCTTGATGTACAGTTGGCACATCCGAAATGTTATTGATGAGTTGCGATTGTATCTTCCCCTTTGCAACGGAAGATCAGATGGGCGCAAGCACAGAGGTGCAATGGACGGCTAATCTTATCCACTGTAAAACACAAACTGATTCATATGTTGGTTAAAATCCGGACTTTTCTAATCACATTAGATTAGTAATTTACAAAATCCTGCTTTTGGTAATCAGTATGCAATCTAGCGCTTTGAACTAGTGACCCAGTTGAATTGTTTATTGCAAATATATGACATGTTTTGCTACGCTTTTGCTTTTGCTACAATTTTGTTAGATTTGAAATACCTCTTGGCTTTCACCCAGTGCGAATCTAATATTGTTTCAATTACGCATACAATTCAATCGTAAGTGATTTTAAAAATCCTAGCATGCTTGTGCGAGTAGTTATATATTTTAAAGTAACAATTGCACTGATGTAATCATTGGTTGTTTAATAAGTGCCTTTCGGGTGTTTAACTTGTTATTGTTGGCAATGGTGGCGGTTGGAAGTAGCTGGTATCCAATCGCTCGGCGAGCTTGATCTTCAACTGAGTTTCGCTCAGCTGCAAGTGGGAAGAGAAGGGTGAAAGAGGAGGGGTGGTGGAGGAAAAAAAGAGGAGAATATTGTGTAAAGACGGGGGAGGTAGAAGGGGAAAATAGAAGAAGAAAGAGGAAAAGAAGAGGAGGAAAACGGAAAAGAAAAAGAAATAGGAGAAAGGGAATGCAGATTAAGAATGATGGTTGGGTGAGGGAGAGGCATACTTGACAATTAATTCAATGGATCCCTTCAAGTAATCCTCTTGGGTGCGAAGTTGAAAGCAAAATAAGAACTTTTAAGATTTTTCCATTATCAGGTCGTCAGAGAAGTAATTACATATACCAACAGAATCTAGAAAAATTTATTGTTTTGGAGATAAGATTAAGAATGAAGTCATGTTCACATGACTGCCAATTTGCTTCTTTGTTAAGGAGAATGCGCCCGTACTATAATCACTATGATATTCATTAAATCAATAGAATATAATTTTTTAGGTCTACAAGACCCCAACAAAAGTATTGCCATTTAAGAAAAAAGAAATGTTATCGATGAGGCGGGGAAATAGTGGATATCACAATCTACGTATTGGCAATAAAATGATGTGTGGGTATATTTTTTAATAAAGCTCTGAGCGTTTCCGCTAAATATTGGCCAGAACTTGTACTAACCTGCCTTCGTGCCCGTGCGGTCTCCATTTTAGCCTGCAGGCGGGCGGCCTGAAGAGGCTTCTTCAACGAGAAACCATTGTAAATGTTGTATGAGCAGGTCCCCGGAATGTCTAGCAAAATACAAACCAGCTATATTAGTATTTACACCTAAAATGCTACTCATCTATTTATGATATTCATTTTCCAGGCAAAATAAAACGATGCATATGAAGTACACTGTGACTTGTAACAAAGAATATGAATACTAAGAAGCAGCAAATAATGTTTGAGCTTTAATGTTCAAACCCTGTTCAGACGTTGTTGTTTGGCACATCCACAAATAATGAAACCCCCCCCAAAAAAAAAAAAAATTAAGACGTAACTTTTGATGATCACTGTAAATATTCAAAGAACAAGTGCGTCCCAGGGAATGGATATCATCATATTTATTCATATCTCCCTTTCTATCTCCACTGCTCTCTCATACACATATGTTCTTCTATCATTTCCTACCTACCTCTGTCAGATCATTGTCGTCCTAAAAAGCTTTGATAGGATAGGCTTCTTTATGTCTAACCCCCTCTCTCCTCCACGTATGTATTTATCTATCTGTCGTCCACCCATCGACCTATCCATCTATCTTTCACTCCAATAAATAAATATAATATCTTATACATACCTGACACATGCTCAATCTCCTCGCCACCTTCAATATCTTCAACTTTCAAAGGAGGTGAATGGCTTCGAGTCGCTGCAGTGTGATCTCCATCCCCTTTGACCTGCTTCTTGATATCCTCGTCTGTGTTATCTTCGACGATATCGGGTGTGAGGGGCTTGAGGAGTGTGTTGGCAGTAAACAGTGCGTCAAGTTGCGCTGGTGTTCGTGACACAGGGGCGGTTTCCAACTGGTTCTGCCCTGGCAGCGGCCCGATCTAAACAACATTAGAATAGGCGGAAGTAAGGTATTAGATAGAAATACAAGCAGCAGAAGAAAATCACAAACATGATGATGGAAGTATTATTTAGAAATTATGTTCCAAGAAACAGGTTTTCATAACATTTTTTCAAAAATCTAGACAATACACAATTTGCTCACATTGGTGTACTTTCATATTAAAAAAAATATTCTAGAAAGTAACGCAAAAAAAAAGATATTGTGTTGAAGTCCTGAATCGACAAATTAACCAAAAAGAAGAAATATGTATAAATATATGATTATACGCACGGCGCACAGAATTGGTACATGTAAAAGCACAATACTGGAGATACATGTATGTTTAT
This sequence comes from Arbacia lixula, assembly GCA_963669155.1. NCBI lineage: Eukaryota > Metazoa > Echinodermata > Echinoidea > Arbacioida > Arbaciidae > Arbacia > Arbacia lixula. Next base: position 28,497,218 of record OZ022577.1, on the reverse strand, counting down.
TCACACTTGAGATAGCAAAAAAAAAGAAAAAAAGAAAAAGATAATTTCACAATAATGCGATGCATCACAATACATCCATATATAAAAGGAGAGATTATCAAAAATGCATTTCACCCTCAGTAAATGTCAATTTTTATTAACGGATATGTTACCTTGTGTTTCTTTTGCAAGCGCCTCTTAATTATCTGCCAGCGATTGCGGCCCATGGTTTTGGAAGAGATTGTGTAAGACGAAATGCTGGAAACAAATATTATCACAAGCAATTTAAATCCTCAGCTCGTATTTTGTAAGGGATCTGCTTTGTGGATGTTTCCTTTAATAACCCCGTTTCACGTTATGTTTACTTTTGTATGCATTGCACTCTTGACGCGCACCGACAAACCTTATGTGCGTATGACGTCATAATGCAATGGGCGCTTTAATAGTAGTAGCCAATTTGGTAAGAAGCGATTTACTGGCATGATATAGGACACAAACAAAAAGAAACATGTGTTTTTTCAAGTTTAGATATTAAGAGTATGGTATTGGATATTATATGCAGTAGATCTTTGATGTAAAGTATTTTCACAAAAGTCAAATAAATTTTCTCATCTTATTCGGTCATGGAGAACTTGTGTTAATGCTTACTGCTTATGCGCCAAACGGTTGCCAATGAGCGCCCATCCTAGTTACACATACGTCATAATCGCATAGCGTTGGCCTAGCATTGACGGTATTGACCCCTATCCTCGCTCTCCAAGAGGATATCATTTATACCTTCAAAAAAACTTTGAGCAAATTACCATGACAATTTTAGCCAAACCTAAAATATGAACAATCATATTTGTAATTTTTAAGCTTTTTTATAAAGCAAAAGTTTACATTAAAAAATATAGATTTGAAGTTTAAACTTAAGATTGCTAGAACGAGTATGGTATGAACTTTTTTTTATGCATATTCATAAGAAGCAAAGCTGTTCCTACGGAGCAAGTTCCTCGAAAGGATTTGGTGCTTTCTCAAGGAATTAAAGAGAGAAATTAACTGCGCGCACCCGGCGAAAAGAGGTATTTTATGCACAAACATGGCGCAACGCGTCGTTTAGAGCCGTGAGCACATACGTGGCCTTGGCGGAACGCAATTTTTTGGTGCATAATTACCTAGTTTGGTTTCCAGGCTGTTGGGAATTTCCAATCCAAACTGCAATATGCCAGACACGGGTCTGGCTGCAGTAGATTAATAATTATCGATGCCTTCCCCGGCTGGACGGAGAAAAGGTGTGAATGAAAGAGTGTACTATAGACTCTGTAATATTGCTGTGAAGTAGAAATGTCCTAAAGCCTAGAATCAAGGTTAATCATTATCATGTTTGTTAACTAAAGCAAATTTTGCAATTTAGGCACTTTTGGTTATACAATAAGGCAATTGTGTGATTTGTTTGTTAAACACTGTTAAAACACTCGTCATTTTCTGAAAACTGGCTTTAATGTGCAATGTATTTAATCAAAGATAATTGCAGGGATGATTATAGTCTATCCATTTTTACATCTATAGCAGCACAAAGTCAAACATCAAAGTCATTTAAGCGTAGTAAGAGAAAAGGAAGCAGGATGTGAAATATAATTGCTCTCTGAATCCTTTAAGGCGAACGTTACTCTGCAATCGACATGTATATACAAAATATGACATTTTGTTAAAAGTGTAAGAAGCTTAATGCAGCAAAATTTTATAATTGCTAGTTCAACAATTCGCAACGTTGTTGTTCTACGTATAAGGCGTACCGGTCGTACACTGACATTTTTCACCCCCTTACACCATCACACCAGTGACAGCTAGGGAAATAGCACTACATCTTCAATGAACAAAAATTAATGTATACTCGATAATTTAATGGGGTTTAAGGAAAATGTGACAATTGAGGTTTTGAATACTTGGTCTAGCGGAGAACACACACACAGCCTGATTTTTTTTTCATATTACGAAACATTTGAAAGATAATGAGGCAAACTGGGTATGAGTGAAATGTCGTTGAAAAAAAAATAGTTTTCCTGGTATTGTTTCATCATTCATGTCCAGCTATTATTCATTTGACAGTTGGAGAAGTGCTCATAAATGTAGTTCTTGTGGGGTCTATGTGTTTTCTTTAAAAACAGTGGAGTTAATGTTCACACTACAGGACGCATAATGTCCTAAGTAAATTGTGCCATGCAAGATATCACCTTGAGATGCATGTGTCAACTTTACATCCTTCCATTACCGTTTGCATTCCAACATTACCTGAAGATACATTAATGCACTGTGGTTCCGAATATTAAAGCCAAAATGTAATTAGATGAACCAACATACACACTGTATGAGAACTGTAGATTAAAACGTCAGTATTAATGGCAAAATTATTTGAGAAACTATTCCCATAGCTTCATGCTCTTAAACGGGGAGGAGGGTTATTGGTCTACAATCTCTACAATGGTGTTGATTTTGCCTGTATTGCCATTATTTTGTTTCCGTCCGCTTTGACACTCAAATATTTGATGTACATGTATTATGCTAACCAAATTGTAAGTCCTGTATAGTTTCTGCAAAAGCAAGACAGATTCTAATTGCAATTTCAGAAAATTTATTTCTTGTGAGTGCCTCATTTTGACAGGGTTTCGTGACTGTATGTCTTATACTGTATGCAGACTCAATCAGATGTATTACCAAATTAGGACGATAAAGAGGCAGTTGTCCAATTCAAGAAATAATTTTTTTACTTTTATCTTTTTGAATTATTTGTGTATACTTCTATCTATTTCTATATCATCAATCAAATTCTGAAAGTAAACTATTCAGTACTGTATTTTTTTTTGTAAAAACTTGACTACAATATATAAACTAAATCAATTAATCAAAGTAATTGAATGTCTTGCATTGTTTTTCGTGGTCTTGGTGCAGAGTGTGAGTGCTAAGATTAATACAGTAAACATTAATTATGCATGAGCCACGGAATACTGGAACTCGTGATAAGTGGGTAATTTTAGACAATACTGACACTATGGGGACTATGGGGACATTATGGGGATATAGTGCAGTTCTTCATATCTATAATAAGTATAGAGTGTTCATGTGAAATATGTACATTTTGCGGGCATATGTTACGTAACAACACTAACAAAGCATTCAGCATCCTGACACGTTCATTGTTTATTAATGATAATACAACGTACTCCAGAATACCGCCACAATTCCATTGCGCGCAGTCTGTGTAAATACCTGTTCATGATGACACATTCCCACGTACCAAACACTTTCTGGATGTCAATATTGCACACCACACGACTGTACCCAAAACTTCATTATGAAACCAATGTTTACATTTGACTTATAAAACCACATAAGGAGACAGGTTTTAAGGAATACAATTTGATTATTTTAGTCAGATATTGCGGCATTAGGCATCGCAAAAAAATATGATAGCGTAGCATATGATTAGTTCATATTCCATATATTTCAATAGCGCTTCGATGAGTGGTTGCACATTCTCTCTCGATTCAGATTTGTCATCAATAATACTGCAGTCTTTCATTCTGAATCATAATCAGTAGGTAAACCCTATCAGTAACTATCCTTAGAGTATTGCAGTTGCCTACACAGTGGTGGTGCGGCATTGGTGGTTGTTTTGATTTGTGCTGTAGAATCAGTATGTGTCTTACAGTGGACAAGAAGAGTCGGGTCCCGTTTTGATCTTGAGATCTTAATATCGAGGGGATAAAGTGATATGTGTTGTATGCAAGCATCACGGAAGCGCGTGGAGTATTAAAGTCAGTCTGTGAAAAAAAAATGTGCGGTGCTCCTATGTCTAGGAGATGTAGATATATTCCATTTTCATATAATTATTTGCAAATATTGTATTTTGCAAGTGAGCAGCACTTAGTATACACTCCTATATGTGCCAAAATTGACTCATTCTTAGTCTTCTATTTTAGGTATCAGATGTTTTAACTCAAGTTTGATATAATTAATCAAAAGTTAAAGAGTATTTGCTGCTTAAGTTGTGAAATCAGCATGCTTGATAACCTGTTCATTGAGAGTAGGTTAATTTTAGTTGTTAACATTTTAGTGTTTAACCACATCTAATTGCATTATTTCCTTCACCGTAAGCTTTTGTTGAATACTTGAACAGTGTAATACAATTTGAAGGAAAGATTATGCACTGGTAGTTCTTGCCTTTCCTTGATATGTTTCTTATTCCTTTAACAACTATGTGTTAGAATTTAACTTGCTATTGCAGGGCTTACCATATTGCTGTATGGTAGTTAGGAAATAATAATCGTAATGATTATCATAATTGGGCTGGCCTGATGACAACATGTACAGAGTGAGTTACTGCTGTTGTTCTGTCTCTATCCTACTATATGTATTACTGCTCAGAGTACTTCTACTACATTACTACTACCACCACTATAACGTGTTGTTCTTTGTGAAACAATTAGTATGTAGTATTAAGCAAATAATCAACGTTGGTGAAGGTGATGGGATGAACTATCACTTCTGAGGCGATGTGGATGAAACATTAAAAAAAATCTGTCTCGTGCTGCCACGCCCTATCATAAGAACAGCTTTGCATGCCTTGCGCATTATCTAATCCATTCTTTTTCCTCTTTCAATACTTTATTAATTTGTGTGCTAGATTTTTTGGGGGGTTGGCTAGTTTTTCATTTTTTTTTTATTTCAGGGGTGTGATTTTGACATCTTACGTCTTTGTCGTTAAATATTTTACATGTTTGAAGACAACATTAATTAATGTAGTTCCTATGCAATTGGGTTGGTTATTTCACTGTTGCTTATTGCTTGAATAGTCAATTCCATTTTATATGCACATATTAAAACGATTAGATAGTGCTGCTATGTGTTCTGTATTTACTTATTTAACTATTGCCTCTTATGTAAGAAGTTAATGTTACACCAACATAAATCAACCATAAATACTTATTTTTACTTTTTAGTTGCTTTTAGCTTCTAACTACTGCTTCTTGCTTGACAAGTTAGTTCCATATCCATTCTTCGTGGAGATTACCCATCCATTCATCCATTTACAGAATTGTGTTTCTGATATTCCAGCAGCCGACGTTACAGCAACATTTATTGGTACTGTTCATACAATGGGTGTTGGAGCAACTTATGTTGCGACTGTACCTGCAGCCGCCATAGCGGCAATATTTAAAGCTACTGTTCATACAACGGCTGTTGCAACAACTTATGTTGGGACTGTTGCAGCAACTTTTGATGTTTCTTTCATGGAACGGTTGTTTCAACGGCATAGTGTGCTGTTATTCCTACAGCCGCTGTTGCAGCAACATTGTGTTGCTACTGTACGAGCAGCAGCTATTCAGCAACTTAAGTTGCTACTGTACATGCAGCCACCGTTGTAGCAACATTGTGTTGCTACTGTACAAGCAGTGGCTGTTGAAGCTACTTGAGTTGCTGCTATTTCTGCAGCCGCCGTTGAAGAAATATCTTGTTGACAATCTCCTGAAGCGCTTGTTGCAGCAACATTTTTTGCTAATACCTATGCAATGATTGTTACAACAACTTAAGTTGCTACTGTACATGCAGCCACCGTTGTAGCAACACTATGTTGCTACTGTACAAGCAGTGACCGTTGTAGCGACTTAAGTTGTTGATGTTTCTGCAGCCGCCGCTGCAGCAAATATGTTGTTGCTCTCCTACAAGTAGCAGCTGTTGCAGCAATTGTGTGTTGCTACTGTACTACATCAGCTGTCTGTTGTCGCTGTTCTCTCAGCGGATGTCGATATTGTTGGTTGTATTTAATTTCTTGATACGTCTACTGATGCATGAATAGAAGCAATAAATGTTGCTGCAACGTCGGCTGCTGGAGTAGCAGCGACAAAATATGTGAAGGGATGAACAATGTGCAATTTCAACGAAGAATGGTTATGAAACGTATTTGTAAAGCAAAAAAAGGTACTTTGAGACTAAAAGCGACAAAAACATGAACACTATTTATGGTTGATTTATTTTTGTGTAACGGGATGACTCTATTGTTACGGCGGCAGCCGTTACAGCAACATTGTGTTGCTACTGTAATACAACAGCTCTCTGTGGTCTCTGTTCTTTCAGCGGCTGCTGTTGGAGGGGATACTGTTTTAGTTTCGTTTGTTTATTTATGTTCATGTTGTTCATTACATTGCTGTAGCAGTTTTTGTTACAATTGTTTATATTACTTTAAGTTTAGTTAATTTATCTGTTTGATGCGATCTTTCGTTTTCAGGCATAGGCCTATTGACTTTCATCAGCACTATTTGAATATTATATAGTGGGCTTAAGATTAAGATCAAGTACTACTTAACTTTCATGCCAATCTTTAAGGTTACGATTTCCGACTTTTCCTACCGACGTTGTATGTCATGTCTTTCAAAAGAAACTATTTCCCCTCATTTTATAACATTTAATTTTTGCTCGACATATTTCCATTTGGGGTTAATTTTTCCATTTTGTTAGGGGTTGGAATTTTGATTTTGTTGTTCATATTGTTTTTTTATAATTGTGGGTGTTTTTTTTATGCCTTATCATACTTGGGTTTTATATAATAGTTTATCTTGGTTTATTTACTTTGTGCATACCTATGGTTTACCCATGCGGTACGGGCAGTGGCATCGTTAATTGTATATATATCATTCCTATTGCTGTTGTTCTTATAGTTCGTGGTGGTAGTTGCAGTTATGAAGTAGAAGTACTTTTAGCAGTAGTACATGTAGCAGGAGTATGTACACGTGTTGTCATAGCAGTAGGAGTGTGGTATAATTAGCTTTATAACTTTCGTCACCAACTGTTAACTTTGCTGTATACTTGTGCATTTGTTGGATTAAAACTAACATGCCTCCGTTAGTGCTGTTTAGATTTGGAGAGTGTGCACATTTTAAACGGTATTGCATGGTCCCTTCTGTTAAATGAATTAATAACTGACAATATAACAATGGACGATTTACGTAGTTTGTTGCTTGTCAAGTTTGTCTAGTTATAGTTTCTGAAACTTGCAATATAAATGTTTTTTTTTTTGGGGGGGGGGGGAGGGGGGGGGGAAGGAAGGGGGCGGTCATGCGCAACCTTTTAAATACCAGTGCATATTCTTTTCTTAGTGTTTCTTCCTACATTTGTTTTTGGGACATACGCTTATTTTAAATCAGTATTGTAATTGTGGCAATGCTTGCTGCTGCATTGATACGATTAATCAAACTTAAACAATAGGTGTAAATAAAGCTTCAGCTTCCAACTGTCTTAGTACAAGTTGAGAAAGTGATTTTAGATTTCCAAAAATGTTACTGACAGGAATATCTATAAAAAGATATTATTCAGTAATCATACTATTTTTTGTTGCATGCATATTTGTATAGTTGTCGGAGTGGAATTATTTCTATATTATGAGCTATGAGTTATGAGTTATACCTGAACTTAGTTGAAGTGCAAGTAGGCCTAAGCCGTTTTACACTCGAGCCTTTGCCGCTCTTGATTTTGATGGGTTTATATTTGAGTGATTTGAGCCATTTCATTGGCAGACTCCAGTACACTACCGTGATGCTGCTTACTACATTCAGAGATTATGTTGGGGTAATTGTTGCCTCGATGTACATTCGGCACACCCCAAATCTTATTTATGGGTTGCGATTGTATCTTCCCCTTTGCAAAGGAAGATCAGATGGGTGCAAACACAGAGGTGCAATGGACGGCTAATCTTGTCCACTGTAAAACACATACTGATTCATATGTTGGTTAAAATCCGGACTTAACTTGTTTTCTAATCACATTAGATTATTAATTTGCAAAATCCTGCTTTTGGTAAGTAGTATGCAATCTAGCGCTACGAACTAGTGACTCAGTTGAATTGTTTATTGCAAATAAATGACATGTTTTGCTACGCTTTTGCTTTTGCTACAATTTTGTTAGATTTGAAATACTTTTTGGCTTTCACCCAGTGTGAATCTAATATTGTTTCAATTACGCATACAATTCAATCGTAAGTGATTTTAGAAATCCTGCATGCGTTTGCGAGTAGTTATATATTTTAAAGTAATAATTGCACTAATGTAATTATTGGTTGTTAAATGAATGCCTTTCGGGTGTTTAACTTGTTATTGTTGGCAATGGTGGCGGTTGGAAGTAACGGGAATCCAACCGCTCGGCGACCTTGATCTTCAATTGAGTTTCGATCAGCTGCGGGTGGGAAGAGAAGGGTGAAAGAGGGGGGGGGGGTAAGGGGAGAAGATTGTGAAAAGACGGGGAAGATGGAAGGGGAAAATAGAAGAAGAAAGAGGTAAAGAAGAGGAGGAAAACGGAGAAGAAAAAGAAATAGGAGAAAGGGAATGCAGATTCAGAATGATGGTTGGGTGAGGGAGAGGCATATTTGACAATTAATTCCATGAATCCATTCAAGTAATCCTCTTGGGTGCGAAGTTGCAAGCAAAATTAGAACTTTTAAGAACAGATTTCCCATTATCAGGTCGTCAGGGAAGTAATTGCATATACCAACAGAATCTAGACAATTTATTGTTTTGAAGGTAAGGTTAAGACTGCACTGACAAGTTAATCACAAACGAAACGTAAACCGTCAAATAAACTCATGTTCACATGACTGCCAGTTTGCTTCTTGGCAAAGGTCAATGCGCCGTACTATAATCACGATGATATCCATTAAATCAATAGAATATAATTTTTCAGGATTACAAGATGCCAACAAAAGTATTACCATTTTAGACAAAAGAAATGCTTTCGACAAGGCGGGGGAAATATTGCATATCACAATCTACGTATTGGCGATAAAATGATGTGTGGGTTTGTTTTCTATTAACGCTCTGAGCGTTTCCGCTAAATATTGGCCAGAACTTGTACTAACCTGCCTTCGTGCCCGGGCGTTCTCGATTTTAGCCTGCAAGCGGGCAGCCTGAAGAGGCTTCTTCAGCGAGAAACCATTGTAAATGGTGTATGAGCAGATCCCCGGAATGTCTAGCATAATATAAAGCAGTTTTATTAATATTTACACCTAAAATGCTACTCATCTATTTATGATATTTTTTTCCAGACAAAATAAAACGATGCATATGAAGTATACTGTGTCTTGTTACAAAGAATATGAATACTAAGAAGCAGCAAATAATGTTTGAGCTTTAATGTTCAAACCCTGTTCAGACGTTGTTCTTTGGCACATCCACAAATAATGAAACCCCCCCCCCCCCCCCCAAAAAAAAAAAAAAAAAAAAAAAAATTAAGACGTAATTTTTGGTGATCACTGTAGATATTCAAAGAACAAGTGCGTCCCAGAGAATGGATAATATCATATTTATTCATATCTCCCTTTCTATCTCCACTGCTCTCTCATACACGTATGTTCTTCTATCAGTCCCTACCTACCTCTGTCAGATCATTGTTGTCCTAAAAAGCTTTGATAGGATAGGCTTCTTTATGTCTAACCCCCTCTCTCCTCTCCTCCACGTATGTATTTATCTATCTGTCGTCCACCCATCGACCTATCCATCTATCTTTCACTCCAATAAATAAATATAATATCTTATACATACCTGACACATGCTCAATCTCCTCGCCACCTTCAATGTCTTCAACTTTCAAAGGAGGTGAAGGGCTTCGAGTCGCTGCAGTGTGATCTCCATCGCCTTTGACCTGCTTCTTGATATCCTCGTCTGTAGTATCTTCGACGATATCGGGTGTGAGGGTCTTGAGGAGTGTGTTTGCAGTAAACAGTGCGTCAAGTTGCGCTGGTGTTCGTGACACAGGGGCGGTTTCCAACTGGTTCTGCCCAGGCAGCGGCCCGATCTAAACAACATTAGAATAGGCGGAAGTAAGGTATTAGATAGAAATACAAGCAGCAGAAGAAAATCACAAACATGATGATGCAAGTATTATTTAGAAATGATGTTCCAAGAAACACGGTTTCATATTTTTTTTCAAAAATCTAAGACAATACACAATTTGCTCACATTGGTGTACTTTCATATTAAAAAAGATATTCTAGAAAGTAACGCAAAAAAAAGATATTGTTTTGATATCCTGAATCGACAAATTAACCAAAAAGAAGAAATATATATAAATATATGATTATACGCACGGCGCACAGAATTGGTACATGTAAAAGCACGATACTGGAGATACATGTATGTTTATTCACACGTGAGATAGCAACTGACAGCCATAGCTGATAATTTCACAATAATGCGATGCATCACAATACATCCTTTTTATATAAAAGGAGAGATTATTAAAAGTGAATTTCACCCTCAGTAAATGTCAATTTTATTAACGGATATGTTACCTTGTGTTTCTTTTGCAAGCGCCTCTTAATTATCTGCCAGCGATTGCGGCCCATGGTTTTGGAAGAGATTGTGTAAGACGAAATGCTGGAAACAAATATTATCACAAGCAATTTAAATCCTCAGTTCGTATTTTGTAAGGGATCTGCTTTGTGGATGTTTCCTTTAATAACCCCGTTTCACGTTATGTTTACTTTTGTATGCATTGCACTCTTGACGCGCACCGACATAGCTAATGCGCGTATGACGTCATAATGCAATGGGCGCTTTAATAGTAGTAGACAATTTGGTAAGAAACGATTTACTGGCATGATATAGGACACAAACAAAAAGAAACATGTGTTTTTTCAAGTTTCGATATTAAGAGTATGGTATTGGATATTATATGCAGTAGATCTTTGATGTAAAGTATTTTCACAAAAGTCAAATAAATTTTCTCATCTTATTCGGTCATGGAGAACTTGTGTTAATGCTTACTGCCTATGCGCCAAACGGTTGCCAATGAGCGCCCATCCTAGTTACACATACGTCATAATCGCATAGCGTCGGCCTAGCATTGACGGTATTGACCCCTATCCTCGCTCTCCAAGAGGATATCATTTATACCTTCAAAAAAACTTTGAGCAAATTACCACGACAATTTTAGCCAAACCTAAAATATGGACAATCATATTTGTAATTTTAAGCTTTTTTATCAAGCAAAAGTTTAAATTAAAAAATATAGATTTGAAGTTTAAAATTAAGATTACTAGAACGAGTATGGTATGAACTTTGTTTTATGCATATTCATAAGAAGCAAAGCTGTTCCTACGGAGCAAGTTTCTCGAAAGGATTTGGTGCTTTCTCAAGGAATTAAAGAGAGAAATTAACTGCGCGCACCCGGCGAAAAGAGGTATTTTAGGCACAAACATGGCGCAACGCGTCGTTTAGAGCCGTGAGCGCATACGTGGCCTTGGCTGAACGCGATTTTTTGGTGCATAATTACCTAGCTTGGTTTCCTGGCTGTTGGCAATTTCCAATCCCAACTACAATATGCAATACACGGGTCTGGCTGCAGTAGATTTATAATTATCGATGCCTTCTCCGGCTGGACGGAGAAAAGGTGTGAATGAAAGAATGTACTATAGACTCTGTAATATTGCTTTGAAGTAGAAATGTCCTAAAGCCAAGAAGCAAGGTTAATCATCATGCTTGTTTAATAAGGCAAATTTTGCAAGTAGGCAATTTTGGTGGTACAATAAGGCAATCGTGCAATTTGTTTGTTAAACACTTTTAAAACACCCGTCAATTTCTAAAAATTTGTTTTAATGTGCAATGTATTTAATCAAAGATAATTGCAGGGATGATTATAGTCTATCCATGTTTAGATCTATAGCAGCACAAAGTCAAACGTGAAAGTCATTTAAGCGTAGTAAGAGAAAAGGAAGCAGGATGTAAATCATAATTGCTCTCTGAATCCTTTAAGGCGAACGTCGAGGTTTTACTCTGCAATTAACATGTATATACAAAATATTACATTTTGTTAAAAGTGTAAGAAGCTTAATGCAGCAAAATTTCCTAATTGCTAGTTCAAAAAAATCGGAACGTTGTTGCTCTACGCATAAGGCGTACCGGTCGTACACTGCGTACAATGCCGTACCAGTACAGTTTTAAATAAAGTTTCTTAAAGTAATATCTAACTTAATCGATAATGTCTTTGCCGTTTGACAAATTTGAGGAAAGGAATGACATTTTTCACCCCCTTACACCATCACACCAGTGACAGCTAGGGAAATAGCACTACATCTTTAATGAACAAAAATTTATGTATACTCGATAATTTCATGGGATTTAAGGAAAATGTGACAATTGAGGTTTTGAATACTTGGTCTAGCGGAGAACACACACACAGCCTGATTTTTGTTTTCATTTTACGAAACATTTGAAAGATAATGAGGCAAACTGGGTATGATTGAAATGTCGTTGAACAAAAAAATAGTTTCCCTGGTATTGTTTCATCATTCATGTCCAGCTATTATTCATTTGACAGTTGGAGAAGTGCTCATTAATGTAGTTCTTGTGGGATCTATGTGATTCTTTAAAAAAGTGGAGTTAATGGTCATACTACAGGACGTGTAAGGCCCTAAGTAAATTGTACCATGAAAGATATCACCTTCAGATGCATGTGTCAACTTTGCATCCGTCCATTACAACATTACCTGAAGATACATTAATGTGCCGTGGTTCCCACAAAGCCAAAATGTGACTTTTTCTTCTTCTTCTTCTTCTCGGGTCACTACACAAGTCCTGTCTGGTGGAGGATACACGATCTGGCTTTGGGGTTGAGCGACTCCAGATCGTTGGTGGTGCAAGGCTCTGGTAGGAGAGGGCAGACCATAAGGTGTTGCATCGTCTGGTCCTCCCCACAGTCACATGTTGTGTCTCCATCCCTGTTGTACCCCCATTTCTGCATAAGGACTTTACACCGTTCTATGCCAGACCGCAGGCGATTGAGACATTGTCAGGTTGGCCATTCCTGACTTGAACCTGGGGATAATGTTTCACGAGGACCGATGGAGACCTGGCGCGTCACAGACTGGAGGTGGTTGGACCATAGGGTGATCCTTTCACTGTCCGTGGAGCCATCCAGGGATTCAGTCGAGTGGAGGAAACTGCGTCTTGATTTGAGTCTCTTTTTGGCAGCCGTGCAGTTAAAGAGTGGATGGAGAGAGTTGACTAGATGTGACTAGATGGACCAACATACACACTCTGTGAGAACTGTAGATTAAAACGTCAGTATTAATGGCATAATTATTTGAGAAACTATTCCAATAGCTTCATGCTCTTGAACGGGGAGGAGGGTTACTGGTCTACAATCTCTACAATGGTATTGATTTTGCCTATATTACCATTATTTTGTTTCCGTCCGCTTTGACACTCAAATATTTGATGTACATGTATTATGCTAACCAGATTGTAAGTCCTGTATAGTTTCTGCAAAAGCAAGACAGATTCTAATTACAATTTCAGAAAAATTATTTCTGATATGAATGCCTCACTTTGACAGGGTTTCGTGACTGTATGTCTTATACTGTATGCAGACTCAATCAGATGTATTACCAAATTAGGACGATAAAGAGGCAGTTGTCCAATTTAAGAAATACATTTTTTTCTGTTTTTCTTTTTGAATTATTTGTGTATACTTCTATCTATTTCTATATCATCAATCAAATTTTGTAAGTAAACTATTCAGTACTGTATTTTTTTTTTATAAAAGCTTGACTACAATATATAAAATCAAGAAATTAATCAAATTAATTGAATGTCTTGCAGTGTTTTTCGAGTTCTTGGTGCAGAGAGAGTGCTAATATTAATACAGTAAAAATGAATTATGCATGATCCACAGAACACTGGAAGTCGTGATATTAAAATGGGCAATTATAGACAATACTGACATTAATCAGTTTACCTTCTATGAAATAAAACTATGTGGTTTATGGGGAATATAGTGCAGTTCTTCATATCTATAATAAGAATAGAGTGTTCATGTGAAATATGTACATTTTGCGAGCATATGTTACGTAACAACACTAACAAAGCATTCAGCATCCTGACACGTTCATTGTTGGTTAATGATAATACAACGTACTCCAGAATACCGCCACAATACCACTGCGCGCAGTCTGTGTAAATACCTGTTCATGATGACACATTCCCACGTACCAAACACTTTCTGGATGTCAATATTGCACACCACACGACTGTACCCAAATCTTCATTATCAAACCAATGTTTACATTTGACTTATAAAATCACATAAGGAGACAGGTTTTAAGGAATACAATTTTATTATTTCAGTCAACTATTGCGGCATTAGGCATCGCAAAAAATATAATAGCGTAGCATATGATTAGTTCATATTCCATATATTTCAAAAACGCTTCAATGAATGATTGCACATTCTCTCTCGATTCAGATTGGTCATCAATAATACTGCAGCCTTTCATTCTGAATCATAATCAGTAGTTAAACCCTATCAGTCACTATCCTTAGAGTATTGCAGTTGCCTACACAGTGGTAGTACGGCATTGGTGGTTGTTTTGGTTTGTGCTGTAGAATCAGTATGTGTCTTACAGTGGACAAGAAGAGTCGGGTCCCGTTTTGATCTTGAGATCTTAATATCGAGGGGATAAAGTGATATGTGTTGTATGCAAGCATCACGGAAGCGCGTGGAGTATTAAAGTCGGTCTGTGAAAAAAAAATGTGCGGTGCTCCTATGTCTATGAGATGTAGATATATTCCATTTTCATATAATTATTTGCAAATATTGTATTTTGCAAGTGAGCAGCACTTAGTATACACTCCTATATGTGCCAAAATTGACTCATTCTTAATCTTCTATTTTAGGTTCAGATGTTTTAACTCAAGTTTGATGTAATTGATCAAAAAATTTAAAGCGTATTTGTTGCTAAAGTTGCGAAACCAGCATGCTTGATAATTCTTGAATTTGTCCATTCACAGTAGCTTAATTTTGGTTGTTGATATTTTAGTATTTGTAATTGCATTACTTCCTTCAACGTGTGCTTTTGTTGAATACTTCAAGAGTGTAATACAATTTGAAGGAAAGATTATGCACTGGTAGTTCTTGCCTTTCCTTGATATGTTTCTTTAACAGTTGTATGTTAGAATTCAACTTGCTATTGCAGGGCTTACCATATTGCGGTATGGTAGTAAGGAAATAATAATCGTAATGATTATCATACTTGGGCTGGCCTGATGACAACATGTACAGAGTGAGTTACTGCTGTTGTTCTGCCTCTATCCTACTACATGTATTACTGCTCAGAGTACTTCTACTACATTACTACTACAACCACCATAACGTGTTGTTCTGATCTTGGGAAACAATTAATATGTAGTATTAAGCAAATAATCAACGTTGGTGAAGGTGATGGGATGAACTATCAATTTGTGCGCTAGTTTTTTTGAGGGGTTGGCTAGTTTTTCAATTTTATTTGTTATTTCAGGGGTGTGATTTTGACATCTTACGTCTTTGTTGTTAAACATTTTACATGTTTGAAGACAAAATTAATTAATGTAGTTTCTATGCAATTGGGCTGGTTAGTTATATCACTGTTGCTTTTTGCTTGAATAGTTAATTCCATTGTATATGCACATATTGAGACGATTAGATGGTGCTGCTATGTGTTCCGTATTTACTTATTTAACTATTGACTCTCATATAAGAAGTTAATGTTACACCAACATAAATCAACCATAAATAATCATTTTTACGTTTTAGTTGGTCTTAGCTTCTAACTACTGCTTCTTGCTTGACAAGTTAGTTCCATATCCATTCTTCGTGGAGATTACCCATCCATTCATCCATTTACAGAATTGTGTTGCTGATATTCCAGCAGCCGACGTTACAGCAACATTTATTGGTACTGTTCATACAATGGGTGTTGGAGCAACTTATGTTGCGACTGTACCTGCAGCCGCCATTGCGGCAACGGGTATTGCGACAACTTATGTTGCGACTGTTGCAGCAACTTTTGATGCTTCTTTCATGGAACGGTTGTTTCAACGGCATAGTGTGCTGTTATTCCTACAACCGCCGTTGCAGCAACATTGTGTTGCTACTGTACGAGCAGCAGCTATTCAGCAACTTAAGTTGCTACTGTACAAGCAGCCACCGTTGTAGCAACATTGTGTCGCTACTGTACAAGCAGTGGCTGTTGTAGCTACTTGAGTTGCTGCTATTTCTGCATTCGCCATTGAAGAAATATCTTGTTGACAATCTCCTGAAGCGCTTGTTACAGCAACATTTTATGTTAATGCCTATGCAATGATTGTTACAACAACTTCAGTTGCTACTGTACATGCAGCCACCGTTGTAGCAACATTATGTTGCTACTGTACAAGCAGTGGCCGTTGTAGCGACTTAAGCTGTTGCTGTTTCTGCAGCCGCCGTTGCAGCAAAAATGTTTTTGTCTTAGCAGCTGTTGCAGCAATTGTGTGTTGCTCCTGTACTACATCAGCTGTACGTTGTCGCTGTTCTTTCAGCGGTTGTCAATATTGTTGGTTTTATTTCATATCTTGATACGTCTACTGATGTTGCTGATGCTATTGCTACATAGCTTGCTGCAATCGTCGATGCATGAATAAAAGCAATAAATTTTGCTGCAACGTCGGCTGCTGAAGTAGCAGCAGCAAAATATGTGGAGGGATGAACAATGTGCAATTTCAACGAAGAATGGTTATGAAACGTATTTGTGAAGCAAAAAAGCAGTAGTTTGAGACTAAAAGCGACAAAAACATTAACACTTTTTATGGTTGATTTATTTTTGTGTAACGGGATGACTTCTATTGTTACTGTACTTGCGGCAGCCGTTACAGCAACATTGTGTTGCTACTGTAATACAACAGCTGTCTGTCGTCGCTGTTCTTTCAGCGGCTGCTGTTGCAGAGGATACTGTTTGTTTTTAGTTTCTTTTGTTGAGTTATGTTGATTTCTGTTGTTCATTACATTGCTGTAGCAGTTTTTGTTACAATTGTTTATATTACTTTAAGTTTAGTTAATTTATCTGTTTGAAGCGAGCTTTTGTTTTCAGGCACAGGCCGTTTATCAGCAATATTTAAATATTATATAGTCGACTTAAGATTAAGTATTACTTAACTTCCATGCCAATCTTTAAGGTTGCGATTTCCTACTTTCCCTACCGACGTTTTATATCATTTATTTCAAAAAGAACTATTTTCCCTCATTTTATAACATTTAATTTTTGCTCGACATATTTTAATTTTGGGTTAATTTTTCCATTCTGTTAAGGGGTGGAATTTTGATTTTGTTGTTCATATTGTTTTTATCATTTTGGGTGGTTTTTTTTTTTGCCTTATCATACTTGGGTTTTATGTAATAGATTATTTTGGTTGATTTACTTTGTGCATACCTATGGCTTACCCATGCTGTACGGGCAGTTACATCGTTAATTGTATATACAACTATTCCTGTTGATGTTATAGTTCGTGGTTGTAATTGCAGTAATGAAGTAGAAGTACTCATAGCAGTAGTACATGTAGCAGGAGTATGTACACGTGTTGTCATAGCAGTAGGAGTGTGGTATAATTAGCTTTATAACTTTTGTCACTAACTGTAAACGTTGCTGTATACTTGTGCATTTGTTGGATTGATACTAACATGGCTCTATGAGTGCTGTTCACCTAAAATCACAATTGTTTGATTTTTTTTTACAAACGTTACCGTATTATATCATATCATATATGACAAAAGTTGGAGAGTGTGCACATTTTAAACAGTATTATTCTATCAAGAATCCAAATGAATTAATAACTTAGAGGATCACAATGGACGATGCTTGTCAAGTTTGTCTAGTTACATTTTCTTTTTTTTTTGGTGGGGGGCTTTGCGCAACCTTCACATTATGAATACGAGTTCATATTCTTTCCTTGGTGTTTCTGCTATATTTGTTTTTGGAACATATCTATCTTTTAAATCAATATTGCAATTGTGGCATTGCTTGTTGCAGCATCGATACAATTCATCAAACTTGAATAATAAGTGTAGATTTAGCTTCAGCTCGCAACTATCTTAGCACAACTTAAAGTGATTTAAGATTTCCAAAAAGGAATATCTATATAAAAAAAGACATTATTCAGTAATCATATTTTTGTTGCATGCATAAAGGAATTATTTCCATATTATGAGCTATGAGGTATGAGTTATGAGTTATACCTGAACTTAGTTGAAGTGCAAGTAGGCCTAAGCCGCTTTACACTCTAGCCTTTGCCGCTCTTGATTTTGATGGGTTTATATTTGTGTGATTTGAGCCATTTCATTGGCAGACTCCAGTACAATACCGTGGTGCTGTTCACCACATTCGGAGATTATGATGGGGTAATTGTTGCCTTGATGTACAGTTGGCACATCAGAAATGTTATTGATGAGTTGCGATTGTATCTTCCCCTTTGCAACGGAAGATCAGATGGGCGCAAGCACAGAGGTGCAATGGACGGCTAATCTTATCCACTGTAAAACACATACTGATTCATATGTTGGTTAAAATCCGGACTTAACTTATTTTCTAATCACATTAGATTAGTAATTTGCAAAATCCTGCTTTTGGTAATCAGTATGCAATCTAGCGCTACGAACTAGTGACCCAGTTGAATTGTTTATTGCAAATAAATGACATGTTTTGCTACGCTTTTGCTTTTGCTACAAGTTTGTTAGATTTGAAATTCTTCTTGGCTTTCACCCAGTGTAAATCTAATATTGTTTCAATTACGCATACAATTCAATCGTAAGTGATTTTAGAAATCCTGCATGCGTTCGCGAGTAGTTATATATTTTAAAGTAATAATTGCATTGATGTAATTATTGGTTGTTAAATGAATGCCTTTCGGGTGTTTAACTTGTTATTGGTGGCAATGGTGGCGGCTGGATGTACTGGGAATCCAGGCGCTCGGCGAGCTTGATCTTCAACTGAGTTTCGATCAGCTGCTGGTGGGAAGAGAAGGGTGAAAGAGGGGGGGGGGGAGGAAAAGAGGAGGAGAAGATTGTGAAAAGTCGGGGGAGGTGGAAGGGGAAAATAGAAGAAGAAAGAGGTAAAGAAGAGGAGGAAAACGGAAAAGAAAAAGAAATAGGAGAAAGGGGATGCAGATTAAGAATGATAATTGGGTGAGGGAGAGGCATACTTGACAATTAATTCAATGGATCCCTTCAAGTAATCCTCTTGGGTGCGAAGTTGCAAGCAAAATTAGAACTTTTAAGATTTTTCCATTATCAGGTCGTCAGAGAAGTAATTGCATATACCAACAGAATCTAGACAATTTATTGTTTTGGAGATAAGATTAAGACTGCACTGACAAGTTAATCACAAACGAGACGTAAACCGTCAAATGAAGTCATGTTCACATGACTGCCATTTTGCTTCTCGGCAAAGGAGAATGCGCCGTACTATAATCACTATGATATCCATTAAATCAACAAAATATAATTTTTTAGGTCTACAAGACGCCAACCAAAGTATTGCCTTTCAAGAAAAAAGAAATGCTTTCGACAAGGCGGGGGAAAAATTGGATATCACAATCTACTTATTGGCGATAAAATGATGTGTGGGTTTGTTTTCTATTAAAGCTCTGAGCGTTTCCGCTAAATATTGGCCAGAACTTGTACCAACCTGCCTTCGTGCCCGGGCGGTCTCCATTTTAGCTTGCCGGCGGGCGGCCTGAAGAGGCTTCTTCAGCGAGAAACCATTGTAAATGTTGTATGAGCAGGTCCCCGGGATGTCTAGCATAATACAAAGCAGCCATATTAATATTTACACATAAAATGCTAGTCATCTATTTATGTTATTTATTTTCCAGGCAAAATAAAACGATGCATATGAAGTACACTGTGACTTGTTACAAAGAATATGAATACTAAGACATGTAAGAAGCAGCAAATAATGTTTGAGATTTAATGTTCAAACTCTGTTCAGACGTTGTTCTTTGGCACATCCACAAATAATGAAAACACAAAAAACATCAAGACGCAACTTTTGACGATCACTGTAAATATTCAAAGAACAAGTGCGTCCCAGGGAATGGATATCATCATATTTATTCATATCTCCCTTTCTATCTCCACTGCTCTCTCATACACGTATGTTCTTCTATCCGTCCCTACCTACCTCTGTCAGATCATTGTTGTCCTAAAAAGCTTTGATAGGATAGGCTTCTTTATGTCTAACCCCCTCTCTCCTCTCCTCCCCACGTATGTATTTATCTATCTGTCGTCCACCCATCGACCTATCCATCTATCTTTCACTCCAATAAATAAATATAAGTAACTATCTTATACATACCTGACACATGCTCTATCTCCTCGCCACCTTCAATGTCTTCAACTTTCAAAGGAGGTGAAGGGCTTCGAGTCGCTGCAGTGTGATCTCCATCGCCTTTGACCTGCTTCTTGATATCCTCGTCTGTAGTATCTTCGACGATATCGGGTGTGAGGGGCTTGAGGAGTGTGTTGGCAGTAAACAGTGCGTCAAGTTGCGCTGGTGTTCGTGACACAGGGACGGTTTTCAACTGGTTCTGCCCAGGCAGCGGCCCGATCTAAACAACATTAGAATGATCGGAAGTAAGGTTTTAGATAGAAATACAAGCAGCAGAAGAAAATCACAAACATGATGATGGAAGTGCTATTTAGAAATTATGTTACAAGAAACATTTTTTTCAAAAATCTATGACACTACACAATGTTCTCACATTGGTGTACTTTCATATTAAAAAAATATATATTCTAGAAGGTAACGGGGGAAAAAGATATTGCTTTGATGTCCTGAATCGACAATTTAACCAAAAAGAAGAAAAATATATAAATATATGATTATACGCACGGCGCACCGAATTGGTACCACATATGAAAGCACAATATTGGAGATACATGTATGTTTATTCACACGTGAGATAGCAACTGACAGCCATAGCTGATAATTTCACAATAATGCGATGCATCACAATACATCCATATATAAAAGGAGAGATTATTAAAAATGAATTTCACCCTCAGTAAATGTCAATTTTAGTAACGGATATGTTACCTTGTGTTTCTTTTGCAAGCGCCTCTTAATTATCTGCCAGCGATTGCGGCCCATGGTTTTGGAAGAGATTGTGTAAGACGAAATGCTGGAAACAAATATTATCACAAGCAATTTCAATCCTCAGTTCGTATTTTGTAAGGGATCTGCTTTGTGGATGTTTCCTTTAATAACCCCGTTTCACGTTATGTTTACTTTTGCATGCATTGCACTCTTGACGCGCACCGATATACCTTATGCGCGTATGACGTCATAATGCAATGGGCGCTTTAATAGTAGTTGCCAATTTGGTAAGAAACGATTTACTGGCATGATATAGGACACATTAAAAAAAGAAACGTGTTTTTTCAAGTTTAGATATTAAGAATGTAGTATTGGATATTATTTGCAGTAGATCTTTGATGTAAAATATTTTCACAAAAGTCAAATACATTTTCTCATCTTATTCGGTCATGGAAAACTTGTGTTAATGCTTACTGCTCATGCGCCAAACGGTTGCCAATGCGCGCGCATCCTAGTTACACATACGTCATAAACGAATAGCGTTGGTCTTGGCTGAACGCGATTTTTTTGTGCAAAATTACCTAGCTTGGTTTCCAGGCTTTTGGAAATTTCCAATCCAAACTGCAATATGCCAGACACGGGTCTGGCTGCAGTACATTAATAATTAGCGATGCCTTCTCCGGCTGGACGGAGAAAAGCTGTGAATGAAAGAGTGTACTATAAACTCTATAATATTGCTGTGAAGTAGAAATGTCCTAAAGCCGAGAAGCAACGTTAATCATTACCGTGTTTATTAGATAAGGCAAATTTTGTAAGTAGGCAATTTTGGTTGTACAATAAGGCAATCGTGCGATTTGTTTGTTAAACACTGTTAAAACACTCGTTAATTTCTAAAAAGTTGTTTTAATGTGCAATGTATTTGATCAAAGATAATTGCAGGGATGATTACAGTCTATCCATGTTTAGATCTATATAGTCGCACAAAACAAAGCATCGAAGTCATTTAAAGCGCAGTAAGATGAAAAGAAGCAGGATGTGAACTATAATTGCTCTCTGAATCCTTTATGGTGAACGTCGTGGTTTTACTCTGCAATTAACATGTATATACAAAATATTACATTTCGTTGAAAGTGTAAGAAGCATAATGCAGCAAAATTGCCCAATCGCTATAGTTCAAAAATTCGCAACGTTGTTGCACTACGCATACAGTTTTAAATCAAGTAAGATCTACCTTAGTTGATAATGTCTTTGCCGTTTGACAAATTGCAGGAAAGGGATGACATTTTCACCCCCTTGCATCATCACTTCATTGACAGTCAGGGAAATAGCACTACATCTTTTACGAAATAAAAATGAAAAAAAAAATGTATACTCGATAATTTCATGGGTCATGGGATGTGAGGGAAAATGTGAGAATTGAGGTTTTAAAAACTTGGTCTAGCGGAGAATCGCGCTGTGTAACGCACACACAGTTTGATTTCTTTTTTCATATTACCATCGGGAGTTACTAATACAAATAGAAACATCTGAAAGATAATGGGGAAACTGGGTATGAGTGATATAACATCACCTCAAACATTGAAAAAATCAAGATGTTAGGATCATACTGCAATTATTAAGGAGTGAACAAAATTATTTATTCAAAATGGCGTTAAGTCACTTGGACCGGGAAGAAGGAGAAATCAACGCGAGAGACGATTATTAATTTTGTGTATACTTGTCTTTTCCGTGTTTTCAAAAGTTCGTCAATCAAATGTTGTTAGGCTGTTTGTAAACAGCTTATTTTTTCGGTAAAAGTCTTGACTAAAATATATAAAATAAAACAAAGAGATGGTTCACTCAGAAATTAAGTTGGTTCAATAGAAAGAGACACACGAAAGAAGCGTATCAGTGAAGGTCTGATGAAAATAAGAAAGGTAACATCTTTTAAAGTTTGGTTTTGTGACGTCCTGTTCCTTATTAAACCGACATGGTAATTATTAACCTGGCTTATAAGCTTTGGGACATTTGTAATTTAAAGAAAAACACATAGTCTAGTACTCACAAACCTCACTCTTCCATTCACACCTTTTCTCCGTCCAGCCGAAGAAGGCATCGAGAATAACTAATATATTAAGCCAGACCTGTATATTGCATATATTGCAGTTTGGATTGAAAATGCCCCAAAGCCTGGAAATCAAGCTAGGGACTTATGCATATCGCGTTCAGACAATGCTATTCAATTTTGACGTATGTGTAACCTATGTGTGTAACTAGGATGCGCATTGGCAACCGTTTGGCGCATGAGCAGTATAGCAGTAACTCAAATTATCCATGACTAAATATTCTGACTAAAACGTATTTGACTTCGGGAAAAAAATATTGGAAATTAAAGATACTAGTGCAAATAATATTCAATACCACATTTTTGATATTTGAATTTGAAAAAGCCACATTTTTGCTTTTCTTTGTATCCTATATCATACCAGTAAATCGTATCTTAGCAAATTGGCTTCTCATATTAAGCGCCCATATCATTATGACGTTATACGCGCATAAGGTATGTCAATGCGCCTCAAGGGTGCAATCTTATGCTTTAGTAAACATAACGTGAAACGGGCTTACAGGAAACTTCCACAAAGCAAATCTTCTTACAAAATACGAGCGGAGGATTTAAATTGCTTGTGATAATATTGTTTCCAGCATTACGTCTTACACGATAACTTGCAAGACCATGGGTTGCAATCGCTGGCAGATAATTAAGAGGCGTTTGCAAAAGAAACACAAGGTAACATCCCTGACTGAAAAGTCACGAATTTACTGAGGGTGAAATTCATTTCTGATACTAATAATCTCTTCTTTTATACATAGATATTATTTGATGCATCGTACTATTGTGAAATTATCTGCTTTGGTTGTTAGATAACGTGGGTGTCTGAATTATATGCCAGTTGCTATCTAATGCATGAACAAACATATATGTATTTCAAGTACCGTGCTTTTAACATTATTTTGTTTACAATGGGGTGCGCCGTGTACAATTTTTTTTTTTTTTTTGGGGGGGGGGTTAAATTGATGATTCAATTAATCAACTTAATATATCTTTGTGCATTACTTTTTAGAATAATAAGACGAATTTTTATTTAAAAAATGAAAGTACACCAATGTGAGCACATTGGGTATTGTCATACATTTTTACAAAATATTTTTTATTTTAAAATCGTACTTTTGGGGATTTGTTGAATTAATATCTCCATCATTCTTTTCGTGATTTCTTTCTGAAATGCTACTTTTGTTCTTTTTAATGTTGTTTAGATCGGGCCGCTGCCTGTGCAGAAGCAGATGGAAGCCGCACCCCCCGTGGTGCGCACACCAGCGCAACTTGATGCCCTGTTTACTGGCAACGCCATCCCTAAACCCCTCACACATGAAGAGGATATGAAGAAGCAGCTCAAAGGCGATGGAGATTGCACTGCTGCGACTAGAAGCCCTTCACCTCCTATGAAAGTTGAAGACATTGAAGATGGCGAGGAGATTGAGAATGTGTCAGGTATTTATTAGATATTTATACTGGCTTCTATCTTCATATATATGAGAGCGGGTGGGAGATGGATCGATGGATAGGTGGGTGGGTGGACGACAGATAGGTATATAGGCTACGAGGAGAGAAATAGAGAGAGGGGGTTACACATATAGAAGCCTACCATCTCAAAGCTGTTCAAGCCTGAAACCAACTGAGATAGATAGGGAGGGACTGATCAAAGAACGCACGTGTATGATAGAACAGTGGATATAGAAAGAGAGATATGAATAAATATTATGATATTATCCATTCTCTGGTACGCATGTTCTTTACGTTTATTATGATCACCAGAATTTACGTTCTGAATATCTTTTTTGAGTTTTCATTATTTTTGGGTATGCCAACGAACAACGTCTGAACATGGTTTGCGTAAAGCTCGAATATTATTTGCTGCTTCGTATTATTCATATTCTTGGTAGCATGTCACATTGTACTTCAAATACATCGTGTTACTTTGCCTGGAAAATAAATGGCATGAATAGACGACTAGTACTTTGAATATTAATATAGCTGCTTTGTATTATGCTAGACATCCCGGGGACCTGCTCATACAACATTTACAATGATTTCTCGCTGAAGAAGCCTCTTCAGGCCGCCCGCCTGCAGGCTAAAATGGAGACCGCCCGGGCACGAAGGCAGGTTAGTACAAGTTCTGGCCAATACTTTGCGGAAACTTTTAGTGCTTTAATAGAAAACGTACCCACATGTTAATTTATCGCCAATACCTAGATTGTGATATCCACTATTTTCTCCGCCTTGTTACCTCTTGTAGGCCTATTATATATTTTTTTTATTAAATGGATATCATAGTGGTTATAGTGTTGTACATTCTCCTTTGTCAAAAATCAAAATGGCAGTCATGTAGACATGACTTAATCTGACGGTTTACGTCTCCTTTGTGATTAACTGGTCAGTGTAGCCTTTATCTTATCTCCATAACAACAAATTGTCTAGATTCAGCTGGTACATGCGATTACTTCTCTGACGACCTGATAATGGCAAAACTGTTCTTATAAGTTATAATTTTGCTTGCAACTTCACCCCATGCTGATAAACTGTTGTAGGGATCCGTTCAATCGCGTGTGCCTCTTCTTCACCCCAACCATAATTTTTAATCTGAATTTTTTTCTCATCTTTCTTTTTGTGTTGTTCTTTTCCTCCTTCCTCTTCTCTATCACCTTCCTTTTCTATTTCTCCCTTTCCACATCCCCGTATTTTCACGATCTTCTTCTCTCCTCTCTCTCTCTCCTGCTCTTTCACCATTCTCTTCCCACCCGCAGCTGATCGAAACTCAATTGAAGATCAAGCTCGCCGAGCGATTGGATTCCAGTTATTTCCAACCGCCACCATTGCCAATAACAAGTTAAACACCTGAAAGGCATTCATTTAACAACCAATAATATTACATCAGTGCAATTATTACTATAAAATGTTCAACTACTCGCACACGCACGCTAGGATTTCTGTGTGCGTAATTGAAACAATATTAGATTCGCATTTGGTGAAAGCCAAGAGGTGTTTCAAATCTAACAAAATTGTTCGTTGATGAATGAGCATAGAAAAACGTGTCATAATTTTCAATGCATAATTTAACTGGATTACTACTGCGTAGCACTAGATAGGTTTACTGATCATTATAGTCAGGATTTTGCAAATTCATAAATTAATGCGATTAAAAAACAAGTTAACTCCGGAGTTTAACTAACATATGAATCAGTATGTGTTTTACAGTGGACGAGATTAGCCGTCCATTGCACCTCTGTGCTTGCGCCCATCTGATCTTCCTTTGCAAGGGGAAGATACAATCGCAACCCATAAATGAGATTTGGGGTGTGCCGAATGTACATCGAGGCAACGATGACCCCCAACATAATCTCTGAATGTGGTAAACAGCATCACGGTAGTTAACTGGAGTCGAGTCTGTCAATACAATGGCTAAATTAACCAAATTGAGAGCAGCAAAGGCTACAGTGTAAATCGGCTAATGCCTACTTGCACATAAACTATATAAGTTCTGGTATAGCCCATAACTCGGTATCATAATGGCAATAATTCCACAACTAGAAACATAAAATCAAATATACATGCAACAAATATAGATATTTCTAGTAGTAAAAAAAATGGAAATCTAAACCACTTTCTCAAGTTGTGCCAACACAGATGCAAGCTTAAGCTAAATCCACACTTACCTTCCAAGTTTCATTAATTGTACTGTATCAATGCATCAACAAGCCTTGCCAGAACTTCAATCATGACTTCAAAGATACGTATGTTCCAAAAGCATATGTAGGAAAAAACTCTAAGGAAAGATTATGCACTGGTCTTGAAAAATCCCATGTGGTCACTTTAATTTCCATTGTAACAAACATTTTATCTGTAATAGAAAGTTTTTAAAATGTGAAGTCTTACGTATGACCAAATAGACATTCATATTTCAAGTTTCAGAAACTGTAATTAGACGAACTTGACAGTTGACAAGCAACAAACAACACAAATCATCGGTTATTAATTCATTTGGATTCTTGATAAAGGGACTATGCAATATTGTTAAAAATGTGCATATTCTCCAATGTACATGAAAGTTAATGATTAAAACAACCGGTTGAACAATCAAAGTACAAATGATTATAATTTTAGGTCAACAGTACTAATGAAGGATATCATTCCAACAAACGCAACAACGCAACAAAGTATATACAGGAACGTCAACAGTTGGTGACAACAGATGTAAAACTTATTATATCATGCTCCTACTGCTTTAATAACATGTGTAACTACTACTGCTGCATGTAATAATGTTATGAGTACTTCTACTTCATTACTGCAACTACCACCACGAACAATAACAAAAAATACTAATAATATTTATACAAATTATACAATAACGACCTCGCTGCACGTACTGCATGGGTAAGCAACAGGTATAAAAGGTAGGCAAACCATAAACAAGTTTGATGTTCAACACAAGTCGGGAAAATCGGAAATACCTTACAAAAATGTATAAAAAATCAAACAAATCAAAGTTACACCCCATAACAAAATAGCAAAGCAAAATTAATAATTCAGCCCAAAACAAGGTGAATCGAGCAAAGATTTTAAAAGTATGAAATGAGGAAAAAGAAGAAGGGATAGTTGGAAATCATAACCTTACAGATTATGATAGAAGTTCAGCAATACTAGTAATATTAAAACGATTCTATAAAATGTGAATAGTGTTGACAAACGGGAATAGGCCTATGTCTGAAAAGGGAAAGATTATACACACCAAATAGGCTCTTAAATGAACTTAAAGCAGTATAAACAATACATTGTTGTAGTAACAACCGCTGCAGCAATATAAAAAAAACATCAACATACATCAACAATAGAAATTTAAACCGACAATATCCTCTGAAACAACATCCGCTGAAAGAATAGCGACGACAGATAGTAATGCTGTCGTATTAAAACAGCAACACAATGTTGCTGCAACGGCTACTGCAGATACAGTACATGAAACAATAAAGTCATCCCGTTACATACAGAAATCAACCATAAATAGTGCCTATGACTGTGTTGACTATAGTTTACTGCTTTTTGCTTGACATTAGTTCCATAAAATTCTTCGTTGATATTGCACATTCTTCATCCTTCCACAGATTTCATTGCTGCCAATCCAGTAGCCGACGTTGCAACAGCATTTATTGCTGCTGTTCATGCATCGGCGGTTGCAGCACCCTATTTAGCAATAGCATTAACTGCATCGGTAGACGTATCAAGAACATGAAATACAAACAACAATATCGACAACCGCTAAAAGAACGGCGACAACACACAGCTGTTGTAGTACGCTAGCAACACAATGTTTACCGCAACGGCGGCTGCACGAACAGCAACAACTTAAGTCGCTGCAACAGCCACTGCTTGTACAGTAGCAACACAATGTTGCTACAACGGTGGCTGCATGTACAGTAGCAACCCAAGTTGTTGTGTCAGCCGTCGCATACAGTAGATCTATACAACACAATGTTGCTGCAAGCACCGCTTAAAGAGAGTATCAATAAAAAAAATGTTTTAAGGGCAGCTACATGAATAGCTGCATCTTAAGTAGCTACAACAGCCACTGCTTGTACAGTAGCAACAACTTGTTGCTACAACGGTGGCTGCTTGTACAGTAGCAACTTAAGTTGCTGAAACAGCTGCTGCTCGTACAGTAGCAATACAATGTTGCTGCAATGGCGGCTGTAAAAATAATAGCAAATCATGTCTTTGAAACAATCGCCCACGAAATTATAATTAAAATAGCGTTATATAGTGCAACGGCGGCTGCTGGTAAAGTCGCAACTTAAGTTTTTTCTAACAACCGCTACATGACCAATAGCAATGATTTCTGCCGCAAAAGCGGCTGCTAGAATATCAGCAACACGAATCTGTGAATGGGTGAAAAACGTGAAATCTCCACGAAGAATGGTTATAGAACTAACTCGTCAAGCAAAAAGCATTAGTTAGAAACTAAAATCAACTAAAATGTGAAAATAATTTATTTATGGTTAATTTATTTTCGTGTAACGTCAGCAACTCCTCAAGTACGAGGCAATAGTTACATAATAGCACTCGTTTTGCTATTTGTATATACAATAGAACAAACCCTTCGAGCAAGAACCAACAGTGAAATAACTTACCAACCCAATTGCATGGAAACAACATTAATCTAGTTTTTTTCCGTCAACGACAAAGATATATTTAAAACTTTTAAAATGTAAAAATTACACACCTGAAATAGCAAACAGTTTTTTTTTTAAAATAGCCACCCCAAAACAAATCTAGCACAAAAATTAATCAAAGATTGAATAAGGAAAAATGATAAATATAAATAATAAGCAATGCTTGCAGAACTGTTGTTATGATCCGGCGTGGCAGCATTTGACAGGAAACTTATCAAATGCTTTTGAATTGCGTATTTATGTTGTATAAAAAAAAAAAACCTTGACATTTGATTTTACAGATTAGTGAAACAGAAAATGTGAATATTCTGAACCTTTAAAATTCTTTTTTTTTCAATAGATGCAAAAAAATTAATCATGGAGGGCATTTGGGAGTAGTAGAACAGTAAGAATGTAGCATCAATAGTGGAAAGCAGAACTCAATAAAGCAGTCGCCGCGACAAAGTCAACAAGGAAACATAACAAATACATCGATAGGATTAATTTACAACACGAAATATTATTTCTAATTGTTCCACAAGATCAGGACAAGACTTCGTGGTGGTGGTGGTAGCATTAGTAGTGAAGTAGCAGTACTCTTATCATTATGTAGTCGGATAGAGGCAGAACAGCGGTAGTTACTCTGCACATGTTGTCATCAGGCTAGCCCAAGTTTTCTACTGGGCTTATTGATAGCCTTGAACAGTTTTAATCTTCAAGTCAAATTTTCTTTCTGGAAATCATTATCTATCATGCAAATCATTTGTAAATGTCCCTTCATTTAATGCTGCAAGTGATAACAACTAAGTAGGAATTGCATGCAACATGTTACGGTGATTAACAGTCAAATCCTCACTATAATAATCATCACCAATATCATGTCTTTACTACCATACATCAATATGGTAAGCTCTGAAATAGCAGATTTAATTCCATCATACAATTGTTATAGAAATAATCAACAGATCAAGGAAATGCAACAACTTCCAGTGCATAATCTTTCCTTAAGAATTCATTATTTATAGAAGCATAATAAGCATACGGTGAAGGAAATGATTCAGTTCGATTTGATTAAACTAGACTATTAGCAACCAAGATTGACTTGCTGTGCATGGATAAATCATCAAGCATGCTATTCTCACAATCTAAACCAATACAAAATCAGTTTTTACTTTTGATTATGTCAGACTTAACAAGAAACATTTGATACCTAAACTAGAACAATAAGAATTAAACAATTTTCGCACACATATGAGTGTAGAATATGTGTTGTTCACTAGCA
Organism: Arbacia lixula; assembly: GCA_963669155.1. NCBI lineage: Eukaryota > Metazoa > Echinodermata > Echinoidea > Arbacioida > Arbaciidae > Arbacia > Arbacia lixula. Next base: position 28,466,805 of record OZ022577.1, on the reverse strand, counting down.
AAATGTAATATTTGTTTGTAATTTCATATCATTGTAAGAGCTCCTTCTCATAAACATGGGGTCATCGCACTTTTTTCGTAGTATTGACTGACTCTACGCGCTTCCGTGATACTTGTTGTTAACAGCATAACCACTTTACCCATCGATGCCAGAGGTCTCAAGATCAAAACGGAACCCGTCTCTTATTGTCCACTGTAAGACACATACTGATTCTACAGCAGAAATAAAAACAATTTCCAAAGTAAAAAATAACCAGAGTACTGATAGGGTTCCATTATTTGATAACAATATAAACTAAATCAAAGGAATTTAAAATCACACAATGAAGTGTCATTGACATAATGGAATGTGAACTGATTGTATGGTACGCTATTATATATTTTGCGATGACTTGATTCCGCAATGATTGATTGAAATAATAAAATGTTATTCATTAATACATGTCTGCTTGTGCGGATTTATAATTCAAATATAAACATTGGATTGATGATGAAGATTTGTGTTCAGCCGTGTGGTGTGCAATATTGAACTCGAGAAAGACTGTGTGTACATGGGAATGTCACCATGAACACATATAAATTACAAAGAATGCGCTCAAGGGTATTGTGGCGGTATTCTGAAGTGCAGTGTGTTATCATTAACGTGTCAGAATGTTGAATGCTTTGTTAGTGCTCTAATGTGACATACTTATGCTCGCAAAAGGTGTGCATTTAATACATGAACAGTCACTTGGTTAAATGACACTCCCCATAAACCACGAGTCGAAACTGAATAGTATTATCCATAATAGCTCACTTATCACGTTTTCCAGTATTCTGTGGCTTAATATGCAGAAATAAAAATGTTTTCTGTAAGCACTCACACTCAACACCAAGACCACGAAAACAACTCAAAATATCAAATTACTTTGAAGGGATAGTTCACTCGGAAGATACAGTAAGTTGGTTTCATGAAAGCAGGAACATGAAAGAAACGTTTTAGTGAAGGTTTTACGAAAATCCGTCAAAGGATAAGGAAGTTATGATCTTTTGACATTTCAATATTGTGACGTCACGTGCTTTTGACAACGGATTTTCTTTTTTCATTCGGGTATGTGTGTAAAGATGTATTTCTAATGATGTATCAAATGCACAGGTAAAAGGATACATATCTTTTTGTGAAAATGCACATTCTCGAAAGCAATTGTATATTTAGTTTATTAACCCAATCGTGTGATTGCCTTATTGACTAACTAAAATTGCTTAAATCATGTCTTTTTCAAGAGCAATGAAGGCGATATAAGAAAACTACAAGAGGTAAGAATAGAAAACCAGACAAAAAAAAATAAATGCGACAACTAGACCAGGCATTATTGAATGAAGCCTACAAAGGAAATTTAAAAATTATCAGCAAGAACGATTAATTAAACAATTATTTAATATTGGATGGCCTTGAGGGGGACACTATTAATTACACCCTGCTTGTTCACGGAGTACGGGATATATCTACGTTCTGGTTCCATATATGCAGCATTTAACCTTTTTGCTCTGGGCCGATCGATCCAGCGCGCGGTGTGTGCGTGCAAGTTAGCTCAGTAGCTGCATGTGTATGCGCTTGCGTGTGTTGTTTTCACGTTCACGGAATACGGGCTCATATTCAGTGCTTGAAATCGCCACTGCGCATGTGCACAATGATGAAAATGCACGGTAATACATTAAAACAATAACAACAACCAAACGTAAACAGGTAATACGGTACATACGGGCTCACATTACCCGTTTGATATTTTCAACCAAGAACATGAGGTAAATACGGGTTTATCTCAAAGACAAATTGACCAATCAGATTACAGAATTCATGAAAAAAAATGGCCCACTAAGAGATAACAGACTACATGTATATTGCACGAGAAAAAAAAATCATATCGCACGAGTCGAAGACGAGTGCGACATGGTTTTATCGAGTGCAATATAGTCTGTATCCCCCGAAAGAGACATGTAATATTATTATTATTGTCAAGTACAAACGTTATTAATAGGCTAACACTTGAAGACCATTGTCAAGTACAAACGTTATTAATAGGCTAACACTTGAAGACTAGCCAGGCCCAAGACCAAGCCTGGTTGCATCAAACAGTGGTTAGGTCGGCTTGAGTAGACAGCCCCTGGGCTTGGGCCTGAGTCTGAGCTTAATTGACTAAGTTGCTGTGGGATGAGCTAGACGTTGGACCTATCCAACGTTGAATCACAGCGAGGTTGCTTCTAATAATTCAACTAGTATTATACATAACTAGAGGTCTATTTCAATACACTCTATAAATGTAACCTTAACTTGTCAGATAAGACTTTACCGTTGTTGTCGTTGATGGTTTACGGCTAGCTAGCCAGAAGAATCGGACATCAACGTCGCCTCAAAGTCAAGGCTCAACTTGCCCCGCACCACAGCACCAAGTTCTCCCGAAGGGAGTTCAACTCCACTCCAAAACCATGTTTCCCAAGATAATCACGACATGTTGTTGCAGCATTTGTTAGTTGTTTTCCATTTAAGTTGTAGACCTAAAATGTACGTTGGACGTAGAAATAGAATCACACGTTCACGGGGGCCGGCCGCCATTGCATTGTTGCCAGTACGCGTAATTTATACGCGCTCGTCACCGCGCTAGCGCAAATGCGCCTAAGTACCCCGAACCATACCAGCTGGGTCAGCCAGCTGTGTAGCAAACTTGCATTGACTTTGCTTGTAGGTTGTTGAATGACCTTTGCAACTTTTTTTTTAACACGCAAATCCCATAGGGTACTAGTAATTGCCGCAGAAGCTTTGGTTTGAAGTTTGAAGTTTAGAAGTTTATTTATGATTTCTGACGACCCCTTTCGAGGTATGAGAAATACATAGTAACTTGTACAATACAATTTATAGCATACACATATGTTTGAAGAAAGAATTAGAAAACAGTTTCGAAATAAATTTAGTATTTGCAATATTTATCAGCAATCACAGAAGCAATGTATTACATTTTATAACCTAGGCCTATAAGAAATTTTGAATCAATTTATGTCTTAAATTTCGCCAATATGACTTTAATGAACTTAGCAAGTTGTGATAATTTCTTTGGTCGTGGCAAGCGAGTGACGTCATTCACACGTTGACTGCATAGCGCATGCGTGTGACAAACTCTGATATCGCACTCGACTTTTAACACGGGATGGCCGGCCACTGAACTAAAAAGAACTCAGTGGGGATGGCATAATAATACAGGGCCGTCACCAGCTTTTTTCTAGGGGGGTGAATGTTTGACGAAAATTAGTCACAGGTTAAGAAATTTATGATCTCTTAAAATTTTGATTTTGTGACGTCACGTGCGAGGTGCTCTGCCATAATGTGCTGTATTGCTCCATAAATAATTGCCCCTTCTCTGTTTTTGATGAAGATATGATTTTATTTATCATAGATCTATGTATGTGTGTAAAAATGTGTTTCTAAAAGCAAGGGTAAAGTGATGCGCACCCGTTTGAGAAAATTGACTTTGTCAACAAGAATTGTACACAATAATATGGCACAACCTTTAACATTTGATAGACTGGAGAAGGGTGGATGCATATCTTGGCCATCATGCTACTTTCTTTTTTTTTTATCTACGTTGAATGAGCATCTCCAGAAGAAAAATATAAAAGATCAGATCACTGAATAGCATAATGAATCTTATAAAAATTACCCTAGGCATAGGCATAGAGAAACTTGGAAATTCACACTTCATCTAACTCTTACATAGGTCTATATTATAAGACATCAAAAAAGATATTTGTATTGACATACAATGTGAGTTCTTAAATAAATTTGTTGAAAAAATAGTTTCGATCAACTTTCGATCATACCTCGGTCAGGCCTCATGGCTTTTCTTAAGAGAGAAAAGGGTTAAAAAAGGAGATGGATTTTAATTTATTTTGTTTGTTTAATTTACAAAAAAAAATGGTTTTAGATGTGGCTGAGATGAAATTAAGTTTGAAGAAGAGGGTGCGTGGTAATCGGATTTGTGAGCTTGTCACAAAGTAGCTATAGATAAGACGTAAAGAGTAACAGCCCTTTTACGATTTCACAGATCGCATCACGGATCATCCCGGATCTTCATCCAGGGTGTTCCGGCATGCGAAACCATGATTTCTTCTCGATGCCGGTGTGGATACGTTCCAAACTGGGTGTATACACGGGCAAGTACGGTGTCTCCACGGACAGACAAGGTAGCAACGCGGACAACGCCGGAAACGCATACGGAACTAACACGGATTTCAAGGAAGAGCACGGAGGCTACTGGGTATTTTTACGGTCCTTACACGTAGGTGTACGTTGTCTGTTGGAAAATCTCCGGAATGTTGATTGGTGACTTGAGCTTGTAAGCGCTTTTTTGATCATTTACCCTCTCGGGCGACAACATGTCTTTAGGGTCAACTATGGTGAGCACGCCTAAAAATCTACGGCATAGTGCTCCAGTTTGTGGACACAATAAAGATAAAACTCCATGTAGCATAAGCTCTTGTTTTGCAGCAAGAGCATAGCATAAAAAACCCCATAAACCTGCAAGGAAACGGAGTGAGTGGGTGAAAATGTGACTTCTCAGACGACCACTTTACGGACAGTATGAGAAGCTCATGGCTGAACTGATGGGAGAAGATGTGGGTAATTTCAAGAACATTATTAGGATGAACCCTGACACATTCCTTGAAAAACTTACTAGAGGTGGCCCTTCATTTTTCACTAAGGTCCTTGACCCAGGGTTAAAACTAGCTATAACCCTGCGTTACGTGGCAACAGATAGTAGCTACAAGTCTCTACAGTTTGGCTTCAGGGTATCTCACAGTCTCCATTTTCATCACTGAAGTTTTGTCAAGCTATCATAGATGAATTTTCAGCAGAAGTAATGGTCTGCCCCGTCACTGTAGAAGCCTGGAAAAGAGTGTCTGAATGGATTAAAAACAAAATGACTCGTTGCCTTCATCGGATTCACTTGCAGGTGGAGATGGGCTGGAGGTGGATCCTTTTTGGCTAGAGCCCTTCGACTTTAATTTTCCGCTTCTTGTCGAAGGCATTTTGGCACGTATGCTGTCTTCAAAATTATACGTACATTATTTTGTATTCGTCACATGGCAATATGCACACGGGCTATTCATTCGTAAACTGTATTTAGGCAAAATATACGGAATTTCAAACCCGGATGAAGCCGGTGTTGATACGGACCTCCCGGTATCTACACAGACTGTCCCGTATGTATTCGGCGGCTACACGGAGGTATATACACGGTGCCTAGAGGGAAGAGGACGGATTGTTTTTCATCCGTGAACTCCGGGATGAAAAATTAAGCAAGCGTATTTTCCCCCAGGATATGCCGGTACGCCAAGCATCACGCCGGATACCTTCCCAGTGTAAACAGTTATAATGCCGGAGATATCACGGATGATCCCAGTGCGACGATCCGGGATGATCGATGCGATCCGTGAAAGTGTAGTTAAGGGCATGAGAGGAAAAGTGTGCTGTAAGTATAGGCCTCTGCATGACGGACAGAGGACACTGTCTGAAACTTCGAAGTCTGAATCTTCGAAATTGATGCTCCCTTCTTCCTGGGCAAAACACTTTTCGTCTCTATTTCTTTCATAAAGACAGACAAAAATGATCGATTGACACTGCGCAGTATCGATCATCATCCATGATAGCTCGATTACACATGCACAGGAGACGCGTGAACTCCGTGCAGCTGCTGTGGGAATTATTCATTTGGGCTTAATTCGGGGGGCATTGAGCCCTTGATTTTAAGCTCCTAAATATGCCTCCAACAATTCAGAGTGGTGACAGGAAAGACCGGGAAAGAAAGTAAGTATTTTTGGTCGATTTTGCGCTATTTTTTCGAAGGATTGTGTGATGGTGTATGGTTGCGTTGCGTAGTGAATAGACTCTTTTAGTTTGGTCCCATATACCACAAAATATGTTTACTTGTTTGATTCTTGTTAAAAATTCCTCAGATTAAAAAGTGAATAAAGCACTGCATCCTCTGCCGCTCCTTTATTACTTTCGCGATAGCGAGAGTATTTAAGGATAGGCAATCATTTAGGTAAGAGGGATTAATTTTTGTGCAAGCGAGCCAAAATTGTACTTTCTGGCGCTAAAATTAAATGCACTTTGGTATCCCACTAATTTTGTGAATTTTAACCCTAATCCTAACCCTATCCCTAAACCTAATTCTAAACCTAACCTGACCCTAACCCTCGCCCTAGACAAAATTTTCACTTTGTAATTCGTCCAAAAAGTGATTTCTAGGTCACTTTCTGCCGACAACACTCGGTATTGCAGTGTTCCCATTGCATGCATTACATGTATATATGTGGGATACCAAAGTGCATTAGCACCTACTCTGTCACCTTCTTCTTAATCTTGAAGAATTCTAGACTTAGAATCTAGTTCAGTTGTTGTTGTTGTCTTCGGCACAAATTGCAAATGAATATGATTGAATGAAAACGAAAATAATTTGAAAGAACGACAACAACCTTCCATCATTATTATAGTAATGTTCCGTCATGCATAGGTGTATGGACTGGAATCTGTGTAAACTGTAAAAAGGTAAATTATATCTTTTAAAAGCAGATACAGTAGCTTAGTAGTGAGTCATGACAAAATGTCACATTGCGAGATGGCATCCGTGTTGATATCTTGATTGCGAAGCGGCACTGTCAGTAGGGCACTGGCATTTTGGGTGGCTTTTCATGTCAGTACTGTCATAATGGCTTGCCATTCATATGTCAAAGGCGAAGCAGTTACACAGGAAATGATTAAAAACAACATTCCATCATTAAGCCCAGAAACTCTCAAACATATCTGTGCTATCAATGTAACTGACGCTTAGAGTGAGTAACTTGCATTAAACACTGAGAATTGTTTCATGAGATATTATACGAAATGCTTCACTCATCATCTTTTCTTCATTCAGATCCCGGTCTGCAACAGGTCCTGCACGGTAAGTGGTTAATTCCTATTAAGTTTGTCTAAATGTGGTTTAAATCTTGTTTCCAATGGCTTAATTTTGGATGAAATTGTTAAATATACATGTATTGTATCAATTCCTGTATAATATTGGTCCAAAAATAGAAAATTTCACCATGTTTGATGAATGCTTATGTATTTCATAATTTTTTCCTGATATAGTCACCTTGAAAATCGAAACATGTTTTTTTCCTTCAGTGAGCAACATTAATTCAGAACATGTATGTGTTTCTTTATTTTTAGATTTTAATATCATATCACATCTCGTCTTCTTTGTTTCAATCATATTCTTTTTTACTTTTCAAGTACATTTCAATGATGTGTCAATTTGTCCATATCAGTAAATAGCTTATGCTTTGTTTTCTTACATTCAGTAGTATATATCTATCATGAACAAAATATTTTGTATTGTACAACACTGTCCATCAGTATGCCTTGTGTAAAGTTTGCATTCAAGGATCACTGTTTGACTTGAATAAAAGGCATGATTTACACTGAAATTGTGCATAGACATAGTTATGAATATGATAGAATGAGTTTACCTGAAGTGGAAATGATCACTGCATTGGCTTTTCTTTTTGTTACGTAGCTCGGACATTGTCTGTCGGGTCAAGTACACCAATGCTCTCCCAGACATTCCGTTTGATCCCAAGTTCATCACATACCCGTTTGAGGCTAACCGCTTTGTGCAGTACAATGCCACCTCCCTGGAGAGGAACTACAAGCATGAGCTGCTGGCCGAACATGACCTCGGGGTCACCATCGACCTCATTAATCCAGACACGTACAGACTACCAGGTGAGATAATTGAATACAGGGGTGTGAAGTCATCTGAGCATGTTGCCAAGACAGCTGGTTCTAAACAGGGAATAATTTTCCGGGTATTAGCAATTTGCTAAACATTTTGGAAATGACTGCTTCAATTTCATTTGTGTAGCAATTTCATTTTATAGAATAATTTTGCTCAAGGTATTTGTCCACGGACTGAAATTGTTATCTATTTTTTAGATGGAAAATCATTCCCTGCTGAACTATATGGGTAGAGCAAACTGATGTTTACAGCAAGCCAATTGGTTGTGCCTGTATGCAGTTGCCAATTTATCACACTCTTTTTATACATTACATGATGATTATTTATTGTTCTTCCATCATAGTGCTCTTTGCTATGTCATACATGGTCCTATTTACCCAGTACATTTTGTGGATAAACTCCCCCAGATGAAACAATAATCACAATGTGATTGCCTTCTTATATGCTATTTAAATTTTAAGAGCAGTATGGGTAGTATTCAGAATTGCTGTAATTGTTCTTATCATGTTCTTGCTTCAGATGACTACCTGGAGCTCGACCCTGCAGATGAGAAGCTCCTGGAAGAAGACATTGCTACACCAGGTGACTCAAAGAGGTGAGCGCTCATTAACTCTTTGCATGCTACATGATTATTTATTCACAAGTAGTACACATGAATCCCATAGAACGTCATTTTGTCTGGTATTCAAAGGGTTCGACCAGACTCACTTTCTTTCTTGTTTGCCAGCTGGGCAACTTTGACAATGATTTTAGAGTGATAAATGGCAGTTTAGGTGGTCACAACAGTGTCATTGCTTTTTGTTCCGGAAGTTTGCAAAATGTGCACAGAACTTTTCAGTTACTTAGGTATCTTAATCACTATCCTTCTAAACTGAGATGGTGTTTAAAAAAAAAACACACCTTTAGTCCAAAACTGTGCCAATCGACCAATCACGGTTATGGATCCTAAGAGACTGAAATCTGCTTACAGAATGCCACCCAATGGTCTTTACATACAGGTTGGACTGTATCATCATGACTTGTTGTTGTTTCCTTGCAGATCGAGACAACACTCCAAGAGTGTGTCGTGGCTACGGAAGACAGAGTACATCTCCAGTGAGTACAACAGGTCGCAGTACAGCAAGGACAAGGTGGAAACCAAGTAAGTCATGACGTGCTATTCAAAGCGTTTTTTCTAAAAACAATTTTGTGAAAGATTTGATGTTAAGTACAAGAAATCATTGAGAAGTCAATAATAATATTGTGCAAATTGATTAAGATGTTTTGACTTCTTTTATCTCTCTCCCTTTCTATTATATAGTTACTTACGAGACAATTCTAGGGTTGACCTTAAACAATTGCTACCTTTTTTGTAATCCCTTTTCTTTCTTTTTAAAGTTATATATGCCAATTATGTTGGTAATGTCTCTTGTTCCTGTAACTTTCTTATCTAATGTTATTCTAATAATTATCCAAATTGTCATGGGTTATATGTTATATGTCATCCTCCTCAGGTATATATTTTGTGTTATTTTAATTAGCATAGTAACAGAATCCTCAATTTGGATACTATTGGTAGGAGCTGAAATGAATGTAAGCAAATGTCCTGGATTACTTCAGTCAAAGTTTGTGCCATATAAACTTGAATATTAACAAGAGAATAGGCTTGTATGTGCTTAGGAAATTCAACAAGAAGATGTCTCTATTGTTGACATCCATTAATTCAATTTTATTTCCATAGCATGGAAAGAATAATTGTATTCTCTTTTCTACAGAGTTGCCTACCATCTCAAGAAACAGTTCAATGAAGAAGAACTTTACAAGGTATGTATGATGAATGTTGTTTTAAATTTGTGCACTTGAGGCTTAATTGTTATGTTTGTACATATATGCAGCATTTATTACGACAATAAAGTTTATATACTGTAGTATATATAAGTGAATGTACTTTGTACTCTTGAGTCATTAGGATTTCCTTGCTAACTGATGCAATTACTGCAAAATCACCAAAAGGTACAAAGTTATGTAATTCATTACATGCGCAGTCTGGAAAGTAATCTAATAAATCCAATAACATGTAATGTCCCAGACCTTGAAAGTAAGTGCACATTCGGACATCAGCTACACAATCATTTAATATTGATAATTGAAGACTGTGCTTATAATGAAAGATTTTAATGTCATACAAGTATGTCTTATAAATCCTCCCTTTTTTTGCTTGTCGACAGGATCGTAACAACCAGATCAGTGCAATTCAGAAGACGTTTGAAGATGCCAAGAAACCTGTAAGTTAATAACGTGGTTCATATTCATAAAGGGTATCACAAACTTCAAAAATTTCTGACCAATCATACTTCTTAACCCTAACCCTTCATCTGTGAATGAATGTAAATATTTCAATTGCATGTAATTGCTCATACATTTTACATTGTGTGTCATATGTAACTTTATTTCTTAATGATTGTTAGTATTGTTATGACTAGTATTATTACTACTGCCATTGTTATTGTGAAAAGTTGTTCAGAGAAAGCGAAGTGATTCCGCCAATGTAAGTGAAAACTCAATTGGCTTCCTTAATGTGCACATGAACCTTTATCCATAATGCATAAAGCTGTTGTATTACTACATTTGGTTGATTCAGGGATATCGATTCAGTGTTTCATTTTCCACTTCCTCCTCAGATTGACAAACACTACAGCAAGCCTCATGTCACACCAGTAGAAGTCCTACCAGTCTTCCCTGACTTTGAGGTAAGTATAAAGCGGCAATGATTGAAATCCAAGCATGGGACATGTATGAGATTTGCATATTACTGTACATGCATATTGGCATTTGTCGTATAGAATTCAGGGAAACAAATGTCTTTGCACCTAGGTAACCAATTAAAGCGATTAATGTGTGCAAACCAATGTTTTTGAGGTCAGTGAACATCATGGACACATTTTCAAATTAATGTTTTTGATATAATTTGCATAAATTGCATGATTTTCTCTGAAAATTTAGGGTAACAATATAAAATGATATTTTCCCTATGATAATGAATAATGATATACCTGAAGTACCTCATTCAGGGGGCTGTACTGAAATACGCTGTACTGGAATCAATTCTGTTCAGTAGTTAGGAGTGGGATACTCCCTTAAACAATGGTTTACTGTACTATAGAGATATGTACACCAGCTGTGTGTGTTTTCTAAGTTTGTTTTCTCCTCCCCTCACCCCAGACGTGGATCCACCCGTGTGCCCAGGTCATCTTTGACTCAGACCCAGCGGTCAGGGGCAAGTCCACCCAGGAGCAGATTGAGGAGATGTCTCAGGCCATGATCAGGTGAGTGGTCAAGCATGGAGGCTGGACAATGTAGTGACCAACCATCATTGATTGCTTCCATTTAAACCTGCCTGTAAAGAACATCCAAAGGGACACAGAAAACACCATCTTAATGTGTGGGTTGATTAATTTGAATAGTCTTTACAGGCATTGGTCTTTGTAGACAGGTTTTACCAGTATTTTAATCTATGTTGTCTGTGATTTGTTGCAACGATGTCACTGCTGAATGTATTATATCTTATACTAACCTCACTAGTGTAATCTACCCAGAATGGTATATTTTGGCAATACTTAAATATGAAATGAAGATTATTTTTTCAAATAGTATTGTCAGTTCGAAAGCCAAAATACTGATTATTTATGTTTATTTCTTTCTTTGTCACAAGTTAATTTTTTTAACAAGAATTACCCACAAATCCCATAGAGTAGCAGCTCATCTGGCACACAAATGGTAAACAAGGACCTGGGCCCTGTATTATAAAGAGTTGCGATTTATCTGAGTCGATCACAAGTCTAATCTCCTATCTCTAATTTACAGAGGTACAATTGATATAAAGTTAAGTTGCGATTAATTGCAATTCTTTAAAAGACAGGGTCCTGGTCATGAATGAGTTGGTACATATATATATTATATATATATCCCAGTTTATATATGTATATATCTCAGTCCAAAGCATGCACTATTACTGAAATGCATCTGCTTGCTCCTAGGGGGATGGTGGATGAGAGTGAGGAGCAGTTTGTGGGATACTTCCTGCCCACCGAGGAGACCACCAGGAAGAGGAAGAGGGACTTTGAGGAGGACATCGACTACATGGAGGGAGAAGAGTGAGTTACCATGAAGATAAGCATCACGTGTCACCTCCATGTAGAGTACCAAAGTGGTGTTGTCATAGTCATTGTTATGCAATTTTCTGATACTTAACAACATCACTCAAGTGAGAGTTTCACTTGTCCGCAAATGTTTAGCGAGCTAGTGTCGGGCACTAGGCCGCTGCTTACTATACTTTTAGAACCAGCTGTCTTGACAACATGGTCATATGATATCACAGTTGGGTGCTCTATTCACATTTGCAAACCAATATGATTTAATGCAATATATGTGGTAAGATATATCTGTTTTTTTGTCAGCAAAGTAAAATTTCTACCCCCCCCCCCCTGACATTTTTGGTAGACATATGTTTTTGCATGATAGCATTGATATTGAAAGAAAAAAAAATTCTCCAAAATTTGATAAATTAGGCTATTGGTAAAAAAGATCATGCAAAATTAAAATGTCTGAATAAACAAAATTGATGAAATTGTTTTCTGTTCTGTTCTCAGGTACGAGTACAAGCTGACGAGGGAGTACAACTGGAACGTGAAGAACAAGGCGAGCAGGGGATACGAGGAGAACTACTTCTTTGTTTTCAGGAAGGGCAAGGGGGTGTTCTACAATGAGCTGGAGACCAGGTGAGATGAACAAAGATACCTAGAACCTTTGTGCAGACTTTATGTGAACACTCAGCCTGGAACCTAGGCTATCGAGTTCACTTCTTTCTATTGATCAATCAGTCAAATCCTGTTAATCCACCATATTTTAGGTATGAATTCAAAGAGAAATATTAAAAATTTCCACTAAAGATTGTGTAAAATAAAAAAAAAAATGTACTAGTGTTCAGGTGTGTGTCTTTACAATTTCTGTGTTATAGTAACATACTCAGGAGCCACCTATTTCATGGGTTTTTTTTTTCTTTTAATACTTGGAAATACTTAAAACTGATTCATTCTATTTAAATATAAAGTTCAATCATTTTACTTTTCTTATTTACATAAATCTTTATAATCTTAATGTTTATCTGTAATGATTGCTGTCAGTGTTTTTACCTTGTACAAAATCATGTGCAATGTAACTTCTGGACTGCAAACATGATTTTTCTTTTGCTGAAACATATAAATCATTCACTAAATTTCCCTTTTCAGAGTGCGGCTGAGTAAGAGGCGAGTGAAGGATGGACCATCCAGTAACTCCGTTCTGGCCGTTAAGCACAGGGAACTCACGGACAACGAATCCGCCATGCAGGTCAGTGTCTCCACCAGGTTTGGCATCACAGAAGGATGTTTCTCCTCAAGTTGAAGCTTGATCACATTTTTGTGAACCACAGTTCCCTAAAACACAAGTGTAAACATATTAATGTACACTTTAGCCCTTTTCTCACGATGATTTTCTTAACCCTGTACTATCGTTAGTCCTGTATTATTCCTAACCCTGGACTTTCCTGAGCCCCTTCACTCACTGGCAATTTTAGTCCCGTACTATCGACGAAAGCGGGGCTAAGAAAAAATCACTCCTGTTCTCACTTGCTTTCGTTAACCCTGGACTTTCTAGGTAATGAATATTCATTATTCTCCATGCTCGTATTTCACGCACAGGGCTCAAGAAGGCGCGCGAAATGTAATTATGTTCGTCGCCTTCCTTGAACCTGGACTATTTTTTTTGTGTTCCCCCTGTCTTTCTTAGCACTTCAATTGCGGTGTTAACCCTACCATATTGCGGTGCTAGATAGTCCCGGACTATCGGTGGGGCTAGCCCACTTTCCAAAAACACAGTGAAAAAATTTTGACAGTGAGAAAAGAGCTTTTGAAAAAACGCCTGGTTGGAGGGTCTATGGACCATGGGCATTAAGTTGCCCCTCTCCCACCCTGGCAGCCTTTCTGTGTGCATCCAACCTACCAATATCTATCACTACTGGTTTGAATGAAGCATGTTTCTTATTGATGCTATATGTCCTATTGTATTGTAATGTTGAGTAAATAATAATAATAATAATAGTAATAACTCAAAATGTGTGAAAATGTTAAACTAAGGGGAAAGTCTACCAGAAAAATGCATTGTCTGTATGCCATTATATACTCAACTCAACTCCATTCAGATGTATTTACTATATGTGAATACGAGGGACATTTTTTGTTTCCACAGAACAGTTTCCTTGCAAGCAAATTCACACACAAAGACCACTTGTCTGTTTCGACACTCGTTTTTAAGTGCTTTTAATACACATGTGTTGACATAAAAAATACAATTTCGACCAAGGCTCAAGCCATGTTCAGTTTTTCAGAAAAAGATGAATACATGGCAGACGAAACATATGTGTCATGAATATGCAATCATATATATAACCATTACACTTTGATTTACGATTTGTGCAGGATATGCGAATGAATCAACTGGAGAACGTTGTCCAGGAAGAGGAGGAGGAGGAGGAGCTGGAGGTAGCAGAAGGAGACGAAGGGGAGGAGAAGGAGGAAGGAGAAGAAGGAGCGGAAGGAGAGACCCAAGAGGAGGAAGAGGAGGAGGGAGAGGAGGTGGAGCAGAGAGACTCTGGTGAGTTGAAATGGACAATTTGTGATTTTTAATTCAGGGTTGTCCTGTGTAATGACAATCTTGAAAATATGTATGCAAGATCTAACATGCCTCCATCGTGACAGGATGTGAATTGTTCTGTGCTTATAATCCTACTTGTATGTCCTTTGCTGTTATATAGCATATCAATTGGTTGGAATCTCATTGCTAAGTCAATGGAAGTTCATGGGCTTTATCATGATTTTCTAATATTGTATTGTGTGCCTCAGAATTGATCAAAACAGTCTTAAGATGTGACATGCAACTTTCTGCTCCTTTGAAAATTATGAATATGAGATTTTTTTCTATTTTTCTATTCAAAAAGTATATTTGTCATTCAATGTCATTTTTTTCATTATTGTTGATAATACTGGCACTCACCTGATACTGTGTGTATGTGCATGAGTGTGTGTGCATTTGTGGTTGTGGCTTTCGATGTGTGTGTTCATTTTGGTACTTTCTTATGTTTTGTTATGATGTAACAATATACCTTTAAACCTATTTTATGTTCACGTAAAGTTGGTTAATGGTACCTCCTTCTCACTCAAGCTCTGTGCTTTTTCTTTGGAGGTCTCCGTCATCTATGCTCTTTCTTAAGAGTATTACTTTGTATTTTGATGTTTTAACTTTGATGAAAATAACAATGAATTGAATCGAATTTAGTTGCCTAAGATTCCAATGCATTGTTGACTGATAACTGATTTTAATACTGTTTCTTTTCCATCAGATGCCGAGCAAGAAGAGGGAGAGGCTGCAGGCAGTGGAGAAGAGGAAGAAGAAGGAGAAAGGGAAGGAGAGACGCAAGAAGGAGAAGAAGAGTACGAGGAGATGGAAGAAGGCGAGGCGGAGCAGGCCGCCAGCGGCAGCGAACAGGAGGCGGCGAGCGAGAACGAAGAAGAAGAAGAGCAGCAGGAAGCAGAGGAGGAAGAAGAGGAGGAGGAAGAACAGAGAGAAGAAGAGGAAGAGGAGGAAGAAGAAGAAGAAGAGGAGGAGGAGAGAGGGAAGAGGAAAGCGAGGGATGAGGAGGAGATCTTTGGAGACAGCGACAGTGAAGGGGAGGAGCAGCAGCAAAGCGGAGGAGACACACCTGTGGCTAGCTATAGTGACTGAGAACATTCACTGGCGTTTTTGCAGGAATGCAAGTTTCAAGCAAAAGCTTGTTAAGCCATAGGTCAAGCTCTTTGTATGAGTGCTCATTTTAACAGATATTCAGGCAGTGGAAAAAAATCAGATCCCCATCTTATGAAGAGTTGCGATTGATCTGAATTGATTGTGAGTCCAATCTCCTATCTCTAATGTCCAGAGTTACGATTTCTATCAATCGCAAGGCAAGTTGCGACCAATCCAAACTCTCCAAAAGACAGACACCCCAGTTCTATCTAGTGTGGTGAGCCACAACCTGCCCCTCCACTCTCTCAAGCACACACACATACACCACCCCCCCCCCCACACACACACCACCCCCCCCCCCCCCCCCCACACACACACACACATCCTCTCAGACCTTATGTTTATGACAGACTAAGGTGTATTACTTCAGGATTCTTCATTATTGTTGATCTGGTTACACCAACAATGCATAATTGCATTGATTCAACAACAACAACAAAAATGATTTTTCAAGTTTCACAAGGGGAATGGCTGATATCATACACCTGAAGGTATCTATCGAGTTTGTACCAATATTGTTACCATGCAAGCTGGTTATTCAACATTTCTTGTATCTCTTGAAAAAACTTAACAGCATGATAAAAAATTATAAGGCTGAGATTTTCGTCTCCTTTTCTCCTCTCATAATCCCAGCAGTCACCCTATATTCACAGCTTCCAGAGGCATAGATGAAGTACCAAATTACTGTTTAGGTGATAACCTCATTATGAACCCTGAAATGTTGTTTGGGACCAGATCATTTATATTGCACCCAAACCAATGTTTGTGAGAATCACCATGAGCACCAGCTAGGGTTTGTGTTTCACAGCAGAACCCGTCAAATTCCTTTACTAGCTTCTTTGTTAAATTTTACTGACAAGGCATGATACATTCTCTCTGTGATCATTTTGTCAACGAATCAATGAGCTATGTACTGTATAACATTCAACAGATACTTTCAACCCTGCATTTCATATACAGGGAAGTGTGGGTGGCAGTATGGCATTAATGTATCAAATCATGTTTTTTTCCCCTGATTACCACCATGCCCTTCAAAACAGAAAAGATTTGTTCATATTTTGTCCAGTCCAAAGTAAACATTTATTACAGAACATAATTTATGAGGAAAAAAATGTATTGGAGGTCAAAAGAACATGATAAGAGTACAAGAACATTGAAACAGGGCCTGATGAGGCATGTGTCTTTAATGGCCCAAACTCAAAGATTCCAGAGTGTGATGTCGATGTGAAAAGTCTCTTACCAAAATGCAGATTTAAAGGGCAAGTCCTGCAAAGTATACTGTTAGCTCTATGTGGCTACCAAATTGCCATGGAGCACCAACTACAGAGTGTTACGATTAGATGTGATATTCCATGTTAAGATACAATAGCATTGAGTGTTACTTATTCTGGTATTGGCAAGTCTTTTTTTATGTGAAATGGCTTTGAAGGTAGTGTATAAAGTTGGCATTTGTGGGATATTCTTGCTCATTCATCGTGTAAATCAAAGCCTACATTGACATGGTTTTGCACCCCCCGTGAATGCAAACTTACAGTTCCTGTATTAAGTTGTGAGGACTAACAAAGAGGTGCGACAAGGCTAAAATTATTGTGTCCATTTTTTCTTTTTGATGTGTGTACATGTATTTCCCTTTTTAAATGACACTTCCTACTCATTGAATGTCTGTACTCTTTTGAACTAAAAATCGACTTCCAATACAACAGAAGGAAATTTGATCATTTTGAGCATCCCTTCCTTTATGAAATAAGAAGTTTGTAAGTTATAGCAACTGTCCTGTATTTGACTTTAATAATTGTAAATATATTGTAGATATGCTATTAAAATCATGCTACATTTGTACAAGTGAACATATTGGTTGTAATTGTGAACCTTCTTTTATGTGTGATGCAAGCTAAATGTGTCAGGGCAGTAAAAGCCTTTCAATTAATCATTACCTATTGTCTTTTTCTTTTTTCTCTTTCCTTCATCCACTTTTTCATCCCATTTCAATAGCCAAAGTCACTTCCTAATTTTCTGTCACATCATTTTTATGGTAGCATTAATACATATATTTTCTTTATCTCTTTTTATTTACACTATAACTACTTTACATATCAATAAAAACATAGCATACTCCATTTGAACCCTTTCTCATTACTCTTCTGTCCTCTTCACTCTCACTTCCTTTCTCCCTCTCTCTCTCCCCTCTCTCCCTCTCTCACTCTCTCAATCTCCTTATCTCCCTCTCTCTCCCCCCCCCCCTCTTTTACTCCCTCTCTCTTGCTCCCTCTTTCTTTCTCTCCCCCCTCTTTTCCTCCCTTTCCCCCCCCCCCCCCTCTCTCCCTCTTTCTTTCTCTCTTCCCTTCTTTCCCTCTCTCTTCCTCTCTCTCCCCTTTCTCCCTCTCTCTTTCTCCCTCCCTCTCTCTCATTCACTCTTGCTCCCCACACCCCCCTCTCTCTCTGTCTCTGTCTCTCTCTCTCTGTCTTTTTTTCTCTCTCTATATCCGTCTCTTTATTTTACTTGCTTTTCTTGAATAATGAAACAAGCACACAGTTGTTGTATTTCATCCATTTAGAAACTGAATAGTTTATTCTTGCATGATACAAAATATTTACACTTTTTGCAGTTTAATTTCTAAGTACAATTTACATTTCAAGTTCATTACTTGTTGATGCATTCTTTAATCACCTCCCTCCAGGAATCTAATCCAACAAATAATTGCACAATTCTTTGGCAAAGAGTTAAGTTAGATGAGATGTTGATATTTCTCAACCAGTCAAATGGTTAATGTTATTAAATGACTGACATTTATTTTTCCAGGCATTTGTGTGTTTGGAATGGATCGAAGTGGCAACTTACAACTGACAGAAGTAATATTACATATGGACCACACAACTATCCATTGTAATAATTTATTTTACATATTATAATATATATGGACACACACAATGCTGTTTGATTTCTTTACCAGAGGACAATTTTTCAAAAGTAATAATCGAATGACAGCAACGTTAAGCCACAGAATGGCATGTATGCATTCTTAGATATAAAACAACATTCAATAGTATGCCCTATGCAGATTCAGTGGTGGTTGTCAATGAATTATAGTATACTTTCAGTGAGATCAAAAAACATTTTGTTTAGCGTCTGGGATGTGCATATTTCTCTTTGCCAATACAATGAGATGCAATCAAACATATAATAAAGCATTGTGATTTTTCAGTTGGCAGTAATATAACTTAAATAGAAAACTTTGCAACAATGAACAATATCACACAAGTACATCAACACACACCAAACTGTCAAAAGAATCGCATCTTGGTTGTAACTGGTCAATATCTCACTAAGTTTGGAAGCATAAATATGTGGAAGACCTTTTCTAAATGAAAAACTGCAACAACAGTAGAAAACCATCCAAAATATACAAATGATTCATAAATATATATACACTCGGCTAATCTTAGAGAATACATACTACACAAGTAATCTTTCTTTAATATGATGTACTTCTTGAACTCCTTGGATGTATCCGACAAAAAGAACCCTTTAATACTTAAATACTGGTTCGCAGCATCTATAATTGCCAAAAGTAACTCGTCAATTCATGAAGAATGACACATAATACTACAAAGCAAAAACCTTGGAAAAAATAATCCGGAATATGCAATGATTCATCAGTACATTTCTATTATCAACATGAGTACTTATGATCTGGAGATCTACACAGATGCACAGCAAATAAATCTCACTGCACCCCTGGAATTCATCTTTTTTTTCCAGTTGTGTAGAGCCCCAACAATCTATAACTGAATTGCTACATAGCAGCCACAATCACTCCACCCAGAGCAAGTACACAGCACAGATGCAAAATAATAGAAGAAAATTGGGTAACTGCAGCATTACCGTATATCTTTCAATTTTTATAATTTTCTCGCAAAATTGCCTCAAAATTTCCACAGCACTCGATTTTGGTACATGGGTACGACATGAATGTCACCCTGTAAATTACAAATTAATACATTTGAATTTCTCTTTTTATTTCAAAAGATGAGTATATAAAGATATATGAGGCTTGATTGTTTGCCTTCTAATGAGAAGAGAGAAAGCTTCTAGCAATATGAACTTTAATATGCATCCCACATATGACTGACTCACTCAAACCTAGATGGCAAATCTGAATTCTTGAACTTTTAACCCCCGCCAATCTGACACTCATGCAGCGTGCTAACATTGCATATTTCAGGGCCCCATTTAGGTTCTTCCTGCGATTGTGAAATTCCCCCCAGGGCAAGATTAAAATAGGCTGCTAAGGTTCATACCTGGCACACTCTGTGACATGTTTCTTGTTTAACCTTAATAAACAGCCTGCGAGAGAATTGCACCCACTCTGGATTAGACTCAGACAGGAAAAGTTGAAGGGTGGAGTCACATTTCTGTCAGAGGTACATATAAAGCTTCTACATCCCATTTCTGATCTGGCAATGCTATATTAAAGACTCATACTCTTATTCATTACTCCCCCACAGATGTAACAATCCTAACCCTTCTTATACCACATACATGCTGTTTGATGGGATTTATGTGTACTGATGGTGAAATAAATCCATACGTGGGAAAGATCGGTTACTGACTCACATCAACCCTGTCATTGCTGCAGGCACATGAGTGTGTGAAAGCTCAATGACTTTAATACGGCTTGGTGTTCTGAGGGTTAAGCAATTTACTCTCATCGCTAAGGCTGTGAGTATGCCTCTCAAGCTCCTAGTCTGCTACTAGGAGGAGAGAAGTATGCGGGAGCAGAGTGGCCACCTAATCTGTGAGCACAGACTCCAATGTGACGCTACCCCACGCCATAATAAAGGAGTGGGGACATAAGACTACAGTCAAACTTCCCTGTTGACCTCTCGGATCCACACACTGATGAGGGATGTAAAACCAGTGACTGGACCAGACTATTCCATCTATCTTATCCAGGCTGATCACTGCTAGACCCTTGGCCTGGTCAATCAACTCTTTTAGTCCTACGCCACAGGACCATGTTGTAGTTAGACCTGAAGCCAAACTTATAGCCCCTGATATCTCTATCCTGGTCACTACACTACACTACTGTAGTCCACAGCTGGTCCTAGTTCTCATCAGTATGGTCCCTATTATAGTACTCCACTAGCCTTAGGCCAGCAGACCATGTCATAGGTGGACCTGAGCCAAACCGACATCCTAGGACGTCTCTGGCCTGGTCACAATACGTAACATCACTACTGTCCAGTCCTGGGCTAGTAATTGCCCAATCCATTTGGTCCAAATTAGAGCACTTGATCAGCTAGTCTTGGGCGAGAGGACCATGTTGTAGGTGGATCTGAAGCTGAACTGACAGCCTGTCACGGCTCCAACCTTGTCACTAGACTAGATCACTTAAGTCCTGGATTGGTCCTAGTTCTCATCGGTGTAGTCCCAATTAGACTTCTCCACTAGTCTTGGGCCAAAGGACCATATTGTAAGTGGACCTGGGCCAAACTGACATACCCTGACGTCTCCGGCCTGGTCATTAGACTACATCACTCAGATCTTGGACTGTTCCTAGTTCTCATTAGTGTGGTCCCTATTATAGTACTCCACTAGTCTTGGGCCAGAGGACCATATTGTAGGTGGACCTGAAGCCAAAGCGACAGCCCCTGACACCTCCGGCCTCCTCGTCATTCTTGATCTTCAGCGGGCTCTCGTGGTCCTCCACACGCACCTCTGTCAAAACGCAAACAAAGAAAAATGAAAGAAAAGTTGTAAATTAATCTCTTAATGGTTATATCAAACAGTTAATATAAAATGGTTTAGTCAACTGCCTATTGCAAAGTAAACATTTCCACACATTCAAAGTTAAGCTAAATACATTAAATTGTCTAACATTGTGTAACATTTTGAACTTAAAATTTACAGTGAAATTACACTTGCGGTTACGGGCAACAATTGTGTGAGCTAAGATTAAATACTGAAAAATACCGTCACTTTGGCTTCAGTGAATCCTGACTGACTCTCCACTTAAAAGCTGTCCTCACATACAAATGAATTCTTAGGAATTTAATTCCATCATAGAAATTGATTTTGTATAGAAATATGTATGATTGTTACATTTACTGTGATTGTTACTGACTGTATAACTGTTCTCATGCCACTATTGGTTTTGTAAACTGATTCATTCAGCCTGTGGTGCTGATCAGTAATTGCTATAAATAAATACAAAAATGAATAAATACAAAAAACAACAACAAATGAATAAATGAGTGAATACATAAATAAAAAAAATTATGTATAAATAAAACGATAAACAAAATGAAAAAATAAGAAAAAAAATTAGATGAAACTCCTGGTTTGCGTGCTTACCTTGGGCGTCCCTGAGGAGGAAGAGTCTGTAGTGTTCGGCCTCCATGTCAGTGATGCTGAGTCTGTGAGCCAGGATGCGGCCTGTACAAGCAATGCAGGGAATGCAAAGAAAGGAAAAGGCTCGTTTAGTTTTATGTGTCCGTCTCTTCCCTCCCTCCTCCCACAGGAGGGAAACATTCAACCACATTGATTTGATTTCTCGGGAATCAATAATCCGTCCCCAGAGTATGAAATAGCATTTTGGGGGGGTTTAAAGTTCCACATAGTCTGTCCTTTAATGATCTATTTCTTGTTGTTTACTCTTGGGAGTGCTATTAAGCAAGTTTGTTTTCATAAAAACAAGCTTGTCTGAACATTTACTTACAATCAATTATCAAAGTTTATGCATGGGGTACTCATATTTACAACACTAAAAGCCCTTTCACTAAAATTAAACATTAGTTTTACTTTTACTACAACTGCAGAAATCAAAGTGATGTGGCTAAATTGTGTCCTTTAAGGCGTATGAAGTTATTCATAGCCTGTCTTCTTTCATTTAAAGAGCGGATTGTATGGGTGTCATGCTACTTAGTATCTAAGAGGAAAAAAGCCAGCCCGCATATATGCAGGCTCAGTACAGAACTGGTTAAGGCCTGGTAAAGGAATGTGAGTGCAACTAGAAGGGATCGAGGCATGACTTACAGACTTCACTGGCCATCATCCCTGGTAGTACAGGCAGTGTCTTGAGACTGATGCAGGTTGGGTCTGGGCTGGCAGCAGCTAGAACTGTCAAGAAACCCTGCGTCTCCGTGCTCGTCTCCTCCTCAAACTGCTTCAAGACACAGACTGGGGAAAGGGGAAAGAAGAGGCGATCGATAAGCATAAAATCACATCTAGATTATTTTGAATCAAAGTTTGGTTTTATCTGCTTTGGTACATGTGTAACAATGCAAAGAAGAGGAAAACAAGTAAATATAGTACTGCTCAAAGCCATCAAGTCACATCACATCCATTGTGTTATTGATAGATAGATTTGAGGTTTAGTTAGTATCTGCTTTAGTAACATGTCAAAACAAGCAACTATCCATCATCATCATCATCACCACATAATATTCCAAAGTTAATACTGGAATAAAGATTTTAAAAAATATACACAGGAAATTGCTTTGGGGCAAGTATGCAAGTTAAACTATGTGGCATAGAAAAAATATCTGAACCCCCCTCCCCAGACAGCATGGAGGGGTCGAGAAGCCCCTTCATATAGCCCCCCCCCCCCCTCCAACACACACACACACACACATACACACACACTGAAAGAACTCCCCTAACAGTGCCCCCCTGGCTACTTACTTGCACTGCTGAGGGTGGTGAGATAGTAGCCCCCTTCACCTGACAGCATAGATGGGTCTAGGAGCCCCCACATGTAATCTGCCTCAATCTCAATGCTCATCATGTCGCATTGCACCAGCACGTAGATCAGCATTGGAAGGAAGTCTGTGAACACGGTGAAAAGAAACATGCGGATATGTTACTGTTGATCTTCAATGTCATCAGATAATTTGCGTTCATTTGAAGAGTTAATGCTTTCAGCGTACTTGTTGATTGTTGCTGGACTTTGAATTATCATCATGGCTAAAAAAGGGATTACCGGTTATGTAATACATGTGATGTCTATTCATAAAGAATACATATGATTGTAATTCAAAAAGTATTTGTGTTTACCAATAATCATAATTATATACTACCATCTGAGGATAAAATGACTCATGAAGAAGTAAATTCTTAATAAAGGGTTTAGATGTAACAAATCTTTGTCTGCAAAATGGCAAATGTTGTGCCTACTAGACATATAGCATAGACATAGTCTGTTTAACCTTCAAGCAATGGGAGGCTGAGAGGCCCAAGGAAGGGGAGGAAGACACATGGAGAGGGGGATTAGGGTGTTTGTACATGAATAGGGGGTGTGGGAGTGAAGGGGGGGGGGACTGAGAAGGGGATTAGCATATATGGATATGGATTGAGACAGGGGGGTATAGGGTGTGAAAGGGTGATGATGGAGGAAGGGAGCTATGAATCCGAAGGAAAGTGAGAATAAAAAGAAGGGGAGGAGGGAGAAAGAAGGGAAGGACAAAGAAGGGCAGAGGTGAAGAAGAAGGAGAAAAGAGGAGGGGGTGATAACATTAAGGAAAGAGGGGGTCAGAAGGACATGAGCAAGGGAGAAGGGGGTAGGGGTGGGGGAAAGGGTGCTTAGTAAAGGAAGGAGACATGAGTCAGCCCATGCTATGTCCAACCTCCGACAAACATGTGACTTCATTCAAGAACATTGCCCACTTATCTCACAAGCCCATACTTAATCCTGCCACATTCAACTATCCATTCAGCCCGTCGCCAGCTCCTTAGGCATTAAGGGCTGCTTATGTTTTCAAATTTGTTTAAGGACATCCTACACACTGTTTGCCTCGAAGCGGTGACCCCTTTAATTGACCAGGTCAGCCAACCCCAGATTATGCCTGGATCACAGAGATCATTACATTTTCATCTAATCGCTCCCACCCACCCCGCCCTCATGTACGGCCTCTCTGACCTTAAACATTTCCTTTTCAAATTTTCTTAAAGTAAACCACTCTTCATAATAGTCTTTCAATGGCCTCACCACATAAATTTATTATTTTTTTCCTTTCAAAGGATGATGTTAATTGGCATGTCTTCTTTTACACTACAATGAAAATAAAAGTGAATACTAATTGGCATGTTCAAAGCAAAAAAAAAAATGAAGTGGTCTGGAAAGTCTGTCCTATAACTCCTATCTTATTGTGTGGTATGTACTAGGTCATGAGAGCACAATGGATGACTTGTATAAAGTACCCTGAAGTCAACTCACCATCAGCTCCCATTGAGTTGGTCACATCTCTCCCTGTGTTCTTGTCTCGTACCTGAAGGCAAATAAATTATAATAAATAAATAGAGTTCAATTGACATTCAAGCCCACAATACACATTTTCAACTTCCTCTTCCTATGGCATGGCATCCTGGAACAAACTCTGTAATGTCATAGCCATGTGCTCTGTCTTATAAAGAGTTGCACTTCCTCAAAATCAATCACAAGTCTTATCCCCTAATGTATAGAGTTACTATTGATATTGATTGCAAGTCAAGCTGCCATCAATCACAATTCTTTATAAGACAGGGCCCTGGGGGTTGTTTATTAGACAACACAAACCTAATTAAACAGAGAATGAAAGCAGCTA
Source organism: Arbacia lixula (assembly GCA_963669155.1). Taxonomy (NCBI): domain Eukaryota; kingdom Metazoa; phylum Echinodermata; class Echinoidea; order Arbacioida; family Arbaciidae; genus Arbacia; species Arbacia lixula. The sequence continues at coordinate 28,441,553 of OZ022577.1, read as the reverse complement.
GTATGTGTAAATATAATCCTTTGTTGTAGTATCATAAAAAAATACCACCAATTCCTATGATTCTTAATGTCATAGCAATAACCCTAGAGGGCAGTACAATTCCCGGCATAGAAGCAGGGCTAGGTCACCACTGATTGGTGCCAGGAATCAGGAGGAGAGGTCAAACAAGCTGCTTACCGAGTTGTAGATGGCAGAGACAATCTGGAGCAGCAAGTCCAACTTCCGGAGGGGGGAATAGGCTTGCTCCAGCTGGGAGAAGAGCCGTTGAATCTCCTGGAGGTCATCCCCCTGGGGTGGGATGTAGTTAGCCTGCGTAGGGGAAAGCACAATGGAAGGTTAGTCATGATGCGGGTCACTGGAAGGGTAAGGGGAATCTATAAATGATTTCAGATTGTCATATACAGTTGAAGTAATAAAGATAGATAGAGAGAGGGGAAGACAGACACATGTAGAGAGAGGCACACAGATACAGACAAAGAATGAAAAACAGTGATGCACATATAGAGACAGAGGGACAGACAGACAAAGAGATTTAAACCACTAATTTTGTGGTACAGTACCATTCTCCCCGACCCCCAAATCCAGTCAAGGATTTAATCTGAGTAGACAAATGCATAAGCCCAAGGCATTCAAATTGGTCTGAATAGAAACTATTCATTTCAATCCTAAATAATTGCTGAGGTACGCTGTGATACAGCCACACTGGAGACGTCTTGAGGAACGGCTTACCTTGATTCCGAGCTCCTCCGGTGTTTTCGTCTTGGCTTGGAGGAAGTTCTCATCCATGAGACGCATGTTCCCGTTCCTGCAAGGCAAAGGAGCCACATCACATATTCAATTTCTGCTCTACAAATCAAAGCATAGTTATTTCCACACATGAAAGGTATTTGAGTGATTTCACAATCTCATATGTATGCACATAGAGAAAGACAGATACAAAGTTAGCTTGGTTAATTCAGTATTGTTCCTCGATTGCTGATAGGAATAGGAAAAAATAGTTTCTTAACTATATTTTTCAGGTATATTGGCCTGTTTCATAAACTCCTTCTGACCCAAATAAAACACTTCTACATATAAAGATTTCTGTATGCATCTGGTGCAAAATGTCACAGTGAAACAGAAGCGTTCACTCATTTTACGTCAGATAAAATAATCCTTTATAGAGTCTGAGTGCATAAATCTAAATCTTTATTTTTAATCAGCACCAGCCCCATATGAACAACAATCTGTTTAAGGGGCTTGAAGAAACTTTCTGAGTTTATAAAAGTTGCTGTGATGAGCTCACCTGTTGTACTCGTTTATACAGCTCATGCCGATGTCGGACTTGAGAGGCGCTAGTACACATTGATGAAGGGCTCCCTCTATGATGGCTTCCAGCGAGGCCAGATCAAGCTCACCCATATGCTGCAAGATAAGGGAGCAACAGTACCAATGTTATCAGGACGTCATATACACCATTTTTTATATCTCACTGCTGTACCAGCAGAAATTAACATGAATTTTTAAATGATGTTATTATATCATTTACCCTTCTCATTAAATTGCAATGAAGATGTGCACCAAGCCAATATTTTTTTCAAAGCCTGGTAATGCAAGTGTTGCAACCTAAAACCATTGAGGTGGCTGGTTGGCCTTGAAATAATTCTAATTTTATCTAATTCTTTTAAAGTTAATCATTCAATTGACTCACTTTATCGATGATGACATCAATCTCCGGCTCCCTCTTGTTGAGGAGGTAGTTCTTAGTACCGCTCATGAACTGCCTGATGCTCCGCAGGACAATCTCTGGCTTGTCCGTCTCGCACTTCTCCTCCTGCGTCCGGATGAAGCTGTGGATCAGGGCACCCAGGCCGATATTCTTGTTGTCTGCCACTCTAAGAAGAAAGGAAAGGGGGATGTAAATATTAACATGAGAATGCATGTGTCAAGGAGAGGGGGGGGGGGGAGTTTTCAAAGATATGCACTTGATCACAACTCGGTATATTATAACATAGGTGATTGCACTTATGATTATTTCAGATTAATAGCAACTCTAATGGGACAAAGCTCAGATGTCAAGAATAGAACACCCAGGTATGCAGTGTATTGTGTTCACAGAGAATCTTTGCAGCATATTTAAGATCTTAAAAATTCTTTCAGGTAATGTTCGATTTTGAGTTAAAGTGAGAGACGTTAAACACTTGGTTATGCTATTTTAAAACAAAAGTTAAGCATTTTTTCAAAATATAACTGAAAATATTGTTTGAGCATGTTAACATGCTTGATAACATTTGATGCATATTCACACAGATGATATACCAAAAGTAAAGCCTATTGAAGGGGTGTGAGAGGGATGCATCTTGACCCCCCCTAGTTACCTTGAGATTGCATCTTGGATGTCCTCCTGGGGGTCCCTCTTCTTGTTCTTCTTGGACAGTGCCCGGTTGATGTGCTCTTTGGCTCCTCTTGACTTCTTCTTGGCTGTAATGCATACACAAAATTCAATGTGAGTTACATAATACCTTCATCACATTTCTGTTACATATCACTGGTTAAATTGAAAGCAAACGACGTGTGCTAGATTTCAATAAAACAAATTTTACAATAGAGTACTATTATAATAGTAAATGAAAATAAACTCCAAATTTGCTGCATTTATCACCTTTTACTCCTACAAATTGTAAGAAACAAAACATTTCAAGTCAGGTATCCATAGAATAAAAAATGAAAAACGTTTTTAGGAATAACTGAACAATAGAGGATTTTAGTAACAAAACTGAAGTGATCACAAAAGAATATGGTCACAAATTTATATGAAGCATTTATTGAAATGTACTGCCAATACATAAGCTGTCATCAGACTTGAATGTTAATAGACAAACTACTTCTGATATGGATCACATATGAAATGCATACATAGATATGCATGCTAAATCAAGAGGGAAAAGTGCTGGATGTAAGTACAGTTAAAGCGTGTCGAGACGGCGGGGGTGAAAGTGTTCTTGACTAGCGCAAAGCAATCAACAGGAAATTTGTGCCCTTCCAGGACATTATGGTGATCAGGTTTTGGGGAAGATATAAAACGGCCTGCGCGAGGAGAGATGGCAGCGGAGGTCAACTCCCAGGCTCTGACATGAAGGGAGCCCTCGCTTGATGTATGGCGGCCTTATGCAGGGATTCTACTGGGTTTAGTTGGAGGGACACGACACCCTAGGAATTGCGTAGGGGAATTAAAACAGATGAAAAGATGGAGCAGGGAATATAGCGTGGATTGTGCCTTACAAGGAAGAGAGATTTTCATCTTGACTTATCCGTAATAATTGTTTGATGGAAAGAGCATCCCTTTTACAATGAAATCACTCACAACACCATATATTTTAATATCCTCAACTGATTTCAGTTGATTGATAATCAATCTACAATTTCAAGTTTTCTTCATATACTATTTACACCTCTACTGCCTGCATGTGGTCATGGCAATTTATGATGAAATGTGTTCACAAAAATAAAACATCAGTAAATGTGACTGACTTTCTTCCCATGTTCCCATGAAATTATAACTCCTTCTGAAGAGCAACAATGAACATATAAATACGCCTTATAAGGCAAGATTTGTACTTGTATATTCTCAAATTGTACTTAACCCATATGATGCAGGACATATTTTACAGACATTATATAAAGAGAAATATCAACAATTAATGCGGAACCTAGAAACCAACTCTGCCACCCTTTGACTACTTACATTAACCCTTCCAGAACCAGACAAAATGCTGCTCTTTGGGATTTGTGTACACTACTGCTGACAACAGACACACAGGGTACATAAAGACTTAAGTGAGAGTGACAGTTTTAGGTGTGACCGTATCACACACAGTCACCTTCTACTCGTCTTGTGTGAAGGTGTAACTCCAGGATTAATGGAGAACGACAGACATGGGTCATCACCACGGCGCAAGTTGTCATTTTCGGTAATTAAACCTCAAAGCTGACTTGCGCATCGCGCGACGATGACGTCGATCAGACTATCCCTCCTCAGGCACTGTTAGTGTCATGAACATACACCTACGAAACCTCCCGTCATTGCTTATCATCGCTTGAACTCATCAAGATTTCATTCAAGAGAGTCTCTCGCACCGGTAAGTAAGCGATAGCGGGGATTACCTATCGGATGACTGCACTTGCACTTCCCATTTGGAGTGAGGAGGGAGCGTCTGGGGTATTTTACTCAGTCATCGTCGCAGGACGAGATATGGATGGAAGAGTCATCTTGCGATCTTGGCCTATAAGTTTAACGTAACCTAGATCAGACTTCTGTCGAGCTATTATGATATACTGACATCATCAGAAGGGAGAGGGACTGAATTTGAAACTGCTTGAGTTCAACTTGAAGGTCAATGACTGTCTACCAAAAACATGTATACTAGCGTTATTAATGCAATGTTACACAAGGAAATGAAGAGAGAAAATAAATATCTATACAGAAGGAGAGAGGGAATAATACAGCGAAGTACAAACATCTGGTGAGATAAAGAGAGAGAGAAAAAAAAAAGAGGGAGAAAGAGAAGATATAGAGATAACATGAGAGAGAAAAAGAGAGAGTAATAAAAAGCGAGAGAAAGAGAGAAAGAAAGACAGACATAGAGAAAGAGTGTGTTTCAGGAGAAGATATGTTTTAAGGTCAAAGACTGACATGACAGTCTGACAATTTGCATCTATGAGACAAACCTAGTGCCATCATAGCTATTCACATCACAAGGTTTTTAATCATAAAACTGTGTTCTAATGGCTCATGAATGTCTTGTGACAGGATACCACAAATGTGTTATCTGTTTTCCGGGAAACGATACAAGTCCCATTACAGTCCAAACACACTTCAGTACACGTAGATTAATTTCCTTTTACTAAAAATGAGGTCACACACAATGTTTTGGCAAGTCTCATGGACATAGGCAATAAGTGACCTGAGATGAACAGATTATGTTCTCAGGAACAGACGAGCTGGTTGAAAAGGTCGGATATGTGCTGGTTATAGAAATGAAATGTCATTATGCGCATACAATTATAATATATACTACAGCATAAACATAAATGTCTGAAAGCTACAGGGAGCTGTGAGTCTTTATTGTAATGTATATGGCATCTCTTGATCCAACAAATTGCACTGTTGAACTTAAAATGATCGATACAATAGCAGGATGACAGTGATGTGGTACAACATTCATGGGAAGCTGATAAACATGGTATCTCGCTGCCAGATTTTGTAAACAAGTTTGGGATTTGCCACAAAATGTTCCCATAGAAAGCGGGTCACCAGGGTGCTTCTAAACTTTACACTAGAACACAACATACATGCGGGACGGAAACGCCACATGTTCGGATGGCGTGTGGCTGAGGGGCAATCATAGGATATGACTGTGTGATGATAATGATGATGATGATGATGATAATGATGAGAAAGAAAGCACTTCCATGGAGTGGTGTAAGGGTATGGGGGAATCTGATTCATGTCCCAGCCAACCACTAGACTGGCTGGCTGACTGGCTCCCAGGTTCAAAAACAGGATGCGGAGGATTAAAAGGTTATTATATGATACGTTTCGGCCACCTGTAACAAGGCATGTCTAACTATCTTGTCTATGCCTGTTCTCCATGTGTTACATCATGTCTGGGTGATCAACGATTTGCAATGACCGGTAGATTACCCCTCTCCTTTCTCTCTCTCTATCTCTCCCAGACCTCTCTCTTTCTCTCTCTCTCTCTCTCTCTCTCTCTCTCTCTCTCTCTCTCTCTCTCTCTCTCTCTACATTATGAAACATCTGGGTCATCAGTGGCTTATAGCTTCTACTGTATGTCCCCCTCTCTCCATAGAGAACATACACAAAAGCTAGAAAATTATGTTACATAACTATATCATGTTAACTGGGTATAAGTGTATTTCCTGATTTCGAGTGGGTTGAGTTCAAAATAAAAATCAGGTGCCAATGCTTCATCCCTTTGATTAAATCAACAGAAAAGAGATAATGACATATCACAAACACTGACCCAAAATATGTGCTCCAATCAACATATTCGATGAGAAGTTTGAAATCTTGTGTAGCTATGTGCTGATGACACAAATCCTACCCCCACCCCATACAATGCTCAGCAGTCTACATAAATTATATCAAAGAAGTAATGCCCATTTGACCATGTGAACACTGCAGATACAGGGAACTCTGTAAATTAAATATCAAGATCATACGCAAAATAAAATCATGTGATTCGCATACATGAGAGCGCAAAATATCTGAATGAAAAGCCAGAGGATCTGGGCTGAATGGTTCAGAGCGTTCCGACTATTTCCCTTGTTCTCCTGAAATCCGTTCACCATGGTAACGCAAAAAACATGTTGTGTGAACAATTCTCCCGTGTATGGGGAAGGGGAATCAGGCAGTCGGTGACATCCTTCATGGTTTTACCGCAAGGAACCCTCACCAGCTTTTCATGTTAAACCACATAAGACTCTTGGGAGCTAGAAGGGAAATTACACAAAACGAGTCATGGTCGGGCGTTTCGGTGTAAACCGTTACACAATGTATGGATAAAACATGAATTTTCACTTTTTGCCACTTTCAGATAAGTGAGAGTGAACAAGGAATCAATTATTTATCGGGTGTGAAACACTCATTGGGGAGCAAATAGGATATAACACAAGAAACGAGTCCTGACAACAAGACTGAGCTACAGTACTCTCTATTTAAGTTTTGCAATAACCCCGTCCAAAGTTCAAGGGAAAAGACGAGACTGAAACACAGTTCTGAACTGCAGCTGGGTTAGGTTCAAATGAGTTTGCCCTTGTACAGAGCTGAGAATGATAGCAGCCACCAGGAAAACAACAGGAAAAAGAGAGCATATTTACATCCTGTTGACAATTTTCACTCACTGACAAATGCAGCCCTGGCAATCGTCTTGGATAGAAGGTCACGTAAACAGGCGGAGATTGCTATGCTAGCTTTGTAGATAAATCCCTGTAACTTAAAATTGTTTTAAACCAGGTCTTCTAGAGAACCACGGATAAACCAATGTTAAATCTCTGATGAAGACACTCTTAAATTTGGTAGTAAACACCAGATTGTTGTGAGCAAAAGAACATTGTTAAAAGCTCAATAGTTATTTGTGCATGTTAAGAAGAACTAATTTGAATATATTAGTATTCTAAACATTTATTGTCACTACCGTATGTCAGACCTTGGAAAAATTTCCATTGCAGCTCAAGAAAAGTGATTTGAGATTATTTCTTGTAGAAATCTCATGAATGTTACTCTGCGTCAAACACATAAATGAGTAATAGGTGTATATAGAGCCAATATCTACATAAAAGAATAGCAATTTGAGAGCATGATGCACAATATATCATAGATTACATACATGCAATAAAATGACAATGAGAAAAGTTTGAGCAGTAACTTACCAAGTACTTTAAATTTGTCGAAATGTGACCGACCAGATCTATTCCTCTTATAATCCTTCTTCTCTCCTTCTCTCGATTGTTCAAATTCACTGTCTTCCGACCTTTCACCAATGCTGACGGACTGACTTAGTACAAGATGGTTTCCGTTCTGGTTTTCCGTGTAGGGAATCCCTGCAGATGGCGATGACATATCGTCCAAATCCGAATCGGATGAATTGTCTAGGGAATCGTCGAACGAATCACTGCGAAATGCAGGCGATGGCATTGTCTGGTGGTGGTGCTCGAGAATGAACGGTTCGATGTCGTGCCCGCCGATGAGCGGCGAGCCTTTGACATCGCATGGAGTCCTGGTGGCAAGACTTGGCAAGGGAGCCATCTTGCAGCTGGCCTGGCTGTTGTTGTTGTTGACGATCGTTGAGATGGGAGAGGACGGCGGAGAGCGATACGTGTCCGACAGCGTCACTGCTCCAATACCATACTGCAGGTTGTGCAGCGTGTAGTCTCTCATGAGTGTCTCGTCTGACTGCGGGTTGCTGTGTGGCACGGCTGCTGAAGAGGGAGCTTGGGCGTGCGTCTGTGGTCGGCTGTATGCTGACGCTGCTTCTGCTGCGGTTGTTGTTGTTGTTGTTGCTCCTGCGCAGAGCGGGTCAAACTCTGGCAGTGCTGTGCGGCCTGTGGAGTCACCACTGCCAGGCTGGGCTGGCTGCAGGATGTTTTGTATTTGCTGCTGCTGTTCGGCTGCTGCTGCAGCTCCAGAGAACCAGAGTGAGTCAGCAGTGGTCACTGCGACCCAGGCCGAGGTGGCTGTAGCAGGTGGGGGAGGGGCCGAGTAATTGGGCATGGGCTGCGTTAATAAGGCTTGCTGCTGCTGCTGCCAATTGTGTACTGAGCCTGACACCGGCTGCGAGGCACTCTGCACAGGCATACCCCAAGCCTGGCTTCCTGTAGTAGGCTGCCCATATCCTGCTGGTACAGCGCGCACGGGCTGCTGTGTGGGTTGAGGCTTCCCATAGGTGGTGGCTGCTGTTGCGCTGCGCTTGGGGGGCAAGGGGGGCTGGTCGTATGGCTGCGAGTACTCCACCCCATCACTCAATGGCCGCACCATGGACCACGTATACTTCCCTGGCACAGACGGCATCATGTACACGTCCAGCGATTCCACATCTGTGGGCGGGGGTGGGGGTGCGCAGTTCGGCGGGGGGTACCGCTGCTCCGTGGTGGAGGTCACAAAGTCAAACTCGCTGGCGCTGCTGAAGCGCATGTCCTGCCGGTCAAACTCTGAAGGGGGCCTTTGGCTACCCCGGTACCCGGCCCCCATAAACCCGCTGCTTATTCTCTTGTCCCCCCAGGCAAACCCGGTCAAACCATCCAAACTTCTCGGCCGCTTCTGAAAAAACGTATTCTCCGTGTCTGCATTCTCGTAGATAACTGGAGGACCAGTGATGATCCCATACACACCGCACGTCGCTGGCGTATTCTCCCGACTATTGACAGCGATATTCGCAGAGGGCACTCCTGAGTTATCATCAATGGGTTTTGTCCTGGTGGGTGCACCTTCTGACAGGCTTTGGTTGAGGGCAGGCTTCTGGTAGCTGGGCAGGCTAAGGACAGCCGGCATGACCCTCGGTGGGTCCAGGAGGAACAGGTCTTGCTTGGTAGTCTTGGTTGGAGACTTGCTGTGGACCGACGTCCAGAAGTCTGGGGACAGAAAGGAAGAGAAAACAAATTGAAGGAAACATTTAACATAACAAATTCAAACTACATGTAATAATCACATCTTCAATAAAGGCAATTTGAAAAGCAAAAAGTAATTGACATGTTTATCTAACATCAAGAAATCAAACTGATACTCACATCTCCAAAAAATACATTTTGAAAATCATGAAACATATTGACAGGCTTATTCAACATCAATAAATCAATTGTATCAATAAATGCAAGTTTTCAAACATATTGATTACAAACTCACACCTCATCATATTAAGAACAATTAAAGCTTGATTTAAAAAAATAGAAAAGCAGATTGGTGAAAGTTTGAGAAAAATTACAAGAATTTTAAAAAAGTGTCATTAATAGCCACAAGATTTCATGGCTAAATTCATTTGTTTCACATAAATTATTTACAAGGGGATGCCCCTTGAAATACATTATGTAGGCTTGTCATATTTTTCTTGAGCAAAATGCACTTCAAAGATTACCGTTTTAACTGATTATTTGGCCTTGTACTAGCACACAATGCACAAAGTAGTCAAAGCATAGCATAAAGTGTATGGTTGTGCTACTTAAGACATCAAATTGGCAATGCAATCCTCATCATAAATGAAACATGTGCACAATATCAAGTGAATATTGTCTGCAAACTGCCATTCCTGGCGTATTAATATATGCATTACTGTGCTTCCTATAATAACGGCGCCATGCAACTCGACCTATTATCTCAGCCCATGCTCAAGCAAATAAGGCAAGATTTTCACTTCCTCCCTGACAAGCCTCAACAAGACGGCTTTGCGTTGTTAGATATCCCATCCATCCAGCACTACAGGATGTGATATTTATCGGCGCTAATTAATATGTAGACATCGATCATTGCGAGACATCCTTCTGAGACATAGACAGCTATGGTAAAGGGGGAGACGCTTTCTCTATGACCTTCACTTTTCTTTCCCCTTTGTGAATGAATTGAACTCTAATACAGCAGCTTCCAGGTGGCCCAACATAAACAAAAATTTACAAAAATGGATCAACATGCTCCTTTAAGGCATCTATCTGTCTGATACATCTCTGATTTTTTTTTTACAGTAATGTCTGCACTAACTGTTTGCATACCAGATGAAATATTACTCAATGGGTTATGCATCTATTACCATTTGCATCAATGCCTCTTACCTTAAGATATCAATCTAGCTGATGCCCTGATTATAAAGATAATAATCCACTCCTGTCCAGTAAGTTTATGCAACAAACTTAAAAAGCTACAAAAAACAGTACATGTATTGTGAAAGTGTGCTGGAATTAAAAATACAACTTCATCTTTTCAATTGGTTTTATGTTCTTCTTCATCAGTGGGTCAAATGTCATGACATAATACAATCACATACATGTAGTACAGGTACATACAGGTACCACATGGTACCTAACATTGTATTATTTACTCTCCTACCATTGCAACCTCACCATGACAACCATGCCAATGAACATATAAATCAAGTTCATTAAATATTCAATTTGTTCTTCTTTGAGACAAGGAATCTCACTCTACTTGGAAAGTTTTCCAATCAATAAATTAATGAGAAGATTTGTTTACAACTCAAAGGGATCAGACTAAGTTATTTAGGGTATAGTTATATATCAAACTTTACAATTATGAGCAGCTCAGCAATTTAACCACATTAAATGGTCCACCTGTTTAACAACTAAAAATAATTCAAGAAACTTGTTCTAGGCATGGACTAGCTCTATGACAAATACAGTGGTGCACTAGTTTCAACTCACAAACATCAGGATAACGTAGAGAAGAGGGAAAACACAGAGAGGAAAACCTCGCTAATTAAGACAAAACAAAGACATCCACAACAAAGAGGGAGGAGTTGAGCAATTAATGACTCTGCCCCGACATTGGGAGTTTCCTGTTGATTCCGCACAGAGCGGCAACTAGCTGGGGGCAGAGGAGGGGGATGAGAAAGCGAAGGAGGAGGAGGAGAAGAAGAAGGAATGCCGGGAAGGGTAAAGGGGCTATTCTCATATCCTTGAGAGCACAGCCAGACAGAGTCAACACTCTGACAACTGTTCAACAAAGCGCTTTTGTTTTTTCGGTGGGAGGAAGAAATTTGTTGTTGGCCAAAAATGCAGCCATGGGACCTTTCACATTGGAAACCTCAATTCTTTTTCTTTTATATGATGAACAGCTTAAAGACTAAGATTTTATCAAGTGAATTTGCTGTGTATTTCAATAAGTTTAAAACATTATGTATAATGTAATGTATAATATATCGTAAATACATATCTTTACTGGATATTTTTAAAAAATAAGCTATGTGTATATTGTTCTACGTGTTAGAACATTAGAGCTCAAACATGCAACATTTGCCCCTGGTAACCTTTTTCGACGGATGCAACTTCACAAATAGTGGAAAGATTGGGGGTCACTTTGAAAACAAATCAGAAATACAAAACAAAACCAGTGAATTTACTGCTGGCATATAATACAGGTATTTTTTTTCATGCATTGTTTTTATTATTTTGTTTTTTTTTCTGTCACATATCGGTATAAATGTATATGAATATTTTGGAAATACTACATGTCAAGACTAGGAAGACACATGGAATAATACACGCCCACCTTTTCATCCTTGACCCAAACATCACCATTTGAGGCTTCTAAATATGGCCCTTCTTTCCTTAATTTCTCCCATCATTAATGATGGAAAGATTATTTATTCCTACCACACAACATGCATAGCCTTTTCCAAATGCAAATTGCTATGTAACTATCAACAAAAGCCACTTCACATTTAATTCTACACATAGTGACAAACTGTACTATAACCATGTCTCTACATAAAGACATGTGGTTTGACAACTTTCAATGGTGAAACACGCAAGATTTTAAAGGCACTGTGTGGTAAGGAACTATGTCTTTGAAAAGGTTGCTCGATCCAGCCCAAATCAGAAGAAACTTGTGACTTCCTCTATTACAAACCTCTGGCAAAAGTGCACATCATTATCCCTCGCTCTGATTAAAGGGCATATACTGTACTGGGAAGGCAAAAAAGCCTTCAAAAGGTAATTGTTAGCAATCTTCTTGCCAATAGTCTTAAACTAATGTATTGTCCATTTTAGAAGCTTGCTGAAAGTTATTTGCCCTCAAATGATCCAGATTTGGAGAAATTAATAATTAATGATTAAATCCTCAAAATGTTCGGGCCGAACATTTTGAGGATTTGTGATTTAATCACTCATTACTCCACATGTAGATCATTTTAGGGCAAATAACTTTCAGCAAGCTTCTAAAATGGACAATACATTAATTTAAGACTAGTGGCAAGAATATTGCTAAAAATTAGCTTTTGAAGGCTTTTTGGCCTTCCCAGTACAGTATATGCCCTTTAATCTCGACCTAAGCTACACAGGGCCCTCTCAGTGAACGTGAACATGTTTGGTAGCAGATAAACAGGAACGCCTACCACAGTTTTGAGCATATGTACATTGCTCATAGTGCTTCCCTTGAAGAATCCTAAACCCTCCGAGCAAGTCTCCTTTAATGCACAACAACCAAGTGTTAGGTTGTCCATCTAGAAACTAATCTACAGTTGACATCACAGATACTTGTTGATAGAATGGGGAAGTATAGATTGTACCGCTAATGATAGTTTTGATTTCACTTTAATACCTCTTCTCAAGAAAAGTGATAGTGTAAATCAAATTCTCACCTTCGTACAAGTATACAAGATTGATACAGATGTACTGTAGCTCTCAGATACGTTATGAAACCCATGACTAACATATACACAGTTTGCTAATGTACTATCCTCCTTGAGTAACCCACAACATGCAGCTCATAAGGTATACTGTGTATAGTTGAATTAACATGCACATATACATAAGTAGGTCTGAAGAGAGTGGATTTTGACCAAATACTTTTCAGTTATTGTGAGTTTATGATTAATGTAGAGAATAAACATGGATAAGAATAAGTTAACCTAGGTTGAAACAGCTGCAATATATCATATAAGGAGATTGAGTAAAGATAATAGCTTGTGTATGTATGAAATGAGCCATTTCAGGTGAAAGTGCTAATGTCTACTTTTTATATACTGATCACAGGTTGTGAAACCACTAAACCATCTGCAAAAGATAAAAAAAAAAAAAAAGCGATTTCCAAAATATAGGATCTGTTTATAGCAGGTACAATGGCCTCTACCCAAATCAGCATCTTCTAAAACAAAGTAGCATCTCACTAATGTGTTTACAATGTAAATAAATTAAAGTGGAAATGCTTTTAAGTTCCAAATACAGGTGAAAGGCTGTCAAAAATAGAGGTGGCTTCCTTTTTCCAAGTTATCATGAGCTACCAACGTGCATTGTGGCCTTGTCAAACGGATATTAGCCTTGTGAAAGGCACAGCTGTATGAAATGGTGGTTGATCAGGGATATAGCCCCCTTTTTCCCCCATCCCCCCCCCAAAAAAAAAAAAAAAAAATAACAAAAAAATTGCAATAAACTATGAATCTGGATACATGAATCCCCCCAGCACAGTTGAACAACATTTGGAGAAAGACAGGGGGAAGGGAGACTGAGGAGAGGGGAAAGAGTGAAAGAGAAAGAGAGAGAGAGAGAGAGAGAGAGAGAGAGAGAGAGAGAGAGAGAGAGAGAGAGAGAGAGAGAAGGGGGGAGTAGAAAGGGGGGGTAGGAAGGGGGAGGAGAGATCGAGGGTGAGTTGGAGAGAGGGTAAAAGGAAGAGAAAGGGAGAGAAAGGGCAAGAGTGAATAAAGGAGAGAGGGAGAGAGAAAGATAGAGAAAGATAGAGAAAGAGAGATAGAGAGAAGAAAGAAGACGAAAGAGAGGACAGAGAGAGTTCATATATAGTTTAAAACATACCCCCCCCCCCTTCAAATATTAACTCTAGCCCTAACAACCTACTCCTGTGATATAAAGTCATAAAGCTGTGGTTTCATTCACACCTATATTGACTTACCTGGGTGAGATATAGGCAAGACTTTCCGTGATTATATAACTGGTTGAGAAAGGTTCTCACGATTGTTTCAGATAAGAAACAACAACCAGAGAGGACATATTGTTTCCTTTTTCCCAATAAAACCTCATGTGCTAGTTAAAGTCTGTCACGCTATCTCATTTACAAACAGTGAACGGTTAATCAGCTGTAGTTTCACAGAAAGAGAGAGGAAACAATGACATGCACAAACCCAAATTGAACTGTATCATGTACTTTTTGAAAAAGAGAGCATCAGAACAAGAACACAAAATATAAGGGAAAGGAAAAAACTCCATAGAAATTTCTTAAGCTAATGCTTCTTACTTCTTGAAAATACATCTCATGCTGCATTCTTTGTATATCACATGATAAACATTACCCCCACCTTCATCAACTACTAGGACAAAACATAGACTATACACATTAAACACAGGGTCCCGTTCACAGGTCAAAACAAAATAACAATTGTAAAAACCACAGAAAATGGAAGAGGGTACCATATCAGAACTTCCTTCTGAAGAATAAACCTGGAAACTAACTTAACAGTGCATGCATTTAATGGGAGCAATCCCCCCCCCCCCCCCCCCCCCATCGCGCACTGACAGGGACAATAATGACTATGAATGAAGACTAATGTTGGTGTGTTTCAAATGTAAAAAGGGATAGTTTTTCACTTTTCCTGCCAATGTTTGTGAAGCTATAAACGTGAGATTTCATACACATTATGGTTAGGGTATACTGCTGATTCCTGCCTGAGTTTCATGAATTTTGCAAATGGAACACCCTGTCTGAAAATGACAACGGCAACAGCATTCACAGAAAAACAGTTGAAAATATCTACTCACTTAAGGGCAGAGTTCAAATATAGGGACTCTAATGATGTCACCACAAGGGCACATAGTCGCTACAAATTTCCAGAAGTCATGGTAGACTGGTCGCAGAGGGACTTTGGGCCTAATTGGTCACCAAATATTCATGATTACACACCACTCGACTTTACATTGGCTCAGCATGACACTGCAGTCTGCAACACTTCCACAGTTCACCTCAGTTGTATGAGCCGATAGGCTGGGTACGTGTTGTGAGTCCTCTTAAAGGCAAGGGGTAGTAGAAGTGGTGATGATAGCACTAATCATGGAAAAACTTTTCCCTCGCCATTTTTGGGTTTGGATTTTGTTTAATTTTTACTGATGACATTTTGATTTGAAATCCTGACAGAGAGAGAGAGACAGACAAACAGACGGATAGAGAGCGAGAGAGAGACAGAGAGACAGAGAAAAAAAGGAGAGAAAAATAGAAAAATAGAGACGAAGAGAGAATAAATGAAACAAAGAGAGAAGAATTGAGTGAAAGGGAAAAAAAGACAATAGAGACAAAAAAGAAAGAGAAAGAGAAAGAGAGAGAAAGAGAGAGAGAGAGAGAGAGAGAGTGAAGGGGGGAAGGTGTGTCCAAATTTGGGTTAAAAGCCATTTTTGTCTTCTCCTACTTTGTCTATGAGCAAAACCTTGAAACTACCACTAACAATGATGGGAACTCAACCAAAACCCTGTTCCTTAAGCAATTTCTTAGTCCCAACCCTTAACCCTAAACCCACAACTCCTAGTTCTGCAGATTTAGGAGAAGGGATGGAAGGGGGGGGGGGGGGTAAAACCCAGCCTTTCCCAGGGACCATACATAGCCTGTGACATTGGGGATATTGATTGACTGACTCTTATTGACACACTCACTCCTTACCACTCTGGCTAGAAAGCCCTGAGCAATAGACCCAACCATGAGGTGACGGCCTGTCACGGCTGCCCTCAATGACAGATGAGAAAGGTCAGTCTAGTCTCACTTCAGACATGACTTTGAAATATATTCCGTCCTTGTCACGCCATTATCTGTTGTCACACCGTTATCATTTTGAATGATGTATCACTGCATCAGCATAGCTGTGGTAGAGTCAAATTAGGGTAATATTTCTAAATAAAGGTTTAATTTTTGTTTAATCTTTATAGCACTTACATATTCTCAGTTTTCAACAATAGAGCAACACTCAATGCAGAGGAAAAGTTTTCACAAAAGCTTTGATCATCTCAAGGACCCACATCCCAATCAGCTCACATGATATAAGATGAACCCTCATAAACGAGAATGATACTTGACTACGTGCCATAGATACAGAATCATTCAGTTCTGAAAAAAAATTGACTGACATGAATACACTTGTAAACATCCTCCTCGAAGGCCAACCGCAAACTCTCATTACAATATCTGTAACGAACATAACATCCTGATTCCTGATCCAAGACTATCCTCCAATTAATCCCACTTAAAGCCCAAAGTTGCATATATTCCCCTCCTAGCGAGCTGCTAGAGGGAGGGGTGCATTCGTACTCCCCTTGATCCACATCTGCTGACCCCCAGATCCCAATCCAAAGTGACGATTGACGTCAAAAGCAGCAGCTTTGAAAAGATCCTTTTCCTCATCAGAGAGAATGCGCCAGCTTCAGAGTATAAGATAGACAAGGCATAATTTGAGTCTTTAATTGTTCATGAAAGATGAGCTCGTAGAGAACATTTACAGCAACATCATCACAGTATGAGCCTGTTGGCTTACGGTGCTGTCAAGCAGGACTGTATATCTATCTTAGAAGCCGGATGTGATATCAACTCTCTCAGTACCAATAAATGGCAAATCCTCTGACTTTATTTGACGTTTCATGCATATATTGTCCTGAGAGGGTAAAGGGAAAGGCTAAACATGAATAGTGTTGGCATTTAGTGGCTGGTCCATCCTTATGGAACCTCAAAACACTCTCACCCAACTTTACATTTGAATAAAAACAGAAATAATCAGGGAAGCAAATAAGAGAAAGTTTAGTAAAATGTTTAGTAAAATATCACATCTCAAATTTGCATCACTCACTCTCTAAGCTCTTTATTTACAACTGCATATACTTTTCACAAGCATCTATTACCTCCCAATGTTGAACAAATACTAGTTTCCAATTGATTTTTTTTTAATGTTTTATGGGCCTCTTTACTTAACAGTCTATGAACTTTTCCCTCTAGAGTAGCTCATATCCAAAGTTTTCCTCCATTTCTATAGATCATCCATACCACGACAGCCCTTTGGACCCAAGTCAGAGACTGATCAGGGGAAGAAAGTAAAATGTTACGTGTATCCCATCTTTTCTCTCATATTGCATACTTCACTTTCTAGAAGTTTCACTCAACTCGCAATGATTGTTATTCTTCCTTCTCTCTCTTTACTTGAGTCAATAACCTTTCCTTCAAAAGAAACTAATATCAAAAGTTTGTCTCCCATTTTGATAGATTGTCTAATACCACTATCATACCAATATAAATTTGGACCTTTGGACCCAAAACAGTGATTAACCCTGTATAGAGAGTACTTTATATGTCGGTGTTAGGGACGTGCAATGTGTCACTTCCCCTGTAACCTTAAAATGAGAAGAATAGCAATTTCAGCTATATGACCACATTTCTCATCACTTCCCCTCCAAACTGTTGAACTTGGGTGGGAAAAAAAATCCCCCCCCCCCCCCCCCCCCCCCCGCTTCCACTTGTTTATTTCTGTGTAGAATGCAGCTAGCTTATTCACTGCATAACATGGTGTACATTTACAGTGCTGATGAAAGTGTTTCTCTGAAAAATACATTTAGAAAGACTTTAACACCTACAAACTCTTAGAACTTTGCAGTGATTGTGTCATTCATTGATACTACGGCAATCACAAACTCAAAGAGAATAATTTGCTAACCACAACACTGTGGCTGTAAATGGAAAGGGAAAACCATTAATAGAAATAAATATCGCAAATGACAAATATATAAGTTTAACCACTTCTGTTTTGCAATCCGTCATTCAGGCAATATGGTAACATATTTATTTCCTCTTATCTATAAATAATCTGTAATTGTGTCAAGCTACATAATCAACTGAAGGAAAGGAACAAACAAACTATTAATATACTGAATATGTCATCTGAAAGTGTTCCAGGAGTTCAGGGTTACATGAATTAGAATTTGGTATTACCCTGTACATAAACAAAGAACCGCAGTGACTTATTCTAGTATGAGTTGTCCTAATCCGAACTGGTCTTTGTCATTGTTGTAGATGATGATGAGGAAGTATCTGTTGAAGTCCATGATGAGAGTGTACAAGTACAGCATTAACAGTTTTGAAAGGACTCTGTGGTTTTATCATTTTGTGATATTTATCCACTTGGAAGGAGTAAACAAAGTGCAGTCATATTTCAATTTCATTACACAAGACTGCTCCAACTTTGTTTCAGAACTTAAAAATGAAAATATGAGATGAAATAGAAATAGGAGCATGTTGGTGATGGAAAATATGTGTGCTAGTTACAAAAGTTCTGCAACAAACTACTGGATTCTATTAGATGAAATTTCAGTTACATTTAACATAACATTGACCTTCATTTGATGATGTAAAAAACATGAACTCCCACTGATAAAAACCAGGGCCATGCTCCATATTAGGCTTTCAATTATTGTCACTCAACATATGTATTACCTCTAATCTATAAACAGATGTAGACCTGTAATTGTGTCAAACCACATAATCAACTGTAGAAAAGTAGCAAACAAACTACAAATATACTGATTACATCATCTGAGAGTGTCCAATGAATTCAGGCTTACATAAAGTAAGATTTGGTGTTACCCTAATAGGAAAAAGGTGATTTAATCTAATTTGAGTTTTACTAATCAGAAGTAAGCTTTGTTCTATGCTTTTCACACTGGCAAAAATTAGCCCCGTACTATCCTTAGCCCCGTACTATCCCTAGCCCCGTACTTTTTTTTGAAGCTTTTCACACTGGCATTTCTTAGCCCCGTACTATTTCTTAAACCCGACTAGCTTTTCACACTGTTCTCACTCGAAATCGTTAGCCCCGGACTTTCTCGACAGCTTATGAATATTTATGAGTGTACGTCTTGCACATCGGCTCTTTACCACTCCGTATCAAGGTCACTCGCCCATCAGGCCTTATCTCATTGGTCTCGGCGTTTCGGCCTTGAGAGCTGACACCGCATTTCCTTAGCCCCGTACTATTTTTCATTTCTGTTCACACTGGCGCTCTTAGCCCCGGACTATTCGGCTTGGCCCTGCAATTGCGGTGTTAGCCCTGCTTTTTTCCAGGGCCAAATAACCCCGGATTATTGGTGGGGCTAGCCTACTTTGGTAAAAACCAATGTGAACAGAAAGTGGTCTAAGCTTAGCCCCGTACTATAGGTGGGGCTAAGGCCCCCCCTTTGCCCCACCTATAGTACGGGGCTAAGGAAATTTTTGCCAGTGTGAAAAGCATATTAGTGTTGTAGATGATGATAAAGAAGTCTTTGTAGAATTGTAAAAATTTCATGGTGAGAGTGTACCAACAAACATTAACGTTCTTTTAAGCAAGCCGTCGTTGAATTCTTTTGTGATAATTATCTTCTCTAGGGGGTGAAGACAGAAGAGGAAATTAAAATTACGGGGAAAAGAAATGCATGCATATTTCATATTTATTATTACACAAGACTGCTCAAGCAAGAGATCACACACTTTCACAAACACTGAGAAAAAACAGACAGACTCTTTTATTCCCCCCCCCCCCCTTCCGCCCCTTTCCCCGTCATTCCCCATGACCAACCTTTCTCCAGCAGGGCCAGGGACTGGATCTCTCGCAGGTTCCTGGCGGCCATGACAGCCAGGGGAAGGGCCAGTTGGCATGGTAACCCACCCTCGGCGTGGATGTGGTAGGCGATGAGTTCATCCACCGTGGAAAACACCATGTCTTCCACCGCCAGCTTCACTCCTGAGGTTTGGCAGAGAGAAAGGGGAAAAGGAAGAGGGAGTCGATGAGTGGGAGCAATGATGAAAGTGAGAGAGAGACAGGCAGTGAATAACATGGTCAACCAGTGGACACGCATTTGTAATGCAGTCGTCATAACCAGAACTGAACATACACTACAGCTCAAAGGAATTGGCATAGGGAAAGGGAAAGGGAAGGACCTGCAGTTTTAAACCGCGGTATACACTGTCCAGATTAGCATGAAACATGATGCTTTTTAGGCTGAACTAGACAAAATATACCGCGGTTTAAAACTGCGGGTCGTTCCCTTTCTTCCCTTTCCCTTTCCCTTTCCCTATGCCAACTGCTTTGAGCTGTTGTGTGGATGAAGGTGGAGGGCCATAGCAGCTAGCCACGGACTTGTGATGGCACCTGATGAGTGATTGATTGAGCAACGATGTAAAAATTGAAAAAAATAATGAAAAATAAGCAAGAGATGAAATGCTCTGTTTATGTCGATATGACAGAAAATAACCACAAAAGTTGAATCTTTATCAATATATGTTTGGAATGAACATGCTTTTAAATGGCTACCATTACATATTCGCTTCATTGACAATAATAGAAAAAACATTTTTACTTAGCAATCATTGCTATCATTTAACATTAATTTAACATTTAACATAAGTCAACATCAATGTCACAAATTATGCACTTTTTTTTAAGGTAACAACACACAGCACCTGTAAAGAAATGACCACTGAGCTGAAATTGATAACGTCATTTAAGAAATCTTGCAAGTTACAAGTAGCCACCATCTTTATCTTAACTCTCCATCACATTAAAGTCAAGATTCATGACACAGCCTGCCAATGTATTGGACGAGCCTTGAGGTCAGTGCAAAGGAAGGTCCTACACAGCTCCTAGGCTAAGAAGGTGCAATTAAGGGAAGGAGGTGATATCGATAGATCCTGAGATGGGTTCAAGGGAGATTTCACTATTGAGGTCACCTCTCATTAAAAGTTTAATCAAGTATTAATATAAGAACAAGATATCTTGCAAATCCACTGGACAACCTCAAGATGAAAGCATATAAAGCCTTGTACCTTTAGACAAGAGCAAGGGGAATCTCAGATCTAAACAAAAGACTTTGCAACTCAGGTCCAAAACAGGAATCAAAGAAAAGTCATTCAAACTCAAACCAGTCATTATCCGGACACCACACACTGTACACATCAAACATGACACATCAAAACAGTGAGAGAGTGAGTGAGAGAGAGAGAATGAGAGAGAGAGAGAGAGAGAGAGAGAGAGAGAGAGAGAGAGAGAGAGAGAGAGAGAGAGACAGAGACAGAGAGAGAGAGACAGAGAGAGAGACAGATAGAGGGAGAGAGAGACAGACAGAGAGAGAGACAGAGAGAGAGACAGAGAGACAGAAAGACAGAGAGACAGAAAGACAGAGAGACAGAGAGAGAGAGACAGACAGACACAGAGAGAGACAGATAGAGAGAGAGAGAGAGAGAGACGGACAGAGAGAGACAGAGAGAGGTAGAGACAGACAGAGAGAGAGACAGAGAGAGAGAGAAACGGACAGAGAGAGAGAGAGACAGAGAGAGAGAGAGGGAGGGGGAGGGAGTGAGAGAGAGAGAGAGAGAGAGAGCTTGGAAGCATACCAAAGCTTCACTCCTCAAATCTGCCTTGATCAGATGAGCTGATAGCTAACTAGTGGCTATCTTCTAACCGATCTTTCTCCATATGAATAGACAGACATATGGAGGACATTTCTGACAATCAGAGAACACAATTGTCATGGCGATGATATGATGATGAGATGACATTTTTGTTTGTCATTCTCCATTCAAAAACAGATTTGTAACCTGGCGATAAATGCCCTGTTTGTGCACACCATGCAGCTGATAGAGAGCGCATCATAAGCTGCTTCAACATTAGCCATTGGAAAAATTTGATGGGTTAAAAGTACTCCAAACTGTGGAGTATTTTAGACTACATTTCACTTAAAATATTCATTTTATGTTCTTTGTTTATGTCACTTGTTACAATTTCTTTCTTCCAACTTTGAAACAAAATTCATTTATAATGAAATGATTATTAAACACTCATTTAAATGTTTGCATATTTTTGACACAATTCAAACTATCATAAAAAAGAATACTTATAAAAAATCAACCATCATAATTTCACGATCAAATTTTTATCATAGACACCTAGTCTCAAAGCCACAAATACTTTTAAGAATATCCTTAAAAAACAAAAAACCTTATTCTCTTAGTAATTGAACAGTGCCATGTTTGTTATAGATTTCCCTTTTCATCTACCACTAAAAAAAAGATGGACACAGATAGAGAATGCGCCTATAACAAAGAACAAGAAAGTAAAATAAATTGAGAAAAAACAAAAAAAGCCAGACGTGATTGTGAATACCGCTGCCACTTTCCTCACCGGGCTGAACTAGAACTAGTAAAAATGATCTTAATCTCATCTTCCTCTTACATTCACCAAACTAGAACTATTCATAGATAGCCTGGATTATGGGACACATGACCCCAGTTTGCGGAGGCGCGGATGACATCACAAAAACCCCAGCATGCAAAACTGAGACTATGATGTCATAAAGCCAAGGTGGCGCCGCTCGACTTCTGCAGGCCTTGACGTCATGCACTCCCTCCATTTCACGTTTCACGTGGTGTTGATCTTCTCCGTTACCCTTGTCGACTGCTGGAGGTACGAACGTCATTCTTTCACGAGCACAAACACCTCTCCCGAGGGAAAGCGGTGAAAAGTTTTGCTTTGGTATTCTGTTTCTTTAACTTGATCCTTTTTTCCTTCCTCTTTCTCTCAACGCACTTCAAAAATTTGGTTGTATGTGGGAACAGACAGCGGTGAATTTGTTTTCGTTTTGAACTTTGTTTGACTCCATTTCCCTTCCTTATTATCTCAATGCACTCCATAAATTTGGTTGTATGTATGTAAACCAGCTTTCTTTCATTTTATGTCCACATTCTATTGCATTTTGAGACTTAACATCTGATACACCAGGGTTGATGAACAATATATTCAAATTGATCCTCTGGTTACTAACGGTGTGGAGATGTGTAGTAAGTCAATGGAGGTGTCAAGGCCTGGTGCTGGGAGAGTTAAGGGGACATTCATCCCTTGTCATCACTGCAACTGTATAGAAATGTTTTTTTGTTTTTTTACTTAACCCTACCATTACTATTAGTATGGAGATGTGTTGTACGTCAATACATCAATCAGCACCCATCATCACTAGTGATGTGATGTTACGTTGTGATGTCGTATTATGATGTCATACCGAACTATCGGTCACAAGCTTTCCATGGTGTGTTTTTTTTTTTTCAAGAGCAGAGGAGAAGCAAACATCTTAAACCTTTTGTGCTTTATCAACACATAGTGACGTTATTCTGTGATGTCATGCCCACCTATTAGTCCCAAGCTTTCCATGGTATGTTTTTTCAAGAGCAAGAGCAAAAAACCCCACACAAATGTCTTAAAACTTTTGTGCTTCATCGCAGTCCTAAGGAATGCATCAACACATATCATCATGAGTGACGTAACTTTGTGATGTCACACTGTGATGTCATACTCAAATACGTACCGGTCTTAAGCTTAATGTGGGTTTTTTCCATGAGCAAAGGAAACAAACAAATGTTTAAGTTTTCAAGGTTCATGCAGCACTGAGCAATGCATATACACACATCACCATGAGTGACATGACTTTGTGATGTCACATTGTGATGTCATACTCAAATACGTACCGGTCACAAGCTTAACATGTTTTTTTTCCCCCAAGAGCGGAAGAAAGATTTCAAGCTTTATCACAGCACTTAAGGAATGCGTCAACACATATCGCTAAGAGTGACGTGACTTTGTGATGTCACGTCGTGATGTCATACCCAACTACCGGTCACGAGCTTTACATAGTGTATTATTTCGTGAGCGAAGGCCGCGCCCATGACCGCCAAAGTCAGAGGGGGGAAATCATTCATCTGTGACCAATGTCGAGATCAGAGGCGTTAATCCCCGGGGGAGTCGCATCGCAGTGGATTAGACCGGAGGGCTGTGAAGGCCGAAACGTGAGTAGAGGGGGAGACAATGCTGAAAGGGGTCATAAATAACTCTCATCGCAACTTGTTACAACATGTTACACTTATTGGAAGTGAACAAGTATCAGAAGTAGGTCGATGTACCATCACCATAACTGAGGCCTGATCTCAAAAATTCATCTATGGATTTTTGTACTTTCTTTGTATTGATCAGTAGCACTTAACCAATCTGATAAGTGTATTTAGGAGCATGTTTAGAGGGACTGCTAGCGTGATACCGGAAATGGCTATTGTTCAGAATTACATCAGAAATAAACACAAAAACCAAAACATGGTCAATGCTTAAGAAAAATCAAAACACAGTTTGGGTTGATAACAAAGACAATTAAATATAAACAAGTTATAACCCTAAGTTGCACTTCTCTTTAACAGGAAGAAACTTTTTTTAACTGGAGGGGGGAGAGGGGGAAATCACTTTGAAAAATGATTGCATAACATCAGTTTCCCATTAATGTGAGTAAGATCTTATGCCATACCTTACACTTCTTGCAATCTTGAAAGATTGTCATCAATGAATTTCGAATTCACATGACCACAACAGGATCCCAGACGCACTGCGACGACAGGCACTATGTACATGTGTAAAATACAAGATACAATGACCGTCTGTGAGGTGGTTTTTGACATCAATTAATTTGGCAAGAAGACAGTCCAAGGGGACATTTCAGCCGCAAAAACAAAACAGGATATTGGCCGGATCCTGCGCTCTGGACAGAGGGAGCGGGAAGATGAAACGGACACCTCAAGAAAGGCGGTAAAAATGTAGAAGCCATCTGGGAAATACTTTTCAGCAGCCGACAGGTTCTTTCTTTTAAGTGACAGCTAAGGGGACGTAGAGGTAGAGGAATGCTTGGGGCAAGGCATCTTCAAATTATTCCACTCGAGTTGAAGGATGTTGATTCATTATGAGCTTGTGGTACATAAAAGAAGAAATCAAGAAAAAAATTAATGTGTGAATGTGAGGAATCTTTTCACTATTGACCTAATCTCTCAGTGTTCTGGGCATTCAAACTGCATAAAATGATCAGTTTGCCATACTCATACAACATATTTCCATTTAAAAAATACCTCTTGGAGATCTTTAATATTCCTTACTTATATTTGTAAAAAGAATGGATTTATCAATGAAAACATCTTCTTTTAAAAACAGAAGTAATTTCTGCAGGAAGTAAGCTTCAAATAGCCACCACTTGATGTGAGCTTGCAGAGTTAAGAAGCTATTTCAAACATCTTCCTGTGATTTTCTTGGACTGTTGAAAGGTATTTGCACGTATCAAGATGCATTTCTTGAATCCTGCATATCATTTAAATAGTTCATCTACACCAATCAAACAATTAAAATAATGTTTGTCCTAAAAACAGTAATTAATAATGCAATTTTTGAGGGAATATCTATGAACAAATATGTAATGCAATACATAATTTGATTTGATAATCTTATAATTTTATACATGATTATATCAAATGATTTTTTTACTGCACACCTTAATCATATCTTGAGTATCAATGTGATGGTTCTCAATTGAACCACATGCCAGAATATCAACAATGTTAGGGAGGTACTGATCTATTTATTACACTGCATCTATTTCTTGACACTTCCTTTAGTTACGGATTATTGAAAGCAAACCACTCAACCCATTTCCAAAGAAACATGAAAATAGTATGTGCAGACCTACTTTACGGCAGAGGTCAAGTGCTAGGGTACAGTGTCATTTTGAATTTTGCTCCTAGCTAACTTTCTTGGTGAGTAATTGTTTCTTATCTCTTGAGGAAGAGATCTAAAATGGTGGCCTGGGTACACAATTGAGAGCTGCATCTGGTCACCCAGTTTTTCTCATTGTTTCACATCCATTACTTCCTATTCAGCAGCTTCAAGGGCTTCTCAAGAAAGAAGCTTTGCAAAAAAAAAGCTTACTCAATACATTGTAGCTTTTTGATAAACATTGCGGCGCTGTTCATGACATAGATTCTACACTGCATTCAGTCATTCACTCACACGGTCTCAAAGCTATTTGTATCTTTTAAATGATTCAATATGTGATGAATACTATTTTTGTATGGATATACAAGGATTTCATGAAGACAGCCAGCATGAAACAATGGGAAGGTTCCTATTGGGGAAATATTACCAAAATAGGGAGGTTCATATTAAGTAAATATTACTACCATTAGCATGCTCATATACGCAGAATATTACTAGAATAGGCAGGTTCAGATTAGGTAAATATAATCAGAATAAATAGGTTCATATATTCATAAATATTACAATAGGCATGATCATATTGGCTAAATATTACTACACTAGGCAGGTTTATATCAAGTAAATTTTTACCACAATAGGCATGTTCATATTGGGGAAATATCAGCATAGGCATATAGTCAGACTGGGGTAATATTGAGTATTATATTCCACATACTAAGAATATTGCTATAGGATTGGTCAAGAGTTGATCACGTGATAAAGCGTAGTTTTGCCCATCTGACCACCTGAGAAGAAAAGTTTGTTACACTCTAGGTGATAGTACTTTTTGGTTTCGCTTATCTCTTTACTCCTCACAGTCCTAACGTGTGATCAATATTTTGAGTACACGCGAAATAAAAGTGCATTGCACTCAGACTATCAATTGATATGTAGCTCCTACTAACGCGTCCTAACGTGCGTCCAATACGCGTGTTCCCCATAGCAGCGGCTCGGGGTTAGGTAGAGAAGTAAACATTACTTTTGTACATCAAATTGTCATTTTTGGCATAGATAGTTGGTTTCAGATGTGGAATATAAAGCAAATAATCAACTTTTGGTTTCAGGCAATGAGACGAACTATCACTTCCTCGGCGATCTGAATGTATACGCTATCTTTCCGAGGCGTATCCAGATCGCCTCGGAAGTGATAGTTCTTCCCATCACCTTCACCAACGTTGATTATTTTACTTGATAAACCATGTGTACATGGAGTTTCTAAGGTATTAATGGACAGATTAATGTACGTTCCACATGAAAGCATTCTAGATATAAAGTCCTCTTCATTACATTAATACGCATATAATAGACACGAGCCATATAATTGTCTACCAATATCCACTATGTTTCCATACCACATGCCTTGGCCCCCATGTGCTAATCCTATGCATGTATCTTCTTAAGCCACTTGGCCCGATCCATTGGTGGTCATTTGGTCACTCAAACCCTGGACAGGATCACTCTCAGTCCTTCCCCCTTCCTCACAGCCCAGCGATAAGACTCCTAGCTCACACGTGCTAACGTGTCAGCAACTGCGTCTGCATCGGAAAAGTAGCCCGAAGTTCAAATTGCATCTCCATCTGACCGAAACAAGCAGTCGCGCATTACTGCGACCGCCAATGTTGGGAGAAAGAAGCCACTGGCCGTTACTAATATGAAATGCAGACCTTGCCTGCTATATGCTGTAGTGCGTAGCGAGCTATTGTTAACTCAGGCCAAATTGGGCTATTAGGACTCGAAAAGCTGGCTATTTTGCCACATCAGGCTGATGAAGACAGCCCTAATGCACCTAGATGCTGTCAAGATGGGAACCCTGGAAGGGACGAGAGAAAGGGACTAGTGTTAATTAACACTGACCCATTTTTCACTTAATATTTTAGAATGACCCTGTTTTCCTGAACTGGATCTAATGGGCATGTGGCACACCACAGCTTCTTTTTACAGGAGTGAAAAATCAACATTTAGATTACAGAATGACCTCTTTATAGTTTTAACTTTTCACAACATAATGACCCTATTTTGCTTACCCTGGGCATTTCCAACCTCTATATCAAATATGAACCAGGTCTAATGTGTGTACAGCCACAACTCCGGCCACTATTTTATAAAGCATCAGTGTGCCATTGTGACTGATCAAGGAGGTACATCCTTGACTAATCAAATTCAGATGGCTTTTTACAATGAAATATCCGGATTTTCAGTGAATAAAAAGAAACATAAGGCAGTCAATCATGTATTCTCTAACATGCTTATACACTTTATTGATACATAAATAGTGACCTAATTTTCACTTTTGATATTCAAAATGTGTCTTATTAACTTGTTTTAAAAAAGACTATTGTGTGAAACCCACTATGCACGTATGAAAGAAAGGTCTCTAAAGCCAGTCTTGTACAGGTATAAGATTGCAGCCAGCCTGTTCATAGAGACCGCTTTTCTGGTTCCCGTGAGTGTTTTTTCTGTGCAGAATCCCAATGTGTTCATACTCAGTACCCGGAGATCAGAGGCCATATTCATGAAAGCTTGCTAGCCTAGTAAGTTACTAATAATGCATGTAGCTGAATACACTTTAGCAACTAACTATATAGGCTTATTTAGAAAGGTTTCATGAACATGGCCCAAAGTGCATATTGGACAGACAGGTTAACTTTTTGTGTATCATATGAGCCTCGATAATAACACCAGTAATACAAATACCATAGAACAGCAGTTTCTGTGACACTCAAGGGGTTAATGGAGAAACTAATTTCACCAGTGTGAAGTGCTTTTGACATACTCTCTAAAGTCAGCAATGGAAACTTATTTTACAAGACTAGAAACTGAGCTTGAGCCAGAGTAACGCTTATTCATTGTCGACAGCCAAAAATAATCTAACAAGCACACTTTGCTTTGCCAAGCCCGTAGTATGCAGGCTCTAAATAACCTAACCAATTAGTTGTGTGGTCATAATAGGTATGGACATTGCTACAAGCTGCTAATAGACCCTGTGTTCAGCAACAAGAAGAAGGAAAGAAGAAAAATCAGAGAAGGAGGAGATATTACAAAAAAGGAGAGGAAGGACTAGGAGAGGAAGGAGAAAAAATTGAAGAAGAGAAAGGGAAAAAACAAAACAAATAAAAATGATGAAAAAAGAGAAGAAGAAAAGCAAAAAGGAGAACAAGGAGAAAATAGAAAACAAAGAGGAAGGAATAGAGGGGGAAGGAGAAAAAGGGAAAGAAAAGGGAGAAGGAAGGGGCAGAAGAAAAACAAGGCATTAGCAATATTGTGTCTCGCCCACTTGCAAAAATAACCAGAAATATCGCGATCTCCGCTGCTATGCAAAAGAAAACTGAAACAAACAAATAAGCAACTTTAAACAGACAACATCAAAATCAGGTGCAAAATAGTGACTTTGAAAAAATTTGCATAAATGTGCATGAGTAATGTTTGCCTAAATCTACATCAGTAATGCTCACACATGCTCACACAATTCTGTGCACAAGTTAGGAAGCTTTCACCAAGAGTCTTGCAAGTAAACTTTAATGTATGACCTCAAATGACCTTTGACCTTATCATGTGACCTCTTACAGCACAATAACATGCAGGTGCCCCCAGTGCATCCATCATCCAAGTTTGATTGCCATTGTAGCAACATGTTATGAGTTATGTGTGATAAGAGAGTCTTGCAAGTAAACTTTAACGTATGACCTCAAATGACCTTTGACCTTATCCTGTGACCTCCAACAGCACCATAACATGTAGGTACCCCCAGTGCATCTATGACCCAAGTTAGGTTGTAATCCAAGCAACCCATGTGAAGTTATATGTCAAAAGAGAGTCTTGCAGGTAAACTTTAACGTATGACCTCAAATGACCTTTGACCTTATCCTGTGACCTCCAACGCCACCATAACATGTAGGTACCCCCAGTACATCTATGACCCAAGTTAGGTTGTAATCCAAGCAACCCATGTGAAGTTATTTGTCAAAAGAGAGTCTTGCAGGTAAACTTTAACGTATGACCTCAAATGACCTTTGACCTTATCCTGTGACCTCCAACGCCACCATAACATGAAGGTACCCCCAGTGCATCTATGACCCAAGTTAGGTTGTAATCCAAGCAACCCATGTGAAGTTATTTGTCAAAAGAGAGTCTTGCAGGTAAACTTTAACGTATGACCTCAAATGACCTTTGACCTTATCCTGTGACCTCCAACGGTACCATAACATGAAGGTACCCCCAGTGCATCTATGACCCAAGTTAGGTTGTAATCCAAGCAACCCATGTGAAGTTATTTGTCAAAAGAGAGTCTTGCAGGTAAACTTTAACGTATGACCTCAAATGACCTTTGACCTTATCCTGTGACCTCCAACAGCACCATAACATGTAGGTACCCCCAGCGCATCTATGACCCAAGTTAGGTTGTAATCCAAGCAACCCATGTGAAGTTATTTGTCAAAAGAGAGTCTTGCAGGTAAACTTTAACGTATGACCTCAAATGACCTTTGACCTTATCCTGTGACCTCCAACGGCACCATAACATGAAGGTACCCCCAGTGCATCTATGACCCAAGTTAGGTTGTAATCCAAGCAACCCATGTGAAGTTATTTGTCAAAAGAGAGTCTTGCAGGTAAACTTTAACGTATGACCTCAAATGACCTTTGACCTTATCCTGTGACCTCCAACAGCACCATAACATGAAGGTACCCCCAGTGCATCTATGACCCAAGTTAGGTTGTAATCCAAGCAACCCATGTGAAGTTATGGATCATAAGAGAGTCTTGCAGGTAAACTTTAACATTTGTGACAGACGACGGACGACGGACGACGGACGACGGACGACGGACGGACGACGGACGACGGACGGACGACGGACGACGGACGGACGACGGACGGACGACGGACGGACGACGGACGGACGCCATTTGGATCCCTTAGTCTCGCCTTCACCTCCGGTGGGCGAGACAACAAGGAGAAAGAAGAAAGAAAAAGAGGGAGAAGTAAAAAAGGAGCAGGAGTAACAGAGAGAAGACAATAAGTATAAGAGGAATACAAAAAATTCCATCTTCATTATCATCTCAGATTATTACCCTTCCTGCATAGAAATAAAATATAAAAGACTGGATGTTTTAGATTTACCAGGTACGTAAGCATTTGGCTCAAGTCACTGAACAGGTCTACTTTAGAGGACACAGTATGCAAACATAAATATAATGCAAAGGGACTGATGATCTGGTTCAAAAGATTGGGTTTGCATAATTTCCTGAAGGAACATGCTGTTTCACAAGATTCATTGAATGAGCAAAAAATGAAACTAATCAAATTTGCGATAAGCATCTCTGATCCACTTTCTGCATCGTGAACGGTGCCGAAAATAAGGAAACTACGTCAAAACTTTCCTACATGGCAATGAGGAAAGGAGTAATCCAGTTTGCTTCACCATGCAGACACATAAAACAAACATCGTGGTTATTATTTTGGGTGATGAAGGAAAAGAGAAATGGCGTCACAATTTACTGCTCGTCCACCCTACCCTGCCTAATAACCACAGCAGTATGATTTGATGTGATAAGTCTCCATGCAATCCTGTACATGTAAAGAGAGACACGAGGCAACAGAGGAAAACATGAACAAATTTTGTTGATGCTGGATGTTTTTCCTCTACTACCTCCATTTTCTCACTTTTAAAGTCAAGGGTAGTCATGGTATTCGTTGTCCCTATCACATGGATCCACACCAAAGGAAATATTTTCGGGAGGGTCTGGATGTTCATTTTTATAGGTTTTGTTTATTGGGCCCCTGTTTATTTTTTTTCTTCAAATATTAAGGGTTTGGCATTCTAATTTCGGTATCCGTTTAGTTTAGATCCCTACCTAACATTCAACAGAATCGTTCTGCCATGTTTACACGTCCCGTTCTTGTTTCATCGTATTGCATGATGGAATCACTTTTAATTGATAAAGTTGTTATTTCAAATCCTCAAATCAAACGGGAATGGGTATCGTCATCTCACCACCACTGCACTCTCCTTGTAATTAATCTGTGACATGCCACCTGTGAATAATTTCACCTTTAATCCATGCAAACTACCTAGTGCAGAATTTTATCTGGCTCAGGAAGGGCTATCACAGTGAGCGATATGAGCACTGCATCTTCAAATTGGCAACCACAAGTACAATTACATAGTGCCTAGGTTACAGGACTTTTCTTGCTTAACTTAATTAACATTCAGTGCTAAGCAGCATAGCCCTCTACCCATTCCTGTGACATCATTTCAAGAAACTGCAACTTGCAGAGTCTTTCTGGTGCATGGGTGTCGAGGGCAATTATATCCTTTGAATTTTTTTTTTCATCTTGACAGTACCATTTTATCAGAAATGAAAATATACATTTCCAAAATTTTTGTTCTTTTCTTTAAGCTCAAAATTTGAATGAGATCTAGACACTTTTTGAAAATGCAACTGGGGCTATATTCATGAAAACTATAGGCTAGCTGGTTGCTAAAAAAATGCATATAGCTGGAATGTGCTTTGGCAAAGGTTTCAGTCCCTGGAGTTGTTCATTAGTTGATAATAAGTTAATATGTAACACACCCTGCAACAAGTGCATGATTGTTGGATAAAAACCTGCATCCTTGTTAGAAAAAACATGCATCTCTGAACATATGCATTGCTTTCTTTGTGATGACAATATCAAGTAGTGCAGAAATATTCAAAAACAAAGACTTATATTGCAAACAAAAATGAAATTCCTGACTATTTACTGCCATTATTTCCAAGTTGACAATCATTTGTTTAAAGAACTCATGCTTTCATACTTATATGGGCAAATGTATGCAAGCATTACTGACATTTGCTTTGAACACAATTTCACAGCTTGATTGCCTTTGACTTGCTTGCCTATCATAGCAGCCTAGCCTAATGTGTCTGCATCCTATTCCTATTTACAGTGGCCAAGAAAAAAAGCTCACTCAAAATGTGCAGAATCATCCCAGGGGCCCCTAATTTAGGGTCGCCCACACACCGGTCTCCATCAATAAAAGGTTTAACTACTGGATGCTAGCTGCATGCAGGATTGGTAATCACTATTCGGCAAACCCTTTAGGGGCTAGCTAAGGGAGAGCCATGAAAACTACGGTATTCATGTAAATGATGTCCAAGAATGGTCACATCTCCAAATAGTTTGCGTATATTGCAGGCCCAGGTAGCTTCAATCTTTATAAAAACTTCCCCTTTTTCACTTTTTATAACATAATGAGTGCCAATATAGTCAATATATTTCATGTGTTCACATAAATGATGCCCAAGTGTGGTGACATTACCAAATAGTTTGCATATATTCCCGGCCCAGGTAACTACAACCTAACAAAACTTCCCCTTTTTTATAACTTTTTATAACATAATGAGTGCCAATATAGTCAATATATTTCATGTATTCATATAAATGATGCCCAAGTGTGGTGACATTACCAAATAGTTTGCATATATTCCCGGCCCAGGTAACTTCAACCTAACAAAACTTCCCCTTTTTTATAACTTTTTATAACATAATGAGTGCCAATATAGTCAATATATTTCATGTGTTCACATTAATGATGCCCAAGTGTGGTGACATTACCAAATAGTTTGCGTATATTCCCAGCCCAGGTAAGTTCAACCTAACAAAACTTCCCCTTTTTTATAACTTTTCATAACATAATGAGTGCCAATATAGTCAATATATTTCATGTATTCATATAAATGATGCCCAAGTGTGGTGACATTACCAAATAGTTTGCATATATTCCCGGCCCAGGTAACTTCAACCTAACAAAACTTCCCCTTTTTTATCACTTTTCATAACATAACAGGCCAATAGTGTGGTGGGAATTCTCTCTACTCAGCTTCTTAGGTAATATCAGACTACAAATATATTATTAAAATATAGCACATACATATTATAGTAATATTCCCATAGCGTGACTGCCCCCCTTTAAGAATCACATTTTATAGTCCTACAGAGTATGTAGCAACCTTGTTCATGCATATTCTCTTACCTTGGATCTAGCAAAGAGAAAGGACTCCCTGGAGGTAAACTCTCACACTGGTATCGTAATCCACATGATCGTCACACTATTGTTCGCCTGGTTGCGACTTGGACTGGCCTATATAAGCTAGCTGCCACAAACACCACCTCCCAATCTCTCCTTTCCTGATGCAACACAATGACTCAATGCTCCCAAAAAAGAAAGTACACATCACCCACAACATGTAGTATGAATGCACATTGTTTTGAGTTTCAGAATTTCAGAATTTAGTTTCGAAAATTGTCACGTGCTCTCATGCGATGAGGTTTTCGATGTGTGTTAAACCCTCGATACCTCAGATCTGGGAGGTCCCTCACAGAGATCACTTTTTTACTTCTTCAAAGGACGAAAGTGTTGAGGGTTCTGCATCAAGGATTCCATATTAGATTGCACACTATGACTCACTTGTTGCGTCTATTTTAAAGAAAGAAGGCACTTTTGCACTTTGCAGACACCATACACATCACTCAGCTGGCATCTTAACTCGGACCGGCAATCCGACACAATGGCTTGGAGGAGAATCCGCAATGAGGATCAATACTGATACTCAAAACTAGCTTTCTGCTTTCCGCTCTCGTCTTAATAAATCACCCCCAAATGCTCAGCACCTAAAACGAGATACTACGCTATAATCAGCTTGCACGATGCTCGTGATTCCATAGAGCAAACACAGCCAGCTCTTGAATGTGATAGGTTAGGAAAGAGTCACGACTCTTCTGGAAAAACCATTGAAATCAGCTAATAAAAATACCCTGCAGTATTCTTTTTGTTTATCAGATTAACAGATAGACAGGAGACATTTGTATGTTATACAAAACTATTTCAATTTTCATGGCAATTTAAAAATCAAGCCAGTTTAGCCATTTTTTGTCTGTTAGGGAAATTCATGATACAAGACAGGATATGCATTGCGATCTCTAAGGAGAGTCTATGAGATCCTATAATCCATACCAATATGGATGTAAAAGCACTTCAATATCAATAAATGCTTAAACACATCACCTTGAAAAATAAAGGTAACGACTGTACACAAACCTATAAAGTCTTTTGGCAGTGGTTTGTTCATTTTAAGCTCATACTCAGCATGAGATCTTTCATAACGACTGTGCACACATCCATGTATCACTGGTGATGATTGATCATAAATCATAGTAGGCACTTACATTTGCGACCACAGCTAATCCCAAGACAAGGACAAGACAATTAGTTTCTATACATGTACATGAAGATGACACTACCATGTATATAGAAAGTAGAAAAGTAAGGCAAAAGAGAGTGGTTCACTTCTATCCAAAGCATGTTTGTGTGGCTGTATGCTAGGGGGGGGGGGGGGGGGGGGAAGGTCTGAGAAAGAACACATTAAAGCAATAGAATATAGTCTTATAATGTGTTACATTCATCCCTTTAATACAGCAATTGTATTATAACCCACTTTTGCTGAGTTCCAGGCTGCATGAATCTGTCTCACATCTGTACATGCACTGTCAATTACCCAGATGTAGATGTTGCACTTTTATAATCTCACTCCAATCCTGATTTGTTCTTTGTATTCGCTTTTTTTATTCACTTTAAACATGAATATAGTGTGGTTTTGACTCTGTATTTTGAACAACTGTACTTCATTCCTTACTAGAACATAGCACTGATATTTTTACATTTTTTATCACACTTTTGGACCTTCAAGAGATGGGTTTGGCTTGGTCATTTGCCCACATTTTAACCTTGGAAACAAGAAGAATGATCAAACGGTCGCAACAATAAGAACTGGGTGTCATGCATTATTAGTCTGCCTGCACATTGAATAATCATTGAATGACTTGTAAGAACTCACACCCACAACGTCGAGTCAAGGTTTAGCAGCCCTTTTTTAGAACTCCTGTCTGATTTCAGCCAAAATCTCAATTTTACATAAAGGCAGGGCTTGATTTTATCTGTCATTTAATGAATAAGACCTTGTCACTTTGCTGAATCTTTACCATCATTTATTCAACATTTTCAGTTTCAGCCCCCTATGAATCTGAAAACACTTTGTTGGTAAAATAAAAATGACATTAAAATAAAGGTCACTTTTGAATCTAAATGCTCTGTAGTAAACAAAGAGAAAAGTCTGTGACACACTCACACGTCAAGGACTAGAAACAAATTCTTTGTTTTGTTTCTGATGAAATTATGGTGACAAATTATTGGCTGGATATTTCACAAACATCAATGTAATATATTTTGCAAAATATGCCTGCTCACATAGTATACACCTGTCCCATTTGTCAAATACCTCAGGCAAATTTGGATGAGCCAAAGTAATTTTGAGAAAAAAAAATTCATTTCAATAAGTATAAAATACAGTCTCCACAAAATGTTCTTTTTTTTTTTAATTAAAGACTGTCGCTCAAGTGATTTCTTATTCCATTCGTTTGGAGAAGAATAAAATGTTATTCATCTTTAAGCGATGTCAACTCACCTGTTTCATTTAGCAAGGCCATAATTAAATTGATATGTTAATTGCTTATCAACAGTTGCAGCAGTATGGTAAGGAGGGGAAAAAAGTAAGGTAAAGAAAAAAGAATTATGTTTAATTGTGAGAAGGGGTAAACAAAACAGCCTCTCTCTCTCTCTCTCTCTCTCTCTCTCTCTCTCTCTCTCTTTCGCTTTCTGGATGTGAATTCTGCTCGAGAGTTAGAGAGAGAGGAGAGAGAGAGAGAGGAGAGATAGAGAGAGAGAGAGCGAGAGAGAGTGAGCGAGAACGAGAGCGAGAGTGAGAGCGAGAGAGAGAGAGAAAGAGAGAGAGAGAGAGAGAGAGAGAGAGAGAGAGAGAGAGAGGAGAGGGGGATGCAATAATAGTGAGAGGACTGGAAATGGCACCTCCTACAACTTCTCTCCACCCGAAAGGTTATCGCCTTATCTGCATGTTTTCACGTTCATGAGGAAACAACTGCTAACTCACAGCAGACTACCGCCAGCTTTTCAAGAATGTTGCTTTCCCTCTCTGCACCCCGTCCCCTTCCTCTGCCTAATAACTCAAAAGGAAAAAGTGAAATAAATTGAAAGAATGCCAGTTTATGTTTCTTTTTGTTGCCATTTGATCCTTATCATGCACTGCCTTTTCTTGGAAAAAAACCTCTAAAAGAATGTTTTTTTGCATTTGAACAGTATGTTTTTCATTTGAAAGTAAACAAAAGAAAAAAAAATGTCCTTTACCCTGGTTACAGGGTTGTTTACAAGATTTTTTTTTTGCACAGTATGTTTTGATTTCACAGAACTAAAGAGTATAATTGTAATAGTGATATCGCTACATCTTACACGGAGGCAACCTATTTGTATAGAAGTAAAATGTGATAAGCACACTAGGATCTGTCAAGATGGAACTCTTAATGCACCACTGAGGCATTTTTGCAGTCACATAACTTCCATTGAGTAGCAGTTAATACAGCACAAACAAGGACTTGCTCGTTTCAAGAAAATGTCCCCATCACTCAATGATGTCACATATCACATGACTTGTATGTGCAAGAACATGGTCTAGATTCTTGGCTGTGGAGTGCAAATTTTTTCTTAAACATGCTTTACAATCACAACTTAAGTCTGGATACATGATAAAGCACGCTGGCTCTGTCTTTCAGTCTCTGTCTGTCTGTCTCTCTCCCACTCTCCTCTTGTCTATATGAAGCAAAGAGGGGGAAGGAAATGACATTTAGCCTCAGCATCCATATTGAAGTGTGTTAGATTTTATGCATCAGCAAAAAACAGACCTAAAGCCTAGAACCTAGCCTAGGCTAAGCAATGTAATGTCATTTCTCAAGGCAGTGCAAGAGTAAACCATGAAAACCAAAACAGTGACAAAACTCATACATTCATATGTGCAGGGCAATAAAAAAAAAGAAGGGAAACTCTCATTACGCCACCAAAACATGGATTCTAGAGAAACTGCATCTCCATATGATATTCTGTATGATTGTCCTTCTCTCAGAAAAGAAGAAAGTATAGAATATTCCCACGCTAAAATTTAAGTATTAAGACTCACATTTGGGTATCGCTTCTGAAGTAGCTAGACAGACCTTTATTTTGATTGAATTGTCTGATCACAACTCTCAAATCGCGGCATTTCCCATTCTCTCCCCATTTTTATTCTCTCTGCAATGACTTCCCAGAACGCATCCTGTTAGGATATCCGACAATTCAGCGGCCCATTTCCTGCTCTTGACAGCTATTCTGCAGGAATGAAGGCAACTCAACAACGCACCGCCCATTAGTCTAAACCCAAATGCAAATTTGCTATGACATCATCAACAAAAACAATCCATAAGGGGAAAGTTTATTCCATTAAACAAGGTGTTTGCAGCGAGGCAAGAGGTGTAAATATTACAACTTCTTGTTTGTTATTCTCGACATGAGCTAGAGCAATTGATAAAATCTCTACAACCAAAACATGGATTTGAATCCGTACCTGCAGTACATATGAAAGGAACATTCCTGACTGCTCAGACATTTGATTCCCTGTTCCACTTTGCCAGCTCTCAATGGCCAATTTCCGAGGCAGCATCTTTTTTTCTGTGGGCTTTTTTAACGACTCACTCACGTGGTGCGGCTTGATGAACCCGACCCCCATGTCCAATGGTGCGTAGAATGTCACGCGCTATAATTAGCCCTGCAGTACAAGATAACACACGTACCACAGCTCCAAGATCGTAGATTAGACGCAAGAAAATAGTCCCGGGCTATTATGCTGTTAGACCTCTGCGTTAACAGACATGACATCTTTGTGCTGTGGCGGTACTCCCTTAGATCTTCCCACGACTTTTGGTGGGATAGCAGTAACATATTGAGATTAGACTTGGCAGTCATGAGACATCAGCTATTTACATTCAGATGCCAATGCCAATGACTCCTGTGACTGTCCTACCTTGGCATTTCCCGTCTGAATGGTTTTCAGAGGAAACAGACTCGCATGACTCCTCGTGCCCTTCACTTCAACTACTTTCACAAACGTGGGCTGTCAACAATAAGCTTCCAATGAGGTACTTCGAATCCTTCATGTGCCACTAAGGCATTTTTACACCAGTAGTAATACACACCATGTCCATTGGGCAATATGGAGTCTGGCAGAGAAGGAGTTAACTGGAATAGATCTGTGTCTCATTTTGGCATAGAACAAAATGCCTATGAAGAAATCAATGATGCTGAATGACATCAAAGACGGATGATTATTCTTTAGTTGAATTAAAGAATCAGGAGAAAGACTGGAATTGATGAAAACCATCCTTGACAAAGCAAAAAATACAGAGATGTTTCTCTTAAACAAGGAAAATCAACTTCAGTAACTTCTTCCAGTAATTGTTGTCAATGGACATACTTAAAAATGATACTTCAAAAGCCTAAAAAGGAAGTGAAATGAACGAAAGAAGGTATGCACTTCAATAGACTATTTCCAATATGGATGAAAATTCTATGCATGTTTTTCAAATGATACATAATTCATGGAAATCTCCAAATTGTTGGAGGTTTGTCCAACAAGCGACTGCTAGACTGAAAGTGCATTCCACCCATAGGAAACCAAATCACTCTGAACAGGTGAATGTCATAACTAGTGATACATGAGGTGCCATCCTAATCTATTTTTACCTTGCATTGGCTAAATCATCCGGATCTCCTGTGTAACTGTTTCACTTTTAGAAGGAGAAAATGAAGTACAACAAATCAAACAGCAAGAGAGAGATCCAATGAGATAAATGGTGTCATCACTTACCTTCTACGGCGCCCTCAATGGGGTAGCTCTCGATGTACGGCCCCTTTCCCGTCCCAGGATGCTTCAGGGTCAGCGACAGTCTGTCCTTCTGTCTCACCTGCCGCACAACAAACGTCTGCAAGACATGAAGAAGAACATCCCAGTTATTCTCCATTATCATCTCTCGTTTCACTCCTTTGGTATCAAATCAAATGCTGCTCTGGGATTCGAGTATTGAAACTGAAGTAATATCTGAGAGATCATACGAACATGCATAAAATTCACTGAACAAAGCAATATCTGTCATGAATATGTAGAGGGCAACTAGATTGTGACCGGCACATTTCATTTTGTATCATAATATATATATATATTACAAATCAGCACTTTTTCTGACCCTCATTCACACATATCATATTTCCAAAATCAATGACATCTAGGAAGAGAGAAGGACAACAAAATGAGATATTAATACTAATTCAAAGGAAAGAGATAAGGTGGAATAGAGAGAGAATAAATATCTTGCGTCACTCACAAAGGAAAGAGAGATAGTCACATGTCAAAAGCAATACAGCGAGATACAGATAGACTCCCACGATACAAAGCAACTAAACCACAATTCATCGTTGCGAGGTAAAGAGAAAGAGAACATTTTATCCTCCCTGCGTAATCTCTCATACTGAGAATGGTCTGGTGAGAGGAATCCTCGGAAATGATGGAGTTAGAGCGAAAGAAGCGTACGCACAGATTTATTTGAGGAGTGGACTTAGAAGAGAGGGGTATCTGCGACCATCAATCCGCAAACGAGAGGCAATTTCCTGTGCGGATTGCGTTCCTATCAACAGCGGCGTTGCGGCGGTGGGACGTGGACCCACGATAGATGTCATGCGGGCGAGAAGGTTGTTGATACTTTTTAAAGAGAGATTGGGAGAGATTGGGAGAGAGTGGGACAGAGAGGGAGAGAGAGACAGACAGACAGACAGAGAGAAAGAGAGACAGAGAGACAGAAACTCCGTTCATATACACCGCCTATCCGCGAAAAAGGCGCAACATTTGCGGCAATTTCGCCGATGCATTACCGATAGCTGCGGGAATCGCTCAAATAATGCGGTATTTGCTTCCTCCTTTTTTGCGCTTATTTTGCGGCTTTTTCGCGGATCGAGACCTAGTAATAATACCGCAATATTGCGGTAAGCGAATCTTATAAATTGTGTCCGCAAAATAGGCGTAAATGTTGCGCCTTTAGCATCGCGCTCTGGCCTGTTGGTCGCTAATCCTACCGCTCGTATGGCTGAGCGGAGCATGTCACCATTGGTTTGGAGAGAGTCCAGCTGTCCAAAACAACGCAACATTACGGCTTTTGGGGGTGTATATGAACGGTGCTTTTGCGGCTCGCTGGAAACTTGCTTACCGA
This sequence comes from Arbacia lixula, assembly GCA_963669155.1. Classification (NCBI taxonomy): domain Eukaryota; kingdom Metazoa; phylum Echinodermata; class Echinoidea; order Arbacioida; family Arbaciidae; genus Arbacia; species Arbacia lixula. The sequence continues at coordinate 28,400,546 of OZ022577.1, read as the reverse complement.
TGTGCATTGGTAATAATAGCGGTATATGGTATATGAACGGGGCTAGAGAGCCGAGTCCAGAAAAGATCCTGGTAGTTTATGTTCCTTCTACCCACACTAACAATTTTATGGGCCACATACACACATACACTTACACAATTAATACACACAAATACAATTGAGATACATACATGTATATCTGGCACTAAAAGAGTTCATTCTTCACTTTATTTAACTCTCTGTCCCATGGGCAATATATTGTGTCATGAATAACACAGTGTTGAGAGGGTTAAGTCCAAATACTATTGCAGGCATAATACATGTGCATCTAGGATAAAACACCTATCCTACCAAAACTGGGGCATAAAACTAACTCAGATCTACCAGATTAACCTCAAAAGAGGTGTGTCTCCAACATAATAAATCCTGGCCCAAATTTCTTCTTGTAATGAATAGCTGAGCTTTTTATTTACGGGACTATATCTAATGAATCAGGGATAGCCTTTGTTGAATCATAATAATCCTTGTGTATTTGAAGGTTTACCTTTGACAATGGCTCTACGCAATATGTCACAACCGTTGTCATTAGATTTCACACATTATGTACACTTGTGAAATGTCATTACTGCAATTGTGATAAAGGTCTATGGACAAAATATTAAGTGACCTATTCACCATCTTTGGCATCATTACCTTGTAGTTTGTAAATGACTGTGTGTGTTGTTTATAAACTGAAAATGAAATGATTCCCTATGTAGCACTGAACAAGCCATGTCCTGTCTATAATATATCCTGGGAGATACTTCAGAAAGCCAAAACCACAGGGGCCCTACTAATTCACTATATTCCCACGATCACAACTATTTCTGTCCGTTCGTGTTTACAATCTCAATAGCAAGGCCAGGCATTGTGCAAACATAACACATAACATTTCTATTAATAGCTCTGATACTTTGGAACATGACAGGTCCACAATGCCCCATCAAGTACTTGATTACTGCAACACTTTTGTAGCAATAATTCCTATCATGTGCAACTTGCTGTAGATATCAAAACAATGGTCTGCTTGTATGGACATATATTGTACAGTAGAATAGACATGATGAGCTATCATGGTCATTCTTATCATCATGTTCAACATTTTACTGGTATGAGCAGCAACAAATCTTTACATAAAAACACACTTATAATAGTATTGCTACTACTTGTACAACTCTAATAATGACTTCTACCACAACTACCACAACATGAACTACTACTACCAGCACCACTACAAACACCTGACACCACCATTACTTGAACCAGCACCATGCATTAACAACACAAACACCATTACCCTCTTCATTGACACCCCCCCCCCCCCCACAACCAACATTCACCCCACCATCACCATGCACTACCACTACTATCATTAAAGGTAGTACCAATCAATACCATTAACCCTGCCACAACCTTACCAAACTTTGGCGCGATGCATCCCACAATATCATCAAAGCAGTACTTCCTTGTTCCATTCCAAATTTGTAACTCACTGCTCTTTCCTCTGACTTCCCTCAAAACAAGGGTTCAATGCTGCCAGACAAAACAACAAACTTCCAGACTTTACAAGCACCACCATCTCTACCAATGTTATTGGAGTCTTCTGGTCTAGATTTTGATTCTTCCAAACTTCCACCATCTGACACAAAGCACAAGGCTTTGCTTTGCTTCTATTCCAACTACCATGACATCACGAGGCTCATGTTGTGATTCATAATGCAAATATGCACTATGGGAAGGACAATATAAGCACTATGGGATCGACATGAAAGCATGGGTAAACAGTCCAGAGTGTTTTGCCTTGTCTGTAATCTAATTTCTTGAGATGATATGGAGATGGCACTGGTAATGCAAGAAATATGTACACATGCTGTGAGGTTCTGCCTCCCCTGAGCTGCAGTTTATCTGGTAACTTCTTCTCCTTCCTTTCCGTTGTCTTTTCTCCTCTCTTGTTGGTCTTTCCTCCTCCTGATCCTCCCTCTTCTCTTTACTGTCTTCTGACTATATACCTCTCTTCCTGTTCCTCTTCTTTCACCCTATTTCTTTCCCTTTCCCTCTCCCCTTCTTCTCTTTCCACTTCTCCGTCGTGCTATCCTCTTTCTCTCACTTCTCTTCCTTTTCCTTTTTCCCCACCCTATCACTTCCTTCCTTCTTCTGCCTCCCCATTTCTTTCCCTGTCACATTATTAGCATTATTATCAGTCTGGTAGGATTAATACATCTCCCCACTATCATCATTTCATCAGCATCTCATAAGCATTTCACACAGGGCATTGGTTCAATAATGATTAGCCTGAAGTTGGAGACTACTAAAGTGCATTGTGATATTATCCCAAGAAGTTGCTTGCTGTGATTCAAGGTTGAAGCCACCTTTCTTTTACTAATGTTTTCCATGAAAAATAACCTACATCCAAATCTTCCAGGAACTAGACTGCAGCAACACAATTTTGATGATCCCTGTTATCATTGGTGTCATTGGCAAACAGCATCATCATCATCATCATCATCATCATCATCATCATCATCATCATCATCATCATCATCATCATCATCATCATCCCCAAAGAGCGTTGGTTAAAGAAAAATAAGTCTGAATGTGGAGACTACCTCAAGTACATTGTGAAAGTCTCCTAAGAAGTAACTTGCTGTGATTCAAGGTGGAATCTCTGTTTCTTTTACTGATGTTTCCTAGAACAGCGACCCACATCCCAATCTTCCTCCTGGCTGCAATGACACATCATCCGATTCAATGCAAAAATCACATTACATGATGTAAAGCTAAGAAGTAATATCAACAGTTATTCTACACCCAACTGACCATCTAAAAAGGGGTATGTCTTCTGTTGTTTTCTTCCTTTCATTTTTGTCCTAACAACTGAAATCCATAAAGAAATATTGATTACAAATGTCCTTTTTTTACCAAGCAGCGAGTTCCTTCCAGTATTGGATGTTAAACTTAGTATTTGCATGAGCATATCACAATTGCCTTTTTGCACTCATAATAAACAAATAATCAACGTTGGTGAAGGTGATGGGATGAACTATCACTTCCGAGGTGATCTCAGATGGTCGAGGAAGTGATAGTTCGTCTCATTGCCTGAAACCAAAAGTTGATTATTTGATTTATATTCCACATCTGAAACCAACTATCTATACCAAAAATGACAATTTGACGTACAAAAGTAATGTTTACTTCTCTACCTAACCCCGAGCCGCTGCCATGGGGAACACGCGTTAGGATGCGCATTAATTAGGACGCGCATTATGACGCGCGTTTGGACGCGTTAGTGGGAGCTGATAGTCCGAGTGTAACGCACTTTTATTTCGCGCATACTCAAAAAATTGATCACGCGTTAGGACTGTGGGGAGTGAAGAGATCAGCGAAACCAAAAAGTACTTTCATCTAGAGTGTAACGAACTTTTATTCTCAGGTGATCTGATAGGAAAAATTACCCGTCATCATGTGATCAACTCTTGACCAATCATATAGCAACATTCTTAGTATGTGGAATATAATGCATACTAATCCTTCAAAACAGGATCCTACCCAGTATAGAAAGTGTTAATATATATATGTCAACAGGAGGGCGTTTCATGAACATTTTTCGTCTGACAAGCTGTCTTTTTCCGACAGTTACCATAGTAACAGTCAGTGGCTAGTGCCTCTCAGCCAATCAAAACCGAGGATTTCACTGAAGTTGTCAGCACTGACCCTTTGGTCAGTGCTGACAACGTTCATGAAACGCCCTCCAGGAATGCTTTAATATGTTGTATATAAGTATGCATTTGTACTTGTTTTCTCATATACATTTTTTTCTCAGATACAGTACTTCATGTCAATCTTTTACTTCTGTACCCTCCTAATCAATGCAATAACAGTATTTGCAAGTAGATGTTCATATTGATGTATAAAGCTTCCAGTTGATAACCCCCTTTTATTGCCTCTCACTGTACATCAATGGGCTAAAAAGCCTACAAGTCTTTTACAAATAAACAGTAGCTCTGCAATTTCTTAATATATCACCAAGTAAAGCTGGTCATAGAAAATGAATTAAAAACCAAGATTTTTTTGCATAATTAATGTACTACTGAAAACTGTATTGGGGGTCTTTTCTTCAGTGATACTCAAACTTTCATTTATACTTGGAGGTGCGACCCTGCACAATGCTTAGACCAATTAGTACCTAAATGAGTAATAAACTGACACACGGACAGTAGTCAGTTTAGCTTCATTGTACTCACTATGACTCATTAATTACTTCCACTATTAATCTGTTAGGAGGTCACCCACCCATCCTTCCCTACTCCCCCCATATCCCCGTAAAAGCAAGCAAAAGAAGAAAGTAAAGCACCCCTCTCTCTCTCTGTGTCTATCTGTCTCTCTATTAAACAGCGTGTTCACACACAAACAAATTATCGTATAACTATACGTTTTTTTGCGTGTGGACCAGGGGTATGTCTCTCTCTCGATATTGCTCACTCTCTCTCTGGCTGTCTCTTTCTCTTCCCTTTTCTATATTGAGTTTTCTCAACCCAGACAGCCGGACTACCCTTAGCCCAGTACTACCCCTAGTCCCATACTATTTTTGAGGCATTTTACACTGGCATTCTAAGTCCCATACTATTTGCCTAAACCTGGGTAAGAGAATCCATGAATTTCTCTTTCATAATTGGTGACCCCACACTTTCTCCATAGCTTTTGAATATTTATAAGTTGTTTGTGAGTGTGAGCGCTATAAAGACGGCCTTTAGCCCCACCAATATTTCGGAATAAAGACAGTTTTGCCCATCTAAACGGGGTATCCTCACTCACATTCAGTTGTCCCTTTAATGCGTTTTCTACATAGGACTATAAAAATAAAAACATAGTATGACAAGGTGACCTTCACATATTCATGATAGAGCTCAGCTGTACCAAAAGGTCTGTACACGGTTCCCTTTCATTCTTTATAATTCTTGTCTGTATCATAGTATTTCTGTATATGCTTTTTTAAAACTAATTTCCCTTGGAAAGTTCTTTGACCAGACAGATCAATGGCTCGATAACTCCACCACAATCGCTCCCTCAAGATTGCAAAGACGGCAAAACAATTCCTTTGTTTTCCCTTTGTTTTCTGTCCCCTCTTGATGACTCCCTCTGGACACTCAGTAATTCCCTCTTCATCCGCCATCCAGCATCAAGACAAGAGCCAGATACTCAGTCTGACAGTTATGTGCGGTGGCCGGCCGGCCGGTGGAAAGGTGTGTAGCAGTCAAAGAACTGTCTCCACTAATAATCCCGATCATCTCATGGCCTCATATCGATGCACTTTTCACCTCCGTTTATCTGACTAGTAGTCACTGAATCAATGTATCCAAAACTTTAAAAGCAGTGTATACCATTTCTTTTCTTGCCCTTCTCTTACATTTCTTACATAGTTAAATATTGTGTTGCAGTCAAAGAGCTGTTTTCACTAATAATCATCCCATGCCCTCATATAGACACATTTTTTACCTCTTTCATGTATTTGCCTTCAAGTTCCTGAATCAATGTTTATATATCATTAGGTTTTACAAGCAATGTCTTCCATTATTTTTTTTGTTTTCTTGCAATTCTCTTTTATAGTTTTGGTAGATATATTCTAGTAAACTTTCATGTAATACAAATATGCACTAGTGTATTACATATATTTAATATATGTAATTTCTCTTTACAATGTCTACCACAGGGCACTAAACTTCACTAGTAATTCTTGCTAGTTAATGTAAAGTCCTATTACTAATATTTATGTGTACTCTGTGTAATATTACAGGAGTATTGGTCACCAGAATTTTGAGTCCCACTACTTGGATAGTCTGACTGCAAAATGATCAGAAATCGGCTGTCGGGAATCAAACATTGTGAGTTTTGTTGTTTGTCACATAATCACCCATAGCCTGGATCCTAGGCTAACCAACCCTGGGGAACTGTTGCCCCTCCCTAGACATTCAGCGTATAAACTCATTGTTATTCAGCACATGTGATCAGGACGTGTCATCCGTCACGCTAACAATGTTAACTCAATGACGTCCTATTTACGTGATAACATTATCACAACATTCATGATCATTTTCTCAAAGAATATTGGTGAGATTGGCAGGCTGGGCTACAGAATTACATCTTGAAAGACCCTAGCCTGGATTCAAGGCTGCAGGACATTTCTGAGCCAAATTATAAAATACAGTCTAGCAATGTAAGACTAGTTACTCTATCATCCTCTTTGTTTCTCAGTCTAGAAAAAAAAATTGACAATGATAAGTCTACTGCAGCTAGACCCCTTTACTGAATAATATGCTTTTCACACTGGCAAAAATTTCCTTAGCCCCGTACTATAGGTGGAGCTAAGGGGGGGCCTTGGTACAGGGCTAAGCTTAGACCATTTTCTGTACACATTGGTTTTTACCAAAGTAGGCTAGCCCCACCAATAATCCGGGATTATATGGCCCTGCAAAAAAGCAGGGCTAACACCGCAATTGCAGGGCCAAGCCGAATAGTCCGGGGCTAAGATTGCCAGTGTGAACAGAAACGAAAAATAGTACGTGGCTAAGGAAATGCGGTGACAGCTCTCAAGGCCGAACTGCCGAGACCAATCAGATAAGGCCCGACGGGCGAGTGACCTTGATGCGGAGTGGTAAAGAGCCGATGTGCAAGACGTACACTCATAAATATTCATAAGCTGTCGAGAAAGTCCGGGGCTAACGATTTTGAGTGAGAACAGTGTGAAAAGCTAGCCGGGCTTAAGAAATAGTACGGGGCTAAGAAATGCCAGTGTGAAAAGCTTCAAAAAATAGTACGGGGCTAAGGATAGTACTGGGCTAATTTTTGCCAGTGTGAAAAGCATATAAGTTGGTTACGAAATGCCCAATAGGCTGGATTCTAGGCTACAAAGACCCCTGATCTGATCATGCTGGCGTAACTTTTGAACTTAACCCTGTCATTACCAATGCACACACAGTGACAGGCCTTTTCTACAGTTTGGTTGCCATGGAGTTAATAGTTGTGAACTTCATGGTACTTAGGAAGACAGCCAAGCAACACAACCATGACGCATCCCTGACTCATCTGCCAGAACCAGCCACAATCTGCCAAAAAAGATTCACATGTCACTGAAGAGCAGAAAGGGGCCTCTACCATCCAAGTTCAAAGATAATTACCCCTAAATTAGCAAGGAGTCACCAATACTGATCTATCTTTACAAGTGAATGATCGGGAGGGGTGTTCTGTTTGCATACAGTGAAGGGTATTAGTGTATTACCCTAATGAACAAGGTCTCAAAATTATGGCTTGCAAATGTCAAAACTATGTCAAGCTGATATTGAAGGTATTTTATACAATTATAAAGTGGTGCCTACCATGTTACGTTCCATCACAGGAAATTGTTAAATCGCAATGATTCAGGTGGGCTTTTGTGATTGTGTAAGTACGTGGATTAAAGCTGTGTGTCAGCTTGTTAGCTCATGGGGCTTGAAAGGGGTGACATAAATCTCAAGTGATATAACTGAATGGGACTTATACATCATCAAGGCTCATACAATGCTACTGTATAGTATAGGAGGTGATTTCCGAATAGATTTAGCATTTTTTTTTAGCAAAAAAGTTTATTATATTGTTGAATTGTGCATGTTTTTGCTGCAACTCTGTGTGTACGCATAGGTTTATTTATACTTGTGTATATGTGTGTGTGTGTGTGGGGGGGGGGTATTTTTTACTTGTTTATGGAATTAAGAATAAAGATCATTGGAAAAATAGAGAATGTGTTTGTACACATGTGCTCATATCTGTGATCTGTGATGTATTGCGGAGGTGGGGGGGGGGGGGGGGGGGAGCCGGGGAGGGGAGGGGTATATAATTATGTTCAATTTGACAGGTAAAGGGTAGAAGTGGTAGTGGTCATTGCAGAATTGTTCTGATTTTGTTAAATTTCGACAATCATGCCATTTTCAGATGATTCCTTCCTGGTATCCTGATGTCAAACAAGAATGGGATTTCTTTAAGGAGAGATCATGTAGTATTTACCACTGCTACCCCTTAACTACCTGAGAATAAGAGATTAAGTAAAAAAAAAATGCATAACTTTGGTATCATTGGCCAAATTTTTGTTGAGCTTTCAGCAATCTACAATCTGCCTCTTTAAGGTTCCTGCTTACTAGTACATTCACAACATCTTTCCTTTAATTCCAATTAACCAATGCTGCCAAAATTTGTACTAAAATAGCTCAAATAAGTGTTGGATAACAGATGTATCCCATTCAAACACAGGGGGACCTTGCGATAATTACATAATGTAACTAACCTTAGACAAATGACACAATGCTATCAATCTCCAAATGCTCACAGAAAATCATGGGTTAACTTGCTTGTTCATCAAGCAGTAGATGGACTACATGAGTCGCCTGGTTCCAAAGGATGCAAAGGGTTAGCTCTCCTAAATGATCTGACCAGTCACCTGTGCTATTGAGTGCCTGTTATATAACCCTGCTCCGTATTTGATGGGAAAGGGGAGGGAGAGGGGGGTTGAAGGCTAATAAAAGTTTAAATAGGTGGGTCTGCAGTAACCTGAAGCTGACATAATAGCACATCATTTTCTAATCATGGAAATGGGTCTTAAGTTGACATTGTATCTTCATTACAAAACTATAACAAGCGTATCATAGCACACTGCCGGGTATGGCCAGCTCAGAAACTTGGATGGATTTTGGTAGAATGAAACAAAATAAAATAACACGCCATCATTGCAAGCCCAAGACCTGTTTTGGAAGATTTCCCAACCAAATTGCATGCTATTTTGCAGCTTTAGGATAACAGAAATAGCCCTCTAATGACACATCTAAATCCATGCTTAAATAGCTTGTTTCTAAAAAAAAAAAAAAAAAAAAAAAAAAAAAAGGTGCTTGCTGCACTTTTCTGACATACCCAAATTCATATCAGCACTTGTAGGAAATCAAAATATCAATTCACATATTTCACAACACTGATTCACTTCATTCAAGCAGGCAAAATTTTAACGAACTTTTTACTCCACAGCACTGCAAGTCTTTAATTAGTGTTGATAACTCAAATTTTGATGAAAGTAATCTCTCCAATCGTCACTCTTGCAATTGTATTGTATAACTTATATTCTGGTGTCCTATGCAGTGACGCATTGCAAACTAACCTGATTTTTATGACCCTGGCTAGGAGCACACCTTCTTAGCTGTCCTGAGTCACCTTCTCCTCGTTTTTGTTAACCCTTTCAGTGTCAAGCCATTTGCTGATTAATGGGATTTGTGTGGATTAATGGTGAAATAATCCGCAAGGGGAAGGCTAAGGGTTCACGGGGGTCTTGAACCCCCACCACCCAGTCTTTAAAAAGATCCTAGCTCGTGACAACTAAGTCTGGAAAACTTAGACTAGGGGGGTGTTTCACCAAGCTGTTCTGAAGCTAAGAACAACTTTACCCACGACTGGTGACCCTTTCTTGTGCTGAACGAGATACCACACTTCATTCCTTTTTTAAAATAGTGGCTGTTAATTTCCAACAAGCCTAATGACATTTGGAAACTATAAACTTTGTATTCAGACACTTAATTGTTATCAACAAGAATGTTACTTTATAAACATCAGATTTGAATTTTAGCTGATGGCAATCAAAGTCATTGAGATTTCTATTTAGCACAAGAAAGGGTCACCAGTCGTGTGTAAAGTCATTCTCAGCTTAAGAACAGCTTGGTGAAACACCCCCAGCCTTCATTTCTCTTCCAATAGAAGGACTCGGCAACAAGAAAGGATGCTTAGTCTTAAAGACAGAGTAGCCTTTTTCCAAAAATGCCTTGTTTCATAGCGACCACAGTTTACATTCACATACTGTATTGCAGCAGCTAGCGGCGCGGTGCTCACACTGCACACTCTGCTCGCATCACCGCGGACAGTATGGAGCAGAGAGCCGCAATGTGTGCTGATTGCAGTCTCGGTCTCTAGGGTACAGGAGGTTTTGGCGACCCATCCAAAATCCATCTGAAATCTATCACTCGCTATAATTCTGCTCAAAGTCACTCTCCAGTTCTACTATTGTGAGGGAGGTTTACGAGCCATCAGCTTTCTAGTGATACCTTGAATTCATTGTTCATGAAAATTGTTCATTTTGTTTGTTAAATGAATAAAGAATTAAATTGAAAACATTTTTTCCATGGCATTTACACAATTTCATTTTGGGGCCTGCAAAGGGGCTAATCATACCTTTATATGTGCATGGGTGCAAACCAGTCTGCACTCCAGAAGCCTACGCATCCTGGGGATCTGAACAGTAATGGTGCCATGTGATGATTAATTAACAAACATGCTGATGACATATTGCCTGCTTGAAGCTCATTTACCCCAATGCATCAGTTAATTAAGATAAGAACTGTGTAACTTACGTGGAGTGGAGTTTACATTCTTACTGGCCCATATTCCAATGCATCAGTTAATTAAGATAAGAACTTTGTAACTTAAGTGGAGTGGAGTTTACATTCTTACTGGCCCATATTCTTCGAAAAAGTACTTTATCTTGGGTAAACCTTTAGAGAACTTATGCTACGCAAAGATATTGTTTTTTATGAGTGAAAACCAAAATAATTTCTTTAGGTCTATAATAAACACAGTAAGGCATGTGGGGGTCACCCCAATTACTTCAGGATTAATGGGATGATCACGTGAAAATTGCATCTATCAATCTAACAGAATCATCAAAAAAACACAGGTTACAACCACATAGTGTTATGTAAAAGTTTTACTTTGTTGGGGAAATAGTTCCTAAAAAAAATGTTCAACTCGCAACAATTAATAGATTCAGAATGCATTCTGTCCAATATAATAGTACATTATTGGGGGGGGGGGGGGGAGTTTTAATAAATTTGAATACATGAGAATGGCTGATTGATCAATCTGCCTAGAAACAGAAGCACATCAAAGTGGAAGAGGCCTCTGTTAATTGGCTTCATGTAATAAGAAGACGAATCTGGTTCAAGACTTTGACTTAAGCTAGCCTATCCCTTTAAATCACAGACTCACAAGGCTTGCCAGTACTCTTGTCTGATGGAAAGAGGAAGACACAAGTCATACAAAAGTCCCTGAAGACAACACAAGTCTTCCAGGTCCGTATTCAACACCCCGTTCACACAAGCCAATTAATCCCTTTATCAATCATTTTAAAAAAGACAAATTCATTAATTTTTTAAGGAGATTCAAGCAAAAGTTGGAATGCAACGGTACTAGTAATTAGTTATCTTTTTTAGATCAGTGACTTACTGCATAGTTCACGATATACCATAATTTGGGGTTTCTCCATGTATCATATAAGAGCAGTGGAAAGTATGTGTGGAGCATAGGTTCTGTGAGGAGAAAGCATATCAATTTTTTAGTGTGAATAGGACTCCTGACTCATCATCCCCAGGCAATGGCAGAGACCAAACAGGGGGCCACTACCCTGTTCCCACTGGTAATTATGAATATTTCATTCGTGGGCGTGTTTACACCTGCCACCAAACGAGCAGTAATTGTAATGGTAACCAAATAACAGTCGTACAAATTCTTTCATATCAAAATCATGCATTCGAAGTATTTTCATTGTGAAATTTGAAATTTCATTTCATCATTCTTGTCATATTTTTACATGTAATTCAGCACTGCAGCTTCATTTTTATGTTAACTTTTTTAAAAATATCAAAAGATTAAAATCATGAATGATTATGCCAGCCAGAGATTGACAGTGAACTGCGATGGTGCACAATAGACAATTTTTGTTACATGCAAATTTCATACACATCATTCACACATTGTATTACTCATGATAAGCCAAAGCTTGTCTGAGGTTTGTCCAAGTAGCAAAAAAATAATATTAGTGTGTGTTCCACCCATTGGAACTGATCGAATCATGAAATAAAGTTGAATATAATGTATCAAATGTGAGCTTGACATTGTATACAAGCAAGGGGAAATCCCTGTTTAAGAAACAATTGTGTTATAATGGAAACTTGCCACATGCTTGTTGCCCTGTCAAGGGGTACCCCAAGTATGGGGACATAGAGAGTATGGTATGGCACATATTTCAGCACGTATGTCGGGTGACACACAACTAGCGACGCAGTACGAGGGCTGCGTCTCAGCAACCGCAATCCTCCAACAGATAGTGTCATAAAAGATAAAAGCGTTAGTTGAATGCCCATTTCAAGATATGCATCTCTCTAACCGCAATCTTCCAAAATATATTATCAGGGCATATAAAAGAGTATGTTACATACCCATTTAAAGAGATGCATCTCTGGAACAGCAATCCTCTAAGAGATATTGTCACAAAAGATGAAAGAGTAAGTTAATATTCATTTTACTGATTTGCATTTACATATGGAGGAGCACTTTTAAAGGCATTTCTAGTGACTCATCAAATCATGAATATTTCTTGTAACCTTTTTAATAGCAGATTCACTATGCTAACTTCATTACTCTTTGAGCCAGCATCAGTTTTTGTAAGCTCTGACAAATTGGATGTATAAACACACCCAAATTATGACCCAGCAAATTCCATCCATAAACAGTAACTTATTAAATGCTCAGGCCCACAAATAATCATGCTATGAGAAAATGGTTCTTTTATAATACCAACTTTCTCAAGGTCCCCAGGAGGTCACTAAGCGTGTCGTCCAAGTTTGGACACTTTCCTTATTGATGGACGATATTTGAGCCTGACTAATGATCTAGGCCGACTATATGCTACACTTGCTGCGGTCATCTATACACATTTGATGAGACAAGCTCTCATAAAATCATCAAGAAGTCACGCAGAAGCATGCGATTCCAGGAAAAACTTTCCTCGTCCCATAATGATATGCTAACCACAAGTCTGTGCTGGATGACTGGTGCTTTCTTAGTTGTCATCTGTCGTTGGGCTATAATCTAAATGCGTGTATCAGTGATGACTGGAAGGCAACTGATCATTTATCTATGTAACAACACTACACACTGAGACCACATACATTTCTATTAAGAATTCCATATCTTCTCAAGATATATGTATACAAAATAAATTCTCAATACTGCATACATGGATAGTCATCCTATCATGAACCAGGCATCCAGATTTCCTTTTGCAGTCGTGTCCGCTTCTGGTCCCATACACTAGTACACTAGACCTGAAAGTGGTCATGACTGCAAACAAAATCTCAACATGGCTCGCAGGGCATCGTGGGAGGATTTTCCCTTGTATGCAGTATGGATTAGTACCCCCATATCTTCTGGTAAGAATTAGGCCAAAAAAAAAGAGTTCAAAGTGGATTTTTTCAAACAAGTGGGTTTTTTTTATCGATTGCACAGATAAGAGATTGAGGGTAATGTAGCCCCTTTGTGAGTTAAAAGAAAAATGAAAGAATGGAACTTGATCAGAATTTCCTTCAAATTAATCATTAGAATTGAAAATGATCGCAGTGAAGCTTTGAGGTGAGTGAGGCAGCACTGACCAGGGCAATCGTGGTATGTAATGGGGTGTTTCAAATGTAGACAGGGATAGTTTTTCACCTTTCATGAGATTTGAAAAAGGGCTCCCCCAACAACAAGGGTGCCTCCATGGAGATATTTTGGTACTTTCTATTGCGTAACTCATGATGACTATTCTATTACACAATCTAGTTTCTCCATCTCTACATAAAGTGTGACAGCGCATAGTATTAAATCCACCTGGTGGATTAGTGTCTTGCTGTGCCATCAGTCAAAATGACCGAGTGACCTAATGGTCGAAACCTGACACATATAGATATGACCTTTGTGAATCCCATACAAGTTGTGTAGTTGTGTGTGTGTGGGGGGGGGGGGGAGGGGGGGAGCTGGTGATGATGGTCAAATTAGCAATTAATCAACATGATTTAATGCTTAAAATTGCTTCACATGCACAAGTGTTTAGATAAAAAAAAGTAACAATTGTGGTGAAATTAAGGGAAGGAAATAGACATTTGAAATGCCCGTCCCAAATTAAAAAAAACAAACGAATATTGCCAATGTCAAATATCCTTGATCTTTATACTCTATTGGGTAGTACCTGTCAATTTCATAATTAGGTCTCGACACTGCAGTACTCTTGACCGCATTCACAGCATAGAGATCTTTTTTCTTGATTACATTTCTGCAAAACTAACTTGCCTGTAAATATGGTTAGTGTAGAGTCTCTGATACTGAATTACAACACCCAACCCTCATACTTCCTAAACAATCGCAAATCGAGGCAGGGACCTTGGGGACCTTGGCACCCCGACGGCTTGCGCCAACTGACGGCCGCCAGCAGACCCCAACAATGGCTAGAACTGTAATGTAATCATTACGCGAACATTTCCATGAGCATTGCGTGATAGGGACCCCCAACATAATTCACGGACGGCTCCTGATTTTCAAGAGTTCGGCTGGTACGCTGGTCACCTCGCATTAGTCCGAGTCACCATTGACGAGTCTGGGCAGACCGGTGTGGGAATGTCATTGACAGCGTGTGACAGACAAGGGGGGAATCAGTGACTTGAGGGTGCGTTGTTTGGGAACATCTGTGTGACTTCTACACGCGACTTCTCTCCAGCCATTGGCCCTTCCGACATAGGGGGGTACCAACGAGGGGGTTGTTTGAGCCCATCATGACCGTGGGCTCATTCACTGTTTAAATTAATAGTCTCTTCATGCCTTGGTACTATGAGGGTTAACCCTCTCACTACCATGGGCTCATTCACTGTGTAACAAATTCATGGTCTCTTCATGCCTTGACACTAAGAGGGTTAACCCGCTCATTACCACGGGCTCATTCACTGTGTCTGAGGCTGGCCGGATACTAGTTAGACTGCACATGTAGCCATATCTTGTTCAGACCCATATTTTGTGAGACAGCATCACAACTGTGTCTGAAGCGCCAGACTAGAAAATACCAGGGTACTAGTTTTGAGGACAGTCGTAAAGACACACACTCACACTCTTTAAAAGTCATACAAGTGTGGTGACGTGGCACTATATCAGGGCAGCCTGCATCAAGACGCATACACATCAACTAGGGTGACTAAAGAAATAGGTCTGCTTTTTCTCAGCACAATTGCAAAAACATAAGTCATGAGCTAGCAAACTCCCAGCGAGTTTTGATATTAGAAAAATATTATTTTCTCATAATATCATGCATAACATTTTGAATCAATATGAATTTTGAGATTGGCAGCACCAATATTTCTATGTTAGTTGATAGCCATAACATCAAAGGGAACAAGGTGTGGTTTATAATTTTGTTCCAAACAAAAGCATCGGATATGAGTGGAAAAACATAAATAAAAAGAATTCATTCACATCAACGTGTTCCTCCAGTTTCATTTACATATACATGACACAACAACAGAATTAAGCTGTAATATAAATAAGCAACACATGTGCAGCAACATCTTTGCATTGTGTTTATCATACTTATCATAACTCTCTGACAAAAATTGTCAAGTTCAGCCACAAACTTTTGATCATTATGTGGAGAAGGGTTTCATGAAATTGAGAATATTGTTTTGTGTGAATCACATCCATTTGAACCAGGACCTGGTCAGCGGATGACTAACAACAATTATGATTGTGGTCAACTCTCAGATCAGGAAGACATAAGAGCGATGACAGACATTGTGTACAGCAGTTTGAACTGCAGTTTGTTGATGATATAATGGCCAACTAGACCCCCCTCCTCCTCCATTCCCCCCCCCCCCCCCCCTCTTGACAGTATCCCTGTATCTCAATCTCTAGTCTTTGCACATAGCCGACAAATCAAAGTCAAATCAATTTACATTGATATGATATCTACCTTTAAATCAAAGGGTGCACAATTTTTCACAGGAATCACTTCCAAACATTCCTGGCAGGTCTAAAACATTCTCAACATCTGCCCTTGACATTAAACCAATCACAATCCACATCCCATCCTTTCCAACCTTCTCCCTCTTTTTTCCTTCTCCCCTTCATTCCAGGGACTGTCTCTCCTTCAGAAAAATCACAAGATTAGTCTTTTAATCTGGAACATACAATGCAATAAACAATGTCCTAAGTTAGACTTCTCATATTAACCTCTTAATACTTACACACTAAATCATTACCCGACACCCAATCCAAACTTAACCAGCCTGAGACCTAGCTGTGCTTGTGTGTGTTCTTGTTTATTTTCAAATCAAAGGAGAAGATAAATCAATCAGCATCTTTACCTCTAAACAAACCTGTTATAAGTCTCAAATTAGAGGCAACTATACTCAGAATATGTCTACAAAGGCCATTGCTTATAAAGGTCCCCTATCTGTAAAGACAGCCCAACTATACTTATTTCCAAGTAGTTTGAATAAAACTGTACCTTTCTACAAAGATCACCTGTCAAAAAAAAATCTGTTTCCATGGAAGGAATTCTTCTTGAATGGTCTTTACAGATATGTGGTCTTTATAGTCGTTAGTCTCTGAAGAGACATTTTGACTGCAGTTTCATCTAGGCTAAAACATACTACAATTTTCCTTGGAGGCCTTAGTTCACCGGAAACTACAGTCAAAAAATGGAGAAGATCATACATGTATACAAAGACCTGTGTCTGTTGATACCATTGAACTTGAACTTGTACTTGAACCTTTTGAAAAAGATCAAATATCCAAAGAGGCCTATTTTGTGTGTCGTGTTTGTTATTAGCCGTTTTTCATCCGGCTTAGAGAGAGTTAAATGTGAATGTGGGAAGCAGGTTTGGCCAAGACGCTTCCTTCAGGAGACTTATCGGACTTCCCGCATCCCAAGCCGTGGCTGGAGGGGGGCAAACCCGACCCCCTGATCAGGGGCACGCTGATCCGCTTCATCGGTAACAGCTTTAGACCGGCCTCACCTGTCCCAAGACCCTGCTACTTGACCCTCTGCTTAAAGTGGGTTACATCCTGGTTAATTAAAACCACTGCATACATCTTAACTCTTTGTGTGCCAAATAAACTTGTTCTATGGGATTTGTGTGTATTAATTGTGGGAAAAGTCATACTTGGCACACAAAGGGTTAAGGTATTTACATCTTATCGGGATGGTTTAAGTTGGGTTAAAGGTGGGTGGTGTACACCTCATGAAGGCCTCAAATATCAAGTTGTGAAAAGACCATGAAAAAATATATAGAACATATCGTTTATGAACTTCTCCCAAGATGATGGTAATCATTCTGCAAACTCATTCTGTAAAATGTTGAGAGGGGTGCACCCTCCAATCTGCACCCCCTATGAATTTTAGGATTAATCAACCTCTCCCAAGCATTGCACTTTTAAAAAAAACTTCAGCTGATGACCATACAGATATGTCATTATTCCCATCATAACACTATGAATAATACCTATTCTGAAAAGATGTTCAACATCATATGAGGTATGTCCTTTACTGTTTGAACCTGAATTCATTTTGTTTTTGTGTTTTGAATATGGCACCCGACATTGGACTGTTACATGATAATAGGTTACCAAGGTGAAAATATCATTAAACAATATATATAAATAATCCTGCCAAATAAGACCAAAGAACAAAGGGACTATCGATCAATATACAATATACTATGTAGTGACTCACTCTAGGATCAGTACATCCAACAACTTTAAAAAGTAGAGCGCTAAGTCAGCTCAGTTGAGTCTCTAAATCTCTTCAGATCAGTGAAAACACCTGTTTTTTGTCCTATATATGACCGACAAGAGCAACGTCATACTTTCATACTGTTTGCGAATTTGACAGTAATAGCCACTTTTTCATCACAAGAGGGCAGTATATAACATAAACTGCAGCAGCTTCATTGACATTCAGCGCAAGACCAACCACTCTCTCGTCTTTGCACACAAAATAGTGCATGGGGCGGTACAGCTGCCATTTTACTATGCAAAGCAGCGCGCTGGCTGCATGGCTGCATGCACTGCACATATTTTTTTTTTAGAGAATATTAAAAAAATGATGGGTGAATCCAGGAATATTTCTAAAAATGTATGCTACCATGTATAAACTGATTCCCTCACCCCACCTCTTTTTCCCCCTTTTGCTCTCACACATCCTCGCCCATACTTATTTACTCCTGCGATCTAGTAAAAAACAGACGGCGTAGCCATAATTGTCCGCGTTGATATTTGCTTGCATCCTGTTTTCCTTTCTTTTCTTTTCCTTAACGAAAACATATGTGTATATTATAATTTTTATTTTACAATTATGTATTTCTCACACCTCCAAAGGGTTCAACAGAAATAATAAACTTCAAACTGTAAACTTTAAACTTCATCCAGGAACTTGCTTCCTAAAATGGCGCCCATGTCGTACTACAGCTTTTTCGGAGAATAAGCAGTCTCTAAGGTCTTTGCTCTCAACTAATCACTCAAACTGATTTTTTTCTTTGCCTGGTACCTCAAAACTGGAAGAAGAGAACTAGTCTTAGGTAACTAGACTCACTTTACTTTATGATAGTTTGGAACAAATTGAAACAAATCTTTTCCAAATAATTCAAGTCATAATTTACTTAAGTTCATGTCATGTTACTCCTCCATTGAATAAACTCTGCCCAGCAATGTGAACAAAATCTTTAATCTGTTCAACATAACACTTTGTTGTGAGATATTTTTGCCAACTTTATATATTTGTCATCCACCTTGAACTTGGGAATATCACCCCTATTTTTTTTAAAACTCCTGTTTTGTTAAGGAAATCTTATACCCTTGAACCCTCAGGTGTGGAACAATGACCTCTATAAACCACAGTTAAAACCCATTATCTAATGCTACAGATTAGTAACAAACAGCTGTCTCTGCGCTTAAAGTTGAGAAAGTGTGTCCAACAAAACTTGAAAATGTTCTTCAAAGTTCAAACTTATTTGAGGAAAATGTATGGCTATATCATTATCAACTTGTCCAAATGCCTTGAATCACTTCTCTGAAAACTTTGGGACTTTTGATTTGTAAACACAATTTTCTTATATTGCTAACATTATTATATTTAGGTGGTCTGTCGACAGATCTATCACCTCTTGATTTTGTCAGAATTTTCTTTATTATCTTTATTATTTATTTATTTTTATTCTTTCACCCTAACTTTTTTGTGCTACGCATAACTCATAATTGCGTCCATAAATTTTATTGAAACTTTCATCACTTCTTGGTATTAATGCAATCTTTTAGGAATAAGCTTTTCAAGGTCATCACATGATTGTGACGTCATTAACGAGTACTTGAGTGAAAATCTATTAAAGCCCATATCTCTAGAATGAATCATCAGATCATAATAAAATTTGACATTAGACATTTAATTTCATAAGAAAAAAATGTGCAAGTACCTGTACGTTAATGCATATACAAGCGTGCAAAATTTGAAAATGCTCTAAATCAACTAGAATTTTTTTTCTATGTTCTAGGTAGTTCTAAGCATTTCAAAAATTTCCGGGCGTGCACTGGCGTTCGCGCGTTTTTCCGTGTGTAACGAGAACGCAAAATCAGAATTCCGTTTTTCCACGAGATTATTGTTTCTGACACTACATACATCACATCCTGTCATTTTAAGCCGTGTTCATGCAATAACAAGGTCATGCAGGTAAAAGTCTGCGTGTGTGTCAATAAGTTTTGGTGTGCAAATGTAGTACAAAAAATGGCTACCTTCAATCGGCCATAGGTCCTCAGAATGGCTGGTGACCGCCAATTATTTTTTATATTCTGAAGGAGTGTGAAATGTAGATATGATTTCATTTTCAATTTAGCCCTCGAATTCATTTTGACATCATCATATTGCCATTTGAAATGAAAAAATGGATTTTCATGTATGACATCATGAATTTTTTACCAGTTTTTGCAAATCTCAGTAATTCTTAATCAAATTTCTCCAAAATTTCTGTATGTGCTAGCTGAGACCTTGCTCTATGCTAGAAATTGCCTTTATTTTTCATTTTGATGACGTTTTCATGGTGTAAATTACATTTTGCGCATTAATATCAAAATCAGACGTTTGTATGTGTTATGTCAATGAAAGGGGCATTTATTTGAAATCATGAAATGACATGAGATTCTAGGAGCTGTATCTCACTTATGTTTGAGGCTTTTACTCTGAAATTTGAGTATGTTGTAGCTGAGTCTACTCCATATTTTAATCAGATGTCGGGATCATGCCAAAAATCTCCATTGAAAACTTGAAATTGTGGTATTACCATGGCACGTTTCATTTTTAAACAAATAAACATGTTATCTTTCATAGAATAACACCATCTACAGTTAAAAGCATTATAGTTACAATGTAAACACTGAGAGAATCAATTTTTCTAAGTAGTTTTTCTCCAAAACTACTGATTCAATCTTACTGAAAATTTCACAGTATCTTTGTCTCATAGACTTATACAAAATGATCTAATTTCAACGTGATCAGTCAGTCGTGTCATCATCTAGGTGCCATTTTGTGTTTTTACAATGAAAAAATGTTATCAACGATATCTTCAATACTAAGCTTCATAAATCAACTAAACTTGGTACATATCATCTTCATGTTCATTATCTGGAGTGGGTAGTGTCACTACTTCATTCCTTTTGCAATGTGATTTTTGCCTCCTCCTTTTCTTTTCCTTGCTATGTCCTTGTCTTTGATATTCTCTTTACCATTTTTTTTTCTCTCGCCCCTTTATTATAAATGACTTTTATCTACATTTTGCTAGCACATAGACATGACCATTTCAGGCAAGTCTCTGAAATGTTAATATGTTATATGTGTGCTATGAGCCCTCTTTATCGTTGCCCCTGATTTTTAATGAATAGATGGTGTCACCGTGCATTTGCCAGCTATGTCTTTGCATGAATTTGCATTGACAGATCACCTAATACTTGTACATAAGTATGTCTTGTTAGATATCCATTTAAACTATCCTAAACTTATGACTCACCAAACCAAGTCAATAATAGACATATTGATAGGCACATATTTATATTTTCAGATCTCACTCTTATCTCATTATCTGCAAAGCATATTCCAACAATAAAGGAGAAAGCAAACACATATTAATAAATCGCTTATTATTTTCATTGATTATGTTAAGTGTTTTTTTTTTTGCATTGGGCCAAAGTTTTGGGGTGGGACATGGAGGTTGTAATCTCATGATTCACATACTGATAGATATGAGGAAGTATGTCAACGAATCATGCATTTTGTCCTGACAGCTTGATTTACTCAGAGGACAAAACAGCTTGCTGCCCTCTCTTGTCCAAAGAGACAGAGAGACCAAGAAAGAGAGGAAGAGATCATTGAAGAAAAAGAGAGATACACACAGAGATAGAAAGAGAGGGATGTACAACGAGAATGAAGTAAGATACAGAAATAGAAAGAGAAACATAGGACAAGAGCATTCTATAGTTTAAAGATGGAGGAAGAAAGAGCGCAGAAAAGGGAGGAATAAATGAAGGAAGAAAGAGAAATGTACACACAGAGATAGAAAGAGAAATATAAACAGCCGAATTGGAAAAAGCTACAGAACGAAAAAGCAGCAACAGAGAAAAGAATGAAAATAAAAGACTATAGAAACAGCGAAACAGAGCAAGTGATAGTCTGGCTAAAGGGCCTAAGTTACTAAGCCAAACTATTCAATATAGGGGCCTGGTTGTGGTAGACTAAACATTCTCAATTTGAGGCTGAGAAAAGAGGAGAATAACAACGTGACTAGTCGTAGAATATTTGACTCTTGTTTATATCAGAAATGTCAAACAACGTAAAATCCTAGCCAAGCAAGTGAAAGAAAACGCATCAAATTTTGGAACTCACCCCGACGGGTTGTCGCTGGAGGTAGTGCGCGGCTGCTGCCCTCTGTGTTGACGGTAGGAACCAAAGGGGCTTGGTGTGGACCAGTCTCGTCATCACCGTCAGGGCGTTGTCCTCCAGGGTGGGGCAGAACTCTGCCATCAGGGCCTCCGTGCTGGGTGGGGGCTGAGGTGGGGGTGAGGCGATGGAGGGGGGCTGCTGGCATGGTGGTGGTTGTGGGCTCAGGGGACCAGCGGTGGGGGAAGGGGAGGCACCACTGGTGTGTCTGCCCGTAGAGGTCTTTGGTGGTAGTTGCAGGCACAGGTTCTGGATGGTATGGAGGGAGGAGGGGGGAAATAACATTTGTTGCCAACTTCATATTCAAAAAAACTCATGAATCATTACAAAAGAAGGGATAGCTGGATCAAGGCATTCCAGCCTAATAGCATTATATGCATTATTGTAGGCATATATATGATGTATATGAATGTATGATATGAACATTATATTTATGTGCTTCATATGAGGAAAGAATATGAGAAAGGAATTTTACACAAATGCAAATGAGGCTTACACTTTCAGCGTTATCATGGTCCAGATATACAAATCATTAGACAAAAAGAGAAGTGAGCTTGAGTAATGACAGTGAGGGGATAATTCGCTTTAATCCCAGTTTTCTACACAGTCCTGCAAGGCTCATCCTCAGTGGCTTACAGGGGATTAGCAGCTACATGCAGTAATCCGTCTGCATGGGCTGAATGTGCTAAGTGAGAACTCGCATGCACAGCATTATTAGCAAGACAGTGCTCATCACTTAAAGGAATAGTCCATCCTGAAATTAAGTTGCTTTTTATAAAGGCAGAAACAAGAAAGAAACATACAAGTGAAGGTTTGATGAAAATCCATCAACAGATAAGAAAGTTACGATTGTTGTTAGTTTTGATTTTGTGACGTCACATGCCAGATGGTCTCTCATATATTGTGTACAAATTGTTTTGAAAATGTTACTTTTCTCAAACGGATATGGATCATTTCCCTGTGCATTTGATACATCATTAGAAACAGGTTTTTACACACATACCTCTATAAAAACAATATTCCGTCATCGGAAACACCATAAGAGGAATTCATGGAATTATACAGCACATAATATATGGGAGAGCACCACGCATGTGATGTCACGAGATACAAAATTTTATTTAAAAAGACCATAACTTTTTTATCCTTTTTTTTTTTGTCAAACCTTCTGCTTTTATTGAAACCAATTTAATTTCAGGGTGGACTATCCCTTTAAGAAATTGCATGGGGGATCAAGGGAAGACAGCCCCTGGATCTTGGATGCAATAAGAGAGCCACAGTGGAAAAAAGAATGATCAGTGGGAATGATACAAAGGATATGTTTGTTTCATGACATAAGAGTGAATTGCAATAGCTTTACAATCAATGGTAAAGTTGCTATCTATTGCAACTCACCATATCTCAAAACCACCACCACTGCTATCTATTGCGAGTTTAAGCCTATGCATTACTATGCAATAAATTGTATGTTTATGATCGATCCAAACATGCTACAATCAAATATCAAATGCAAGTTATGATCAATATCAATATTAGGTTCTTAGCGATACGGATTTACAATCAATGAATTAGTTGTACGATTGATCTATTGATCAATTGTTGCCCTTTGCGATTCGGGCCCCTGGTTTCCAATACAAAAAGTTTTGAAGTATGATGTCATTTAATAAGTAGATGAAAGTGGTGACGTAACCCGCTATTAGGTCACGAAATCTGAAAGGCAAGGGGTTATAAGTCAGAAGAAATTATAAGTACCCCCCAAATTGCTTGAATATGACCATCGAAGACCTATGAGATGTACGAGAGAGTATGAACCAACAGGTACTGCGAGTTTTGACCGATTTAAGCTACAATAAACAAACCTCTGTGGTTTCCACTTACTTAGAAGTCCACAATGTTTTGAATCTGCACTTCAACTGCACTTTCATATGATATTAGGAATTACTCACGGGGAACAATGCAGTTAGTTCTCTAACAAAGTTTATACAATCTCACATACTTACACAGTATGCAAACATGTCCATATGACCATGTCATATCCTTGCAATAGTCTATGCCACACAAACTACATGCATGCAAAGAAGTGTACTGCATGTATCACAGCAGCTGCTCAGTGAAAAGTGGTTGAATATATGCCAAGCATACCGCTGCAATATTCCACACAATGTCTGTCATGTACTGTTACCCTTCCACACAGCTCATCTAGATCATACACATAACTTGTCTTATCACAAAAATAAAATCGGATCTGACACTTCCGTATTTGATTTCCAAAGAATAATGAGAGACAAAGTCCGACTAAAATGACTTAAATCTACTGTATCACGAGACAAATATAATTGAAACTGTTGCACCAAGAAGCTAAGAAATGATAACAACATTCAAGTGGGTGGCATGATTGAAAGACAGATTTGATTTTCAATGGCAGATTATGATTGTCTAGTTAAAGAGAGGTATAGTTATGATTGTCTAGTTAAAGAGAGGTATAGTTATGATACATTAGTAGCTTTTAAAGGGTCATTAATCATGCTAATATCTGCCATGAACCTAGTATTTGAACCATTCTTTCACTATCTTTTGCTGCACATATTGACTAATTTATAACACTATATGTCCATAATCTCTCATTTTCTCTCATAATCATAATCTTCATCACTCATAATCTTTATTTAATATTCAATATTTAATGCATCTTTAACCATGTAGTCTCTACAACCAGTTATCTATATTCATCTTTTTAATATTCTTTTTCTTTTACAGTCCATTATATCACTAATTTTGGTGTGTGATAATTTCTTGAAACAAAAGTTTTAATACTTAATAACACTTTGCCATGTCTAGCTATACTCTCGACATCTTGAACACTAAATACAGTTTCGTTTACCACTCATAATCTTTATTTAATATTCACCTCTTTATTTCAATCTCTTTTTATGAGCCCATCATTACATAACTATTGTATTGCAATAATTTCTTCACTCACAAGTTGGAGTTGAACATAAGTTGTGCTATATGCAAAAGAAAGTAATTACTACCATATGCTGATGCATGAGTCTAGATTTAGAAATAGACTCTATTCATCATATTGAATTGGATGAAAATTTGTCATTTCCTTATCAAAACTTACTTCTCAATTCCCATTATCTGCACTTGCACCCATCACTTAACCCTTTACATGCCAGATAGATGGCTGCTCTATGGGATTTAAAAGTAAATAATAATTAACAGCATTTATATAGCACTTATCACAAAGAATGTCTCTAAGCGCATAAGGAAAAATTAAATAGAAAGACAAGGAATTCAGCTAAAATCAAATTATACATGTTGACAGTTGACAGTCGAAGTTAAAGCTGCATATGCTAAGGAAAGTCTATTTAAAAAAAAGGTTTTTAACATAGATTTAAATTTGTGTGTCGGAGTCTGCCTGTTTTATGCTCTGAGGTAGATTGTATGTACTACTTGTGAAGAAAGGAACAGGTGGCACACAAAGACATCAGTAGCCAAGGTCCTAGATTGTATACCGTAGGCTGTCTCTTTCTGATGCTGCTCCCTCCCTTTACATGCTCTAACCTCTACTGTTTAACTTTCCCGGTTTCCATAACACCCATACTTAGTCAGGGATGCATTGCAACAGGCTCCTTTCAAATGCTGCAACTGCTGTGTTTAGACTAAGCCATTTTGTATTTGGGAAGCATTCTGACAACAGTCTTCCTTTAAAGGGAACATATAGTACTGGGAAGACAAAACGCCTTCAAAAAGGTGAGCCTGAGCAATCTTGCCATTTAAGAACCTTGCTGAAAGTTATTTGCCCTCAAAGGATCCACATTTAGAGTAATTAGTAATTTTTGTCTTCCCAGTACAGTATATTCCCTTTAAATGCAGCAACTACTATCTATAGGCTAGCTCATTTTGTATTTGGGAAGCAGTCTCCCTTTAAGTGAAGCAATCACTATTTTTAGACTCACTTTCTGAGAAAAACATTTTCAATGGGGGCAGCATTGCGACAACACATTCCCTTTAATGCAGCAACCGCTATTTTTAGACAGTCAGCTTTCTGAGAAATCCATTTTTAATTAGGGCAGCTCTGGGGTGAGCTGACCATGTGAGGTGTTTTCCATGGTTCGTAAGCACGCGCGGGTATCCTTAGATCCCTCAGTCACTCTACAGATTCAAATTCTGCTTCAGTTGAGTGTCAGGAAGCCACCCATCTATTCCTATCCCCTTACTCCTCCTCCATCCACCCCCCCCCCCCCCCCGCCTTCCCCCTCCCCCAACCATGAGGTGATATGTAACCATGCACTAAAATCTTCTACAGACAATGATAGATCCCAGCTAGGCGTGCCTGCTTGACCCTCCTTATAAATACTGTTAAATTTGCATGAATTCTGTATCAAAGAAATTATATATCTTGAATTAAATATCTTTAAGGGCATGTTTATCAACTCTTTTTTTGGTAGAACTAAGGTTTCCATACGCGTTTAAAAAGATTTAAACGCATTTCAGGGAGTTGATAAACGCAAAGGTGTTTTGATTATAGGGTTTGGAAAGCTGTTTTGAAACACGCAAATTTGTGCGATCCTAAACGCGTTTGAGCCAGAAATGCGTTCAGAGAAGTGAGATAAATGCAAAGCTGTTTTGAACCATGTGTTTCCGATTCCTGAAAACACGCGCGCCACGCCAAAAAACACATCGATCGCACACTATTGTACTACAGTGCACGTGTAACGGTGCAGTAGAGCTACACAGTGACAAGGCCGGTTTTCGACTTGGGCGATTGAGTTGATAAACCCACCGTCTTTTTTAAACGCGTTTGGAAACGTGTTCGTAAAGGCCTTTGGAAACGCGTTTCAAATTCTGAAAAGATGATAAACACTGTGTAACTTTAATCAGCTTTTAACCCTTAACACGCCACTCATGGATTATTTCCCCATCAATACACATGAATCACATGAAAGAGCATTTGGTCTAGCACATACACAGTCCTGTAAGAGATTCCTTATTGTTAATCATATGAACTTTGTCTTGCATCCTTTAATATACATGTACATGTATTGGAGCCAACATTCAAAGTCGCTTTGTGCTTCCATTATGAATGATGCAACCAAGACCAAGAGCTGATGGTAATGACACAGTGGATGGAGTTTTGACAGGAAACAATTAACGCATCATTTAATTTCACTTTCACTCCAACAGTCACCAAACAGACATAAGGGGATTTTTCCACTTCCTCTGAAAGGAAAAATGATACCCAACATACATTGTTTATATTGTCACATCTTAAATAGATGCACGATCCACCATTGCTTGGCTTTTTACATTCCTCCATACTGTAGGAGCACTATCTATTTGCAGAGAATGATTTGCCTGAACTTCTCCTTTCCTATTACCATAGAAAGAGGATCAAGTTAACCAGACATGAATAACTAAATGTATAATTTGGAAATATTGCAACTAGGAGTGAAGACCACAAAAGGGTGTCTACAAGATGTTCTGTGCTACAGAAATTCCCACAGCACTTAAGAAAGATTGGTGGATATAATGACATTTAGAATGAGTTTGCCTTATTTTGACTTTCCTACCCTGACTCACACAAAAAGCAAATAGAGGGCTTTGATATGTGGGTCGGGTTGGGTTGGGTTGGGTTGGGGGGGGGGGGGGCATGCGACGGACGGGTTGGTTATATACGTCCCACTCGAGTCATGACTATGTCAATCATTTCCTTCTTGCGTCTTCCACTTCCTTCATTTCTTCCCACGGAAGGAGATTATCCATTTACCTCTCCTCCTTATGCACCCTTCACTACACTCATTAGAGCAGCGGAAGGCGGCTTCAATATTAAGTCATCATGGCTTAATTCGATGTGAAGTGACGAGTATCGTTTCATGATTATCTGATCACACACAAAACAGGCCACACGGCATTAACATACAAGCTGCCCTTGTAACTGGTTTTTGTTGATCTTTGCCACACCAAAAGAGCACATCAATTTCTTTCATGGGTACTTGAATCTGTTCTTAAATACTAACTCTGGTATACAGTAAGACTGCCGCATATGCGCTTTCAATAATTCATTTCTGCTTTCAGTTCAAATTCTCCAAAAAGTGAAAAGAAACAAAATGATCATTCATACATGGTATGGTGGACCTCAGAGTTATTTTAAATATATTTTAAAATATAGAGAAATATTGCTGTGTGTAGTCCCCTTGCATATCTTTAGGTATAGAAATTATTTGTCATAGAAACATTTCTTTGTCCAATTCATGGGGAAAGTCACTATATGACTATTGATCTTGATCTTTGAACTTATTAGTGTAAATTCGCATGAAACTGGTAGGCAAACCAGTAATAGACAGAGTGACGTATCCTTTGACAGTATGTAGTTACAGGGGGGGTCAGGGCAATTTGGTACTCGCAATGCCAAAAAGAATCCCTGCAAATAATAAAAGAGCCCATTTGAGAGGGTATAATGCCTTACAAGGTTCAGGTAATTGTTCTATGACAATTGATAAAACATCTTTATTTTCTTCACTGGTACTAGACAACAAAGTTGATTAATTCTTATGTCATAATTCTGTGGTATGAACCATGAAAATTTGCTTTTGAGGCTGACAAATATTTTGCTTTCGTAACATGTCACACAAAGTTTACACCAAATTTGTCTATAATTTGTTACAAGTTTTTGTAATACGGTATGAGCCATGACATCCTTATTCAATTTCCTGATTAAAGCACAAAACACAATTATGAAACCATGGTGACTGAGAAACAAACCCCAGTTAGACAACAGAGTAACTGGGAAAGTACCGAAATACCAAGCCTGTGTCCCAGATATTATGAAAATGAGTGTGTATTTTAATTAGCTATACATGCAAGGTCAAACATGCCTGAAGGCATTCCATAATTAACCTGTAAATACTGAGGTGACCTGATTTGGGTGATTACCCATCCGTCAAATGCAGCAACTCTTGTCAGCCATTAGGGACAACAAGAGACAGACAACAAGCACAGGCAATAGGTAAGGTCATTTCTGGATGATACTGTATGTATCATATTACACTGTAATAGAATTGTTAGATACAAAGAAACCTGTAGAGAAAGCCCACTGAAGGGAAAGAAAAATTGTCTTTAGGAGCAAACGGTCTTTACATGCAGGTAATTTTAATACTATTTTCTGTAAGTGAAATTTTTCGAGAAGACAAAATGTGGTCTTTAGAGGCAGGAGGACTTTCTATAGAGAAAGTCACTGCTGAAGGTATTATTGTGCCACACAACTATTATTTATCACATTGAAATCCTTCCATAAAGACCAAAACATTCCAAGGTGTACCCACTAATATGAGATATGAGATTTTCATGATGCCTCAAATGGGTTGTAACCCCTCCCCCCCCCCCCACCCCCTCCCCCCACTCCCCACCCCCATCCCAAGTTCCGGTAAATCAAATGTTTGTTTCAGTGCTGGATACAGGTACTACTCTCCATAAATTGCTCTGGAAATTAGGAGAAAGTTATTGCAAGTAATCGTAACGGGCTTCTCGCGACCCACATGGCGGGCTCTTCCTTCCCGACAGAGGAAGATGACCTGGAAATTGACTTCCTGGTATCCATTTAAAAATTAGGAAATCATTAATCATTCTACTTTGGTTTTCTACAGAGATTATAGGATTTTTATCATCATGGGGATTTTTGCACTGTCATGAACACTGCAGCTCTTAATGCACGGCAGGGTTCATTACTGACCCACTGGACGGAAGCTATGGTCAATTTTAACCCTCGCCTCTCGCGAGCTTTTTGTCAGTCATCCAAGGACGGGATGGACAGAGACCACCACAGGAAGCAGACCCCCGTCCAAATTAAGGTGATTTAAATAAAGTCACACGGGAGAGGACGCGGAGAGAAGTCAAGTGACCAAGAGCATGTCCAGCTTCAGAGTTCTATTAAAACTATGGCCAGTTTTCATATCGGTGGTTTAACTTAGACTGCATATGACACGAAGACTAACTTTATGTTATAAAGACCACATTTGTGTTTTTTTTTAACAATGTTTTCCAGTGAAATATGAGTTATTGTAACCTGTCCATAAAGACCCCCTGCTCATGAAGATCACATTTCTTGTCTCCTTTGTGTGGTCTTTCTAAATTTATGTACATAAACCTCAGCCTATTGGGTCCATCTCAAATCACAGTACATTTCTGGAGAGAGAGTGAATCTGTCACAGTACTTTCTTTAATCATGGGCTACATACATGTACATATAAGGAAAATATGTTGCCATGGTAACTTATAAACCTTTACACTCACCTCTTTTGGCTCGCAGGCAAACCGCAAGCTTTTTGATGCACTTGCCCAGGGACGGTAATGAGCCTCAAAATGCAGACCCAAAATTGGCAACTTTCATCCCCTCTTTAAAAAGTGCATGCTGGGAGGAAGGGTGACAGGCCGCGAGGATCTATCGCCTTCCTCTGGTTCCTGTCTCGTCTGTGCTGTGGGGGCGGTATGCTTCACCGCAACGGATCCCCCCTTCCTCTCACCTAGCCGAACAAAGGATATTAATAGCTACCCCAAACAAGTCATCTTTTCGCCTTGAGTATGGGGTCTTCTTTTTCACCCTTGAAACGGGATATCTCTTTGACACAATTAATCATTCGATGACACCATTCATCTACATGAAGTAACTCATAGAAGAGATAAGAAAGAAGGATGTTTGCTGTCTAGGTCTCCAGAATGGTGTCTTCTTTTCACCCTAGAAACTGGATCTCTTTGACACAATTGATCAGCAGATAAGAGGTTCATCTACATGTTCATGTAACAACTCATTGAAGAGATGGGATTAAAGATAGGGTAATCCTTTTGCAGATAAAAAAATTGGGGTAAAAAACATGGAAAATGGAAAAGAGTGCTGTAGAAGAACTACTATCCCGACAATAGAACTGGAAACTATCTTTGAGCAAAATTATATCGATCTTTGGTTTTCGATTACCGGTAGATTTCGGACGGTCCATCTAAAAAAACTCTGTGGTTCCTGGAGCCTAGAGACAGAGACCGCAATCAGCACACATCACGGTTCTCCGCTCCAATCTCAGCGTACAGAGGTCGGTGATTGTCTGCCATATGTGCCGCTGGCTGCTACAATACAGTATATGAATGTAGACTTTAGTCAGGGCTTTCAAATGTAAACAAGGATAGTTTTTCACTTATTCTGAAAATGTGCGTGCAGCTATGACTGCAAATGCAACCTTTGGATTGTCATACACAGTGACACTCAATGGGATTTGTGTGTATTACTTTTCAATTTGGCAAGCAAAGAGCTAATTAGTACAATGATATCTCAAATTTGTCTAAATAATCATAGTATATAGCAAAGCTGACAAGCAATGTTCCTTTTAACCCTCTAACTGTCAAGCAAACTGTGTACATCATCTGTGCCAAAGTGCAGCATCATATGATAAACCACCCACTCTCCCATCCATAGGAATCATGACTCATACGTTTGTTGAAAATACTGTAAGAGATGAAGGCAGCAACTTGGGACTTAAAATAGGAAAGTTGTACTTCCAGCAGTCTGACTTCTTCACTTGTTACAAGTAATAGCTCTAACTGACATTGAATGTTGTGACATAATTGGGGCATTATTAGCCTGTTTCGGTTACTTTACTATAGCCAAGAAACTGGGTCACACCGCTTGATCTATTCTAGTACGACTACTAATATCTCTTAAGCACTCTATACAGGGCGATTTTAACGTTACGCATACTGTAGCAATTACCCATGACATTTTTTGCCCATGTCATGCCAGAAAACTGCTTAAAAAAATTTGCCTTTCTCTTCATACAGATTGATCAATCAATATCATTCATGATGGAGAAAGCAGTATTACAGAGACCATTTTACATCCATCAAGCTCTGTAAAATGCTATCCCTGTGAATGAAAAAAAAATGTACTATACACTGAAATAAAACTCTGGACATTGATAAAAATTACATGTGCCGACACTTGAATTCAGGCATCACAGTGACAGAGAAGGGGGGGGGGGGTAGAAATAAAGGAAGTGACAAAGGAAATGACAAAGGAAGGAAGCAAGAAAAGAAGGGATGAAAGAAGGAAGAAAAGAGCAGCGAGAAATGGTAAAAGAATGAAGTGGGGTAGGAAAGGGAAAGAGGGGAAGGGGAGACAAAGGGAGTTATGGATTGAGGATGGGGAAGGAAAAAAAAAGAAAAACAAAAGAAAGGAAGACAAAGAGAGAAAGAATGAGAGAAGAAGTGAGAGAGGAAGAGTTAGGAGAGAGGAAAAAGAGAGAAAACAAAGGAAAAGGAGAAAGGAAGAGAGTGAGAGAGAGAATGAGAGAGAGGGAGAGTGAGAAAAGGGGAGCGAGAAGGCTTAGCTCTTCAAACTCTTGTCTTGAAGTATTTCTTGCATGAACACAAGCAAACCTACCACACTGAGATCGGTAAGACACAATGCAATGTAAAATGAGGAAGGCATTTTGGCTTGACAGCTCCTGTCATATTTGATTAATCCATTTCCTTTTCGACTCATTAAAGAAGATGAATAGGTCCTTGAAGCACCCCAAAAGCATCATGCACAACACATACTAGCACTGCTACCAATGCAGTCTATGTCAGAAAACATATTTTCATTTTAATTGCGGTGTACAATATTCAGGTGTTCTTTATCATATTTGATAATTGTTTGATATTTATCATACATTTAGAAACAGTATGCATTCATTTGGTTACCATGGTTACCATCATTACCTTCACCACAGAAACCTAAAAAGAATGTCTAATATCCACCTTTTCATTTCTATATTTGGGGTCAGGTATTTAATCATCAACCACTTTTACAAGCACAATGTATCCAATCCATGATAAAAACACAATGTCAATGCACTAGAAAGTTTGTGTTTGGAGGTCAGACTAAACTTATTTATCTCCTTGATAATGCACACAATGTATTACCAAGTACAGAAACGCATCACTTTCACTTCATGGTGGGGCTGAACGGCATTTAGAAACGATAATGACAAATACAGGAGAGTATGCCACTGCCTTGGTCTACTTTTGTTTTGACGGTAGTGCGGTGGTTTAAATTGGTCCGACATTGTGGTTATGTCATGTGTCTGACGGCGTGAGGTGTAGAGAATAAATGAGGAATACTAATGTCTTATATCCAGTTTGAAATATATGTATAAAAAAAAAAAACAGCAGTAGACTGTAGAAGAAAGTGTGTGAAAAAGAGAGAAAGAGGTATGGTGGGAAGGGGAGGGAGCGAGTGAAAGAGGTATGGTGGAAAGGGGAGGGAGCGAGTGAAAGATGGAAGAAAAATAAGAGATGGAGAACGATTGGGGTAAAGAGCTACATGAATGGAGGTAGAGGATGATTGGGAAGGAGGGGAATAGAACGACACACAAGGTAAATGGAAGGAGGGATGGAGTGAGGGAGGAAGAAACTGATTATGCATGGAGGGTGAGGTAGGAAAGAGGGAGAGAGACAAAGGGAAATAGAGAGAGAGAGAGAGAGAGAGAGAGAGAGAGAGAGAGAGAGAGAGAATGAGAAAGATAGAGGAGGAACATAGGGTTGACAATATAAAAGTAAACAGAGATAGAAAGAAAGGGATACATGCGAGAAGGTTGAATAGGGGAAGAAGAGGAACATAAATGACTAAGAAAGTTGAAAAGCCGCAACATCATGCTCGTACTCAGACAGCGAAGACCTCAAGGCAGACTGAGAAATAACATAATAATCAACCAAGAAGAGAACATTATAAGCCAAGTTCACTCTCGAAGTCACATCTAAATAGGGAATCCACATTCACATGCTAAACCTCAACATCCACATAAGCCATGGCCCAATTTTACTTGAGGCCA
This sequence comes from Arbacia lixula, assembly GCA_963669155.1. Classification (NCBI taxonomy): domain Eukaryota; kingdom Metazoa; phylum Echinodermata; class Echinoidea; order Arbacioida; family Arbaciidae; genus Arbacia; species Arbacia lixula. The sequence goes on along the minus strand of OZ022577.1, from coordinate 28,366,832 downwards.
TGAAACATTTTTCGATGAAATGGGGGCAAAATGAGAACTTCCTTTTAACATTCACATGAAGCTGAAACATCCAGCAAATTAAATGAAGAAGAAGAAATGCCAGGAGACAACACAGATGATTCTTGCAGCATGGATGAACTGAACACATGCCTCACTAACCCGTTGGCTTTTTTCCATAATTGAATTTGAGATAAACTTGAAAATAAAATATCAACATTTGTTATTGTACATTGTTTCTACGCAATGTTCCTTGCAAAGTTTGCATCATCCTTCTTCTTATCAAGTCAGCGAGCTACATGGGGATTTGGAAAGAAGTCTCTGTGGCCAGATTGACATTTGTAAAAAGAAAGAAAACATCTTGAGAGTTCCCCTTGAGTCATAAAATGCTTATGAAAGTAAAAACAGACTACACATCGACATATGTGAAGGAGTCCTGTAGATCTGTTCTTGGCCTCTTTTGGTGGTCAACATAAACTTCCCCATGACCACATTTCCCTTTTGATAACCTCGATGACCGGATTTGTACTCAAATTGAGGCTGCCTCTGTTCCGCTCTTCTAGGCTCTCGTCCAACATAAGTGGCATTTCGTTACTAATTAAACACAAATGCATTCTCATCATGCATATTTGGAAGTAATTAAGACAAGTCCAAATCACGCTCAATCCTAGTTGATCACAGTTTTTTTTTCACTCATCCAGAGATGATATGATATGATGAACTGCATTAATAAAAATCTAGAAAACTCCTGAATATCCATTGCCAAATATGAAAAGCAAGTGCCAAAATGTGATTTTTTTTTTAAACTTACTTTAAAATTCATGTTTAAGCGAAATTGCTGTCTTGTAAACAAGCAAATCCCAATACTCTGTGGAGATATTTTTTTAAAGAAAACTTTGTAAATTAAGAGGAATCACATAGAAACTATTGGTACTATGGACAAAGACTCAGTAACATCCAAAACTTGAACTAATTCACTGAAACACACACTTGTTCTTTGAATTTATACAATGAAATACATCAGATACTATAGTCTACTATAGCAAGTTAATGGTAAAGGGTTGATGAACGCAAATCCACCTTGCACATACACTCTTCAACACTTTTAACCTGGAGTAGCATATTGAAATATGTATTTTGAGGTAAAGTGATCAAAGTTTCAGAGGTTGTAGCAGCAGCCAAAGTTTTTTGGGGTTGGGGTTGCCAAGTTTGACATATAAGCTGTAACATCTGCAATCTCTCCAACATGGTGTTTCGGTTACAGAATGCAAGACTGCATTTTAACTGATCAACTTTAATTCTTTCATGTTCTAGAAGCACTTTCTTTATAAACTGTAACCATAACCTTTAAACTCAGGAACCTGGCTCTGATACATGTATCTATATAGGGCAACTATTTGTTATTGCTACAGGTACTTTCTTATAGAACCCATTGTTGACTCTTATATTTTCTGGCTTTGTGAACCCTGGTTTAGTTAAGATGTCAAAATCTGCCATGCAACTGCAGTAACCAAAAGGCCTACTTGCACCCTATAAATTAACATTAAATTATTAGCCTGGGGTCATATTCATGAAAGATTACTAGCCTAGTTGGTTACTATAATGCATGCATTTTGATGCACTTTATTAAATAACTAGGCTTAGTAAGGTTTCATGAATATGGCCCCTATTGTCTATTGTATGTAAGTGGAAAAAGGTCAGCCTGCAAATACGCATTATCAGTAACAGTAAAGAACAGATCAAGCTCTCACTACCTAAACTAAAAGGTCTACCTCTGCTTTTACTTAGCATCACAGAGCTACCGTCACTTCATGTAGAGATGGTATTCCTTTTCAAAATGGCGGTGATGATATTGATAAGATGCTCTGGGTGACCAAACAAACTTGAGAAGACAACGGATACGGTCGATCTCAAGAAGGTGTCGCGTTGTCTTCCAAGGCCTGCTCATCCCACCTCCAGCCACATCTCCCATTACTCCTCAGCTAGACTATACTAATAAGGGCGCCTGGTAGAGGGCACTGAGTAGTAGTCTGATGGCGCAGACTCAATTGGGCTACTTTATATCAAAACTTGTGTCTGGTGGATAAGACCAGTGCCTTAACTTGCCAGTTGTGCATGTACAACACATCATAGCCACGTACATATCAGCTGCTCTTTCATGAGTATGCATCCCATAATGATGGGTTATCGCATTGTTAAATCATGATCATAATTATACTTTTAATATATCAGTTTGAGGCAATTTCCACACATGACAAGTAGCTAGATCAAAGCTCTATACATGTAGAATACAATAAATATGATGTAGAAAGCTCTTGAGCCAGATTTTGTGCTGATCACAACTATCCTTTCCCCTCAACACATCAAATTCTAACACTATTTATAACCCTTTATGAGCTGTTGAGGCAGGCATTCTTGTACCAGTAATGTACACAAACCCCATAGAGCGGTAGTCACCTGGCACACAAAGAGGTTCAATGAGAATGTTTCGGGTCACATAATTACAGTGGGCGTGCTCATTCATTCCACAACTTTCACAGAGGATGTTCCTTTTCCTTTCTCTTTCCTCTTCAGGTGGGCTTCTGCTTTTGCTATGATTTGATGTTGTTGTTTTTTTTCTTCTTTGAACAGCAAGATGCTGGGTAATGTAATTATTGTTCTCGCTCGTTCTCTCTCTCTCTCTCTCTCTCTCCCCCCTCTCTCTCTATCTTTCTTATTCTCTCCCCTACCCCCATTCTCTCTCTCTTCTCATCCTCCTCCTCCTGGTCATCTTCTTCTCCATCTCCTTCTCCTTCTTTCTCTTACTTCTCCTTTTCCTTCCTCTTCTTCTACTCCTTCGTTTTTGTCTTTGTGTTTGCCTTCTTCTCTTCCTTCTCCTTTCTCTCCTTCTCTCCTTCTCTCTCTCTGTCTCTCTGTCTCTCTCTGTCTCTCTCCATGTATATCTCTCTCTTCTGCCCCCCCCCTTTCTCTGAAAAAACCTTTCATCTATAATTTTATTATTCATCATGTGGATCTCTATAAACTGTCATAATTAACTTGACAGTGACTGGTGGAGGTCAATGAGTTTGTTCGAAATTTGATAGAAGAAATTATCTACTTACACCCGACTTCCTGGGTGGTGCACAAAAGTCATCTGTCCGCCTATACTGATCTATGGATGGGTATGGGTATCACTATTGGTTGTTGCCCCGGCACCTTGAACTATCAAATGGCAGCCAAGTATGATGGCAGGTCAGCTCATCCCAGAATGGAAGGGAGTCCAGGGAGGTTAATGTTGACAGATTGGGCTTAAAGAGCTAGGGGAGGGGTGTGTGAGGGGTGCGTCCCTTGCCCCTCTGCACCAATTCAGACTTCCTACATAGGAGCTTTTCACTTATAAGGTTTAAACTCTTTGTGATCAAGGAACAGCAAGGTTTGTCACATGAAAAATAGAGGAAAGCATTTCCTTTTCAAATGTGCCTAATTCCATTGAGTAATGATTGTATTAACCCATTACTTATTTTCGGGTTGGCATTTCTCCACTCAAAAACTGAGCAGCACAACTCTTGTGCAATCTGCTTTCCGGCCTGTAAACGAATGGCTTAAAGACAGCCAGTCCCTTTTTCAGATCACCACAAAACCATCGAAACATTGGCAAAACATATAGAGAAGTGTTAGCAAGCTATATATTCACAATTTGAAAGTGATACGTAGTGTAACTTTCAAATAATGTGCGTAAACAACGTTTGATTAATAGTCTTTACCTCAGGCTCTTAGCAGTTTGTGTTGAAATATCTGCTTTATTGATTAATCTGTTTATTAAATTATAAAACGCATTATGAAAAAAATGTTCTATGGAAGGAATCATCTCCAAAGTTTGGTAGTTACTCATAAAATTAGGATTTCACACACGCATAATAACCACATAGATACTGTAACAAAGACTAATACTTTTTTCGTAGTACGAAAAAAGTCGGTTTGAAATTTAACGGCTGAAATTGTTTACATATACAGAAAGCTTCAACATGCTATATTCTTAGAAATGGTCTTGAATCACACTTTCTTCAAATTTACGATCGTGATAGAGGATTTCAAATTTTAAGCTTGCAAAAGGGACAGACAATCTTTAAAATTAGCTTCAAATTCCTTGTGAGTGCAATAAAGGCAGCCCCACCATTTTGGTTACTCCAGTTCAGTGGCAAATTTTGAAGTCTCTACTGGACCAGGGTTCACAAAGCCAGAAAAGCTAACCGTGAGCAACAGGTTAAACTTGAGTGCTGAACTTAACTGATATATGTACATATCTGTATGTTTCTCACTCTTTTCATTCTTTACAAATTATCAGAAATGGATGGAACCTACAATAGTGGCCAAATGGTTCTGGGGGCACCTAATGAAAAGTCGCCCGCTTTGAAATTGGTACCAATCTCCTCTGGGTAGATACAAATGACGCAAGGTAGCTGTTTATGTTTACTCACTCCTTCAGTGCCAGATAAAACGATGCTCAATAGGACTGTTGACAGTGGCACACCAAAGTATGATTTATTGATGGTACAACATACAAGGGTCACAACCTTCCAATTTTAATTGCATTTTAATTACACAAATCACACTGGCACCAGCACATAAAACATCAACATTTAATTTTTTCTCAATGACAGACATTTAGCAGTGGAAAGGTCCTCCCTCAGTCTATATATCCTGTAAACTGATATCAGCATGGCCAGATGTCTATCAGGGCTGCCAATCATTGTTGTAAACGCCAGATTTGGCACGTCTCACATGATGATCTATGTGACGGCCCATCAAATGTGACCCCCAAATGAAGTGTGAGGGTATCTGATCTATGATACCTGACCGGTATTCTAAAATAAAATTGAACTCTTTGCTATTTTCATCTTGCCCTGCCAGACACAAATTAGGCCGTGATTATCAACTTTTCAGAAATTTAAACGCGTTTCCAAAGGCCTTTACGAACGCGTTTCCAAACGCGTTTAAAAAAATGGTGCGTTTATCAACTCCAAAGGCCTTTACGAATGCGTTTCCAAACGCGTTTCCAAGCGCATTTAAAATACGGTGCGTTTATCAACTCGATCGCCCAAGTTGAAAACCGGCCTTGTCACCGAAAACACGTGGTTTAAACGCGTTTCAAAACAGCTTTGCGTTTATCTCGCTTCTTTAAACGCGTTTAAAATTTAAACGCGTTTAGGATCGTACAAATTTGTGTGTTTCAAAACAGCGTTCCAAACCCCCTAATCAAAGCACCTTTGCGTTTATCAACGTTTAAACGCGTTTAAAAAATTTAAACGTGTTTGGAAACCTTAATTCTACCCAAAAAAGAGTTGATAAACACGCCCTTACTCACTAAATTCCAGATTCAGGTGCAATCAGTTATTTGAGGAATCTCTTTTCTAACCAAATACCTGTGTTACTATTGCATTAGCTCCTTATGTGTCATATGTGTATATTTGCCATCAGTATTGTAAGACACATCCCACAGAACAGAACAGATACATGTGCTTTCCAGTATTACAAAGGTTTCTACTTGAAAAACTTTTTAAACTGTTATTGTCCACATATAAAAACACAAATTCCAAAATGGTGTTTATTTCTCACTGAACTATGCATGTTATTTGTTTGGAGTAAACCATGTTGTGTTATATGTCAAAGCAGGGCCCCCTGGCAGAACAGTGTTCACCCACTGAAGGGGCTACCCTGGGTATATAATACGAATGAATAAATACAAATAAAAAACAGTACAATGTCTGGTGCAGAAATTGGAAACTCTCTCATTCCCATTGGCATCAAGATGTGTAATAAACCAATAGGAAATTTTAATGCCTGGTAATAGAAGTGTTAATGCTCTAATTTCCCATTGGCTTGAAGATGTGTAGTTAGCCAATGGGAAATTTTAAGGCCTGGTAATGAAAGGGTTAACTCTCTCATTCCCATTGGCATGTAGATGTGTAGTAAACCAATGAAATTTTCAAGGCCTGGTAATGAAAAGGTTAACTCTCTCATTACCATTGGCATGAAGATGTATAGCAAGGCAATGGGAAATTTCAAGGTCTGGTAATGTTAAGGTGAACTCTCTCATTACCATTGGCATGAAGATGTGTAGTAAGCCAATGTGTTTTTCAGGGACTGGTAATGTAAGTGTTGAAAAGGCAACATTATGTAAGAAATAACATACCTCTTCAGCGATGGAGTACGTGGGCTCATTTGCTAAGCGGCTGCTCTTTGAGAAAGTCCTGCAGAAGCAAGAGGGAGAAAAATCAATGAGACATAGGTTAACCCTTTGTGTGACAGGTGAAATCCTGCTCTACAAGAATGATGTGTATTACCAGTGCAAACTGTCTCAATGGTGCATAAAGAGTTAATAGGGCTTCTAGGCTACGAAACATACATCATAATTTATAATCATAATTTCAGCACTTTAATTTGCTTAAGACATATCAATTTGGCTTATAGAAAAACCTCTGATTAACTGATGAGCAGGATAAATATATTCATTATTTCCATATGAAATGAAAGACAATGCATCTTTGCAAGAAGTATTGAACTGTGTTTATATATTTTATATTGTGTTGTTATATTGTGTTATATTGTGTGTGTGTGTGTGTGTGTGTGTGTGTGTTTGTGTGTGTGTGTGTGTGTGTGTGTGTGTGTGTGTGTGAGTGGGTTTGACGTCAGTAGCATGTCTTTGTTTCCTTTTTATCTTTTTGTTAACCTCCATTATTTCATGGAATCAGGGCATTGAATATACAGTTTTGTTTATGCATATTAGTCAATAATTTTTGATTTACCTAATTTCATTTAAAAATGTAATTGATAAATTTTTTGTTTATAAATACTAAGTTAACATTTGAAATATTTTTGTGTCGTATATTTAACTGTAAATGTATTTTGCATATTTGGAGGAATAAAAATCACTTAAAAAAAAAAAAAAAGTGTGTGTGTGTGTGTGTGTGTGTGTGTGTGTGTGTGTGTGTGTGTGTGTGTGTGTGTGTGTGTGTGTATGTTTGAGTAAGAGAGAGAGAGGGGGGGAGGGGTTGGGGAGGGGATGTCAAAGGGGAAAAGAAAGTGAGAGAAGGGAAAACAGAGAAAGAATGAGAGAGAGAGAGAGAGAGAGAGAGAGAGAGAGAGAAAGAGAAGAAGAGTCAAATAGAGACAGAGATAGAAAGAGAAAGGGAGAGGGGTAGTGGGACATAAAAATATAGAGCGACCCACACACAAAACTCACACTTGCAATCAGAATAAATATTGTGTGGATGTATATCATTCATGAGAGAAAAGTGAAAAGATACCACAGGCTTGGCAAGAGAGAGAGATTGAGGTTGAGATTGATAAAGGACAGATAACATATGAGGGCTGGAGGGGTGTGGTGGAGTATGGAGATTAATAATTTAATCCCCCTCCCATTACTAATGCTCAAGATAATATATACATTTGCATATATGTACTGGCTGTCTGAATGCATGCATGGAGACAATCGCTTTGCAGGAAGATGGAAATCAATGGGCCATGCCTGCATCCCTCACCCCCCCCCCCCCCTCCCTGCACCCCTCCCACAAACAACACCTGTGACAGCTGTAGTTGTCCCTGTCACAACTAATTGCTTGGGGTTATTGAATTATGATTGGCTGTCTTTGTGAGAGAACAAAGAGACCATCCAGGAACCAGTATGAAAGTTTACTTGGGAGGGTTAGCAGAATTCTGAAAGACGGAGTCAATGCATGTTGCTGTGACACAGGGACCAAGTGTGACAATGGTTTATGTGGAACATTAGAACTTAAACAGGATCTCAGGGATACATGATCTCCGTCACAAATATAACTTTATACTTTACATGTGCATATCAACAATGTAAAAAACTCACGTAAGCCACTGACAAAAATGTATTTTTCTCATGGGGTAAAACACATTGTCCCCAATTCACAAAGAAGTTTGAGATTTAGTCTGCTTGATTTAGCGCGTACACTTCAAGAAGGCCCAATAACGAACGCATATGGTACTAAATTCATGCTAGGTGTTATGGTTTAGACCAAGGTTAAACCAAATTAATTCAAATAAACCATTGTCTGAACCATAGTAACTAGCATAAATTTAGCACGCCTTCATTATTAGACCTTCTCGATTTGTACGCGCTACATCAAGCTCACTTATTTGCCAGTACGCCACAAAATTTGCTTAAACCTTGGACTAAATCGTAAACTCTTTAGCGAGTTTGGGTCATTGCATGGTGCCGTGGGTTTGTATCACGGTATAATCTCCATTTAAAAGCAACCCACGCAGAAAATTGTTTGATTCCCCTGGTACTACTGTTTATCCCCTCATTCATTAGACTCACAGCCTTTTCCCCCCAACCCCTAGACTGATGACACAGCTCCGCAAAATTACTCTTCCCCTTCAAAAACTCCTTTTTGATATCCACCCAAAAATGAAGTCATAATACCACAACTCCACCAACTGGCCTCATGACTCAAAACGGTTTGCCCTCCTAAATGTAGCTGAATCAGGTGCAGGATTTGACACTTTCCATTACCAGTTTGGGCTATTTTTAGCAGTACAGTGAACTTTGTGGGAGTGAACCCTTTCACATGCATGTATTACATACGCCTTAAAATGGCTTATATGGATGCATTGGCGGAAGAAGGTATTTCTGAATTGTAATTTTTTTATTTTTAAAAAGAAAGAGACAAATCAGGAACCTCACTATAAAAAGGAATATCATCAGTTTTATTTGGGGAAGGACAATATTTTGCAGATTATATATTTGCAGGAATGCTGCACATTTGGAGAACTGAGAAGGACCACCAAAATATGATAGGGTTAAATGTAGTTTATACACGATGTTGATATGTTACTATCCTATTAAAGTACCTATAACTAGTGTATACCTATAACTAGTGATTTCCATGCTAGAAAACAATGTTTATATCACAGCCATACTAATCACAATTTGTGATGAATTGAGATTTTAAATTTCATATTATATTAAGTGCCACCATGATGTAATTCATTATAAATACATACAGTACCTTGCTTTTAATATATTTAGTCTGTAATTTGTTGTCATTGAAATATGTTTTCCATCAGTTTCTTAACCACTTTGCAAATATTATGAGATCAATATAATGACCAAAAAACATTGAACATTTTGTAACTACTGTGAAAGTAATACAGAGGATTAATTTTAAGGATAATAGTAGAGATACCTCTGTAAACAAGGTTCCAGCATGTTAACCCTCTGAGTACAACCAATCCTAGTCCCACGTCAACTACAACACCGTTTATTGCCTACGGGACTAGAGGAGTTAACAGAGGGAAAGGGTGTGGGAATGTGGAGATAGGCAGGGGCATGGAAGCTGAGCCTCAATTCCTGCCTAGCTCAGAAATAGTTTCAAGTACAGGGGAATCATGCACATATAGGAAGGGACGCAATGTCTTGCAGAATGCAATAATAGTACAATACACCACACGTTGGGTTTTACTACGACTGAAGAAGAAGGAAGCAAGGCCGATCGAGGCACCCTTTTGCACACAAAGAACTATAATTGAGAGCAAATAAATGTGTGATTCTTCTTTGTATGAGATCATGTTGAGCACGATAGTTAATGTCATTATAATATGTTCACACTCTGCTTCATTAGTCAACTTGGTAATGCAAAGGTTTTTTAGGTTTGAAAACCCTATTGAATATCACATACTTCAGATTTTTCTCAAACATCTGCGAATCTGATTTGGTAAGGGAACAACTACAAGATTCGCTTACCTAGTGGTGTTCTCAAAGGGCACTGTGGCGTTTGTTGCATTGAGGGGTGACTTTGGTGAGTTGGGCGTGAAGGTGTCATTCTTCTTCAGATCTTTCAGCATGAAGTCCAGCTCACTCGAGATGTTATTGAGCATCTGCAACGAAAAGAATCATAAAAAGATAACAGAGAAATGTTTGATTAAGAACATGAAAACAGCAAAGGATAACCACAAGATGAGGAAATACCAAACTAAAAAGAATGACATACAAGACCTTGCTTCCTTGTTTTTATCATTTTTAAAATCAGCATCTTTACAGGAAATACATTCAGACATAAGTCACCTGGAAGATTTTCTCAAGAAATGAAGCAAAAAAAAAACAGCTGCATAAAATAGGGAATGGAAACAAGCGATTTATATAACTTCAACTCTTCTTCCTTGATCCAACTAATAGCACTGTGAAGGCTTGTGTTTGGATTTCAGATCACTAGCAATTAAATGAATTACACTCAAGAATGTTACTGATGATTACAAATATCGAAATCATCACAATAAGATATTAATACCCTTTGTTGCTTCTGTGTGGGCGACCTCCTTTTCACAGATCATTAGCTGTCTCATGAATCATGTTAAATCAGCCTATAGTACTGTATGCACTGTATTCCATATATTTGCAGACTTCATTATTTCATTGAAACCAGTCTTTGGTGTATTTGAGGTTTAGTTTAGTAAACACACACTTTGAAGTCCAAGTACAATGTGCATAAACATGATATGTAAAGTAAACAATCTTTATAGTTGCACGAATAAGGAGCCACAAAGTACACTGAATAATTGCAATGTTTCACTCCCACACAAATTCCAAGACAAAATTGTTAGTCATACCGCATTCCACTAATGTAGATTAACTTACTGTGGTCAAGCATATTGTTATAAGACATGAAGAACTATCAAAAAGCATGAGACAGGTAATAAATTGCTATGTACAACACTGTGTTTGAACCATTAAATTGAAAACATACTGAAATATTAAAAATAGGGTGTGAGGTGTATATGAGACGTCTTGAGTGTTAAGTGGCTGGGAAACCTGCCCCTCCCCACCCCCCCACCCCCCCACCCAGCACCAACCTCTCCCTAAATAGTGTTCATAACTGGCAAGTTAAGATGCTAGTTTATCTTTAAGGACACATGTTTTCAGTATTGAAGTGAATTAATTGAGTCTAAGCTGGCAGACTGCTTTTTCTCCCAGCCACGATAAGACTTTAGATTCACAAGCTATGAATCACTGTTCATATGAAAAGAATTTACAGCACATCAAAATGACTAAACAAATTTCATGAGCTAAATGGAATCTACTCCTTACACTAGGTGACTCATGACAGAGAATAAATCTTTGTGTGAGACCGCGATACCGGAAGCATCAATCCATTCAAAGCCAACATCACTTGTAGAAATGTGACCTATGTGTACATCTGAAAAAACACATTTCAGAATAGAGTATATTAAATTATACTTGTGTGAATATAGAGAAGCACATGTAAAGTATGTACATAGAATTAGATTGTTTCGTTATGCATTTTGTTGCCAAGCACACAACAATTTTAAGTCCTGCCTTTGAGTACCGGAATCAGTTTAACACCATTGACAACAAATTATATTGCATGCATCTTTTAGTATGGAACTAAACAATGTTAAAAAGTACAATAAATATACAAATTGCAATAAATTGTTTGTTTTAAACCGACAGTGGGCTAAGGGTAAGTGACAGAAACCGTCCAGAGTACAGGGATCATTATCATGGTCGAACCGTTCTAAGGTTCCAACAGTCTTGTTTCATTTTGAGTTGAATCCTTCACATGATCCTGAAATCAAACAAGAAAAGGACCTGTGATGATGGCAGCAGAATTTGATGATTATACACCCCCCCCCCCCCCCCACCCACACCCATCCATACCATTACAACTACAACTAGAATCCGTTGCCTCTATGAAAGAGTTAAAATGTATCATTGAAGAACCATGGATAAGTTGTGCGATACCAATAGTCATTTAAGTCGAACTGGGTTAATGAAGTTGGCATAGGGTTAACTGAGAAGGAGATAAAATGCACTGTCATGATATGCAAATACTCTGTGGAGGCTTTCATTACTGTAGTTGGCAGAGAGTTAAACCCCAGAAGGAGATAAAATAGATTTTAATAATATGTATAAAATACAACATACTGGTGTTCAATTATAATTTTACTACAAGCTTCATTTAGGAATACCTACATCTTGAATGGACTGCATGCGGTTCATAAAGAAGCGATCGTCCTCCGGCCATTTGGACAGGTCCAGAGCAGCAGACTGCCGCTGCTGCTGCTTGACGCCTAACATCTTGCCTGAAGCCTTCGCGATATTAGATCCATAAAAGGTCTTTGATGAGTCTTGCTCCTCACGCTTTCCACTCAGGCAGACGCACAGGCTCAAATACATTTGAGATCCAGCAGGAAAATAGTACGCAATCAAAACACTACCCTTGATAATGGATGCTCTCATGTAGTAGAGCTGATCAATATATCCAACACAATGAAGGATCGAACTTTACAATAGTTTGACTGATGTATCCAGAAACGAGAGTGATGGTTGTGCCTCCTCTAGCTACCAACTATTCATTTCCCACAGAGTGGCAATACACTTGAGCTCCAGTTGGCTGATATGTTTAAGATGGCAGCTCTGTACCAGAAGTTGAACACTATCCAACTTATATCCACATTCAAAGTAAACAAAGTCATAAAAATGACCAAAATCTATTTACAAATTCTGTGTGAGCAGAGATGGTACCAATCCACGTTCATGGAGACCAAGGAGAGATTCTGAATGCCGAGTTGCAGCTAACCAGAACAGTTCTCCATCAGATTCTAAACACGCTGTAATTTGACACACATCTGACGCGAAAACAAACAATTGCACATTCTGGTTGTAGGAAGCCTGTGCAATAAAATCATTTCCAGGACCCAAAACAACAGGAAGTTTTTTCTTTTTCTAACCCTGAATGTTTCGGGTTATTTTAAGTTCAACTCAAGTAGGGAACCTGGGGTAATGAGGTATCCAGGACAAATTTGAAATGTTACCCGCTCGATCAGATTAGAAACTGTCTCTTCTCTTTCTCGAAATTTGGAACTTTCTTGCTCAAGTTTAAGAAAATAGAGAGAACAAAGGTGTGATGATACTCTCTCTTAACAATCAAATGCAACAGTTGTAGTGTAGTTGCTGGACATCTAGACAATATTCTAATGCAACATTGTGCATGTATAACAATCATCCACAAGGAAACCAAAGGTTGTTTTAATTAAGGATGAGCTGCATCTCTCGAGCCATGATTCACAGTCAAAGACACAATGAGCTAGAATTACGACTCAAGAATAGATGCGGCGTGTCACTCGAGAGTTGTCTAATGAGTGCTGAACTGCTCTGGGGCAAGAAGCACTTGGATGGGTGACAATGGCATAACCTCAGCCAACTCTCATCTCGTTATTGTCCGTGAGGGAGAGCTTTCCGATGACTTCATAACCTCAAAGCTCGACTGATTCACTCTCGACTGGGCCAGGTGACTGACTGAAGTTAGCAACCACATGCACGGACTCCGAGGAGGGGAAAGGAAAGTGCTGAAGTCGCAGGATGGAGCAACCCTCTCGTGCTCCGTCCCTTCAAAGGTTTCACGCGACACTTAAACATCCACTTTCACTTCTACTTGAGTATTTCCTCATCAACCCCTCTCCTGCTTAACTTAGAATGTGGGATTGATGTTCAAAGCAGGAATCCATCGATGGCACGAACAGAGTTAATTTGGAGGTGAACAAAAACATCAAGGAAGAATCAAAGTGGCTGCTGTTTCAACTCACAATAAAATTCCCAAGAGTAAAATATACTTGCTGCAAGGATGGAATCAATTTCTATCTCCACAAGTTACTATGGTATGCACGAACTAGCACTAGTATGAATCACTCCTTTTAGGTTCATGTTCGCAATCACAGAGTAACGACACCACAAACAGTTCATCTGCACCCCAGAATAGAGGTTTGGTGTATTAAGCAATAGTTGCATTAAACAAATTACACCATCAGCAAGTCATAGAGGTGCTTTTTTGGCCTCATTCAAAAGATTACATAGTTATCCAACCAGGTAGTGCACTTAATCTGATATAGAGTATTCCGTTGGTAATGAGATCAGTTTCCTGGGGCACGGCAAGTGATTGTGTCAAATTATAATGAAACACTGCAGAGAACAAATAGGCAGAGTGAGAGAAGGTGATTGTTCCAGTCAGTCCCTTCCCACACAGCATTCCAATCTATGAGACGTCACCGCCATGATGAGGATGATGACGAGGTCTCCCAAAACATTCTCGCAAGGTTGACATGAACGTGAAACCCAGAAGTCTGTCCTCCTCCTCCTCCTCTGTGTACCTGCACATGTAGCCAGCCAGCCAGCCAATAAGGATCAGACGTGCCACCACCTACGCTAGCTACAGTACTGTACACGCACAGCAGCTGGGACTGATAATATGATATGAGCTGGCAGGCAAGTCGAGACGCAGACCCTGCGACGGTGGAGGTATCGCTACTGTGCATCCACCTCGGTTTTGATCTCAGTCACTGTCATGGTATGCCTCACACACAGGCGACAACGACTTGCTGCCAGCTAGGCCAAGCCAGCTCAAGTCTTTGATCCACGGGCGTGGATTTGCTACTCCCTCGCTCACTCACTAGTTTGCTTGCAGGCACACATCCTGGTCAGTCATGCAGTCAGTTTGTAGCAATGAGGCTGAATCTGCGGAGACTACAACACTCTTTTCTTTGTATATTATACCTGCAAAGCTCACACTGACCAATCAGAGGCTAGTCTTGTTTAGCAGACATATTGTTTTGAGACAATTTGTGTCATATTTGAGTCTGTGCTTAAAGACTACTCACTCACTAGCATGTCCTTTGTGCTCATCTGATCTATCTGGAAGCCCCGGATAGATACGCAATGTACCTAGACTAATTAAGGCCTGTATTTCCTATATGAATAAGATACCCGTTCTCCCTTCCTCTCACTATGGGGTGAAGTTAATAACTTCCTATTGGTCCTCTTCCATTATTTACTTTATCTTTCTATCCGGTCATCTTTCTTTCTGTATCTTTCACATCCTCCCCCCCCCCCTTACACCCCACACCCCACACCCCACACCCCACACCCCCCCCCACACACACACACACACACACACGCAGGTACATACGCCATCCTCTAGAGCTACGTAATATCTGTAAATGGAAGTGGCCCACAGCTATGAGTAACATTGTTCCTGAATGGAGACCACGAGCTGACTGTACAGGAACAGCCCACAGGTAAACAGACACACCATCATCTCCCACAGCACCCCACCCCCCTCCATACCCCACCCCACCCCACCCTCACCAAAGCCATACTTTGATAGCCTGTCTTCCAGGCTCTTGGGCATTTCTAATTAAAATTCAGGTCTGGCTGCATAAGACTAATCACTTGCTATTTTTTTCTCCAGTTCTTCCCATCAAAAAGACAGACTAAGTTAACAAGAAAAATAGTCTTCCCAGTACTAAACTCAACTTAGTAGTTTAGACGTGAAATTTCCAACAGCCTGGAATCCATGCTACCACAGTAGTTTGAAGTCACAAACTTTTCCAGTTAGTCTAGCTGTAGTGTAAGTCTAAATTAATGGTTCTGAATCAGAGACTAAATCTCATAATGTTTGTTCATGCAACTGGTAAGTCAGGTACTAGTCTTATTTCAGGGACATATTGAGACATTGTCCTGACCGAGTCTGTTCCAGTAGGCTACTCAAATCCCCACCACATCCTGATCCTTGATAGATGGAAACCCTCAGACTGACATTTTCAGATTGATAGTTTCCTTTCTACTCTAAGCGCTGTGTAAAATGTGTAAATCTATTCCGCATCAGCCCTAATTTCCACGTAACAGATTAGCGTGATCAGCACAAGGCAGATTAAGGTAATCATAAGGTAAAGCAATCAACCCATTTATGGCCACCTGGTCCACTCCATTCTTACTAAAAGCAAAACTTTAATGACTCTTTAAGATTAAACAAACTCATCCAAAAGCCTGTCTTACCCATTACCTTATTTCTAAACCCTAACCCATATATCAGCTTGTTCTTGTACATAAAAGTAAATCCCTGAAACAATCCTTCAAGATTTAGCAAACCATTCAAAAATATATCTTACCGATTACCTTATTTCTAACCCATAACCCATCAGTTTGTTCTTGGATGTCAACGCAAAACCTAAAAAAAAAACACTTTAAAGGGAATATACTGGGAAGACGAAAAGCCTTCAAACAAGTGATCATGAGCCATCTTCTTGCCAATGGTCTTAAATTCATGTATTGTCCATTTTAGAAACTTGCTGAAAGTTATATGCCCTCAAATGATCCACATTTGGAGTAATTAGTGATTAAATCACAAATCCTACCCATCCAAAAACCCTATGCCTAATACCTTTATCCTAAACCCTTACCCTAATGCATGAATATGAGCTTGTGCTTGTATACAAAATAAATAGTAGACCAAATGCTGGGCTCCCAATCAGACCATGCTTGGCTAATAACAATGATCAACTTGCAAAGACAAAAGATAAAACATGAATCCATCAAACCCACCACCAAATGCACAAATAATTATTCTGTCGTTATATTATTTCCTGTCAAATGAAGTTTCATTTGTATATATGTGTGATATATTCATCAAGATTCAGAAGAAAAAGGAGTGAAAGAAAGGTTAATGTTAGAAATGGTCATTCATTTGCTAAAGGGGCGTGAAACATATTTGCATTGAGCGTAAAAATGTGTGCGACAGAACAGGACCAATATTTACATTATTAGCTTAGAAGTTAAAAATAATATCCTCTTTGAACCCATTCAGGTTTTCTGGGCTATGCACAACTAAGATTTAATGGGTCTTGCTTAAATAGTTTTAATAAGAAGAAAAAAATGCTTTTAACCCTCCAAATGCCATGACGACACACACAAGTAATAAATTAGTGGGGGTTTTATTGCTTCATACTGACAAGTTAACATGTTTACAGCTTTGTTCACAAAAAAATATCCAGTATCTTAATACTAATTTTCTTGTTCCTTGAGTATGATGCGCTCCACTTCCAAATTTACATGAATGACTTGTTTTTTTTATAGCTGCGGTTGAGCTCAACTACTAACCACAAATACTGGTTAGGCTACCAAAAATGAAATTACGTTCTCCTGGGATGAACATATGACACTGGTGCTGTGGCCGAAAACCCAAAGGGAAATATCATAATCCTCCTAAATTTGACGGGCACATGCCTTTCCTCTTCTCAGCTGCTTGGGCCATCTAATCTTATTTTGTTTAATATCCTAACTGTAAAATATTGAGGAAATATCCATGATCTTGTATACTGTCATGTCCACTTGACTGTAACGGCAACAAGTCACCAGTATGTCAATAAAATTAATTATTTTTAGTCACAGGATCCTGAAAATAGTTTTTGTTTTATTTGTGATGTACGTAATACTATATGGGAAATCATTTGGAATTGAAAGATTTTGATATAGATATTTTCTGCCCTATGTGAAGTAGCATACGATTAAAAATAGATTAAGAATTATCAAACGTACTTTGATATTCATTTTATTTAGCATTGGTAATTAAGTACACCACATACTTCTCTCTACAACCCTCAAAATGTAACTAGAGCAATTTGACTGCAAGCAGTCAGGAAATATGCCTCAGTCTCTATATTAACTTTCTCAGATTTGAATTGATAATCTTCTCCGCTCATGAAACTTGAGTTTTGACACTCAACGTTTTTTTAAAATACCATTGATGAATATATTCCAGTTACCTTTTGTTTTGTTTACGACCTTAGACCTACTGATATTACTTAAAAACTATTCACCATAACTTCATCTATGGTGAAAAAAAAAACATTTGTGCCCCAGATGTCTTGGCAAAGGTCACTGACCTTTCACGTCTCTGGCTTGATTGCAAATCTCATCAGTCTTTTGCCATCTTTACAATACATTTTATTTATTGTGAAAAATATCAATTTGGGGCCATTTTTGCAAATGATGGCAAAGTTCATTTGACCTCTTATATCATCATAAGTCTATCTCCAGTAAATGATCCATCTTCATACCAAATTTGGTTTAAGTTTTAGTATCATTGCCAATAAGGTCTCTTTTTGGCAAATTTGTTGCCACTTTTGGTGAGGTTTGTTGACCTTTAACTTCAGAGGGATTTGACCTCAAAAATCAAAAGTCAATCTTAAAGTAGGGAATTATCTTTGTACCCTGTTTCATCAAAAATGGATTGAAATCATAGCATTTCATTAACATCATTTACTGACCTTTGACGTTTGATCTCTCATGGATTATACTGAGCAAAAATCTCATAAGTCAACCAAGTAAGGATCCCTTTTTGGTTAAGATTTGGATTATCGGATATTCTTGTTGGCTTCACTTGCACAAAAGAGCGAGGAAAAACAAGGATGCGTGATATTCTCATGCCCAGACCATGTTGTGTGATAGCAGTGCTTACACTCTAGCTTAAAGGAATTGGCATATGGAAAGGGAAAGGGGAAGGGAAGAAAGGGAAGGAGCCGCAGTTTGAAACTGCAACATATTTTGTCCAGTTCAGCATGAAACACGATGCTTTAGCCTAAAACGCATCCTGTTTCATGCTGAACTGGACAAAATATACCGCGGTTTAAAACTGCTGCTCCTTCCCTTTCTTCCCTTTCCCTTTCCCTATGCCAATTCCATTGAGCTGTAGTGTATTTCTACAGTCTATGAGTCCAGCACACAATGCATTTACGCACTCTGGAGCCTGGAACGCAGCCTAGCAACGTGCCTGGTGAGCATGAGGCACACGGTTTGTGGTTTAGGGCAAGAGACAGGTGAATGAGTAAAACATGGGGGGACTGGCACAAGATTCAAGACTTGATGGCAGGGCTGCCAGAGTTTATAATCAAAACATTTCAGTATTCTTAAGGCTGAAAATCAGTGATGTGATGGAAAAATCAATATTTTGTAAGTGAAGACAATGAAACCCATGAACTAGAACTTATGAAAGTATTTAGTATTTTCTATGAAACCTTCAATATTCTTCTCAAATTTCAGTATAAAATACTGAAAATCAGTAAGTACTACTTGGCAGCTCTGTGATGGGCTATTGTTGACCCCTTTCTCTCAGGAAAAGTGAAAAAAGGGGGTTATATACAGGTCTATGGAGAGATAGAGACAGGGAGAGAAGGACGGAGACAGACAGACAGAGAGATTGACTGACAGACAAGAAGTCAGAGACAGAGATACATGGGAAGACGGGTAAAGTGCAAAGTTTTCTCGAAGTACAAAGGTCCTGATTACTCCCTAGATACACTTATACACTAATCATTCACACTTCCCCTTCATGGGAGAGCATCTCGCACACGACGTCATAAAATCACAATATTAAAAGTTTGTAACTTTCTTATCCTTTGACGGATTTTTGTCAAACCTTCACTAATATGTTTCTTTCATGTTTCCCTCCACCCCCCCCCCTCCCCCTGCTCTCTCTCTCTCTCTCTCTCTCTCTCTCTCTCTCTCTCACCTTCTCTCTCACCTTCTATCTCACCTACTCTCTCTCTCCCTCTCTCTCTCTCTCTTCTTCCTGACACACATTCACAAAGAGATAAGAAAGCTGGATCTTTTCAGAACGGAGAGCCCAAACCCAGGAGGCAAACATTCATGTCCACATACATTCACAGATTTCCGTCCCAAAGTTTATCGCTCCTCTTAGAGACTCTAAACATCAATCACGACAAGAAGTCGCTGGAACCCGATGGAAGAAACACGGACATCACCGAAAAAAAACTTTCAAGGAATCCGTCTTTTCACTCTTTTCTTTTTCCCCCTTCTTCTTTGGATGTCCTGAAAATGAGTCAATCGGCTCATCAAAAAAGATCTGTTTCTATGGAGACACGTCTACCGGAGACTCCATCAGGGGATTTGATGACATTAGCGGAAGATTTTTGGGGATGTTGTGTCTGATCCATGGTGATTTTCTGGAATCCGTTCAAGTTTTACTTTACTTGCTTCCAAGAGGCGACATTCCTTTGGACTTTTTCTTATCGCAGTCCTTATGGCAGCCCTAGATTATTGAAAATCAATTATGAAATCACGATGAAAGTATCTAAGGTGATCATTAGGAGTACTTTATAAGTTGCTCTCTAGTAAATTTGGGGTCAAATAAAGATAAAGTGTATTGTTTCTATTTATGACGACTTTATCCAGAAGTTTGACAACTTCATCACAGCTTCCTTAAATTGCCCACTTTTATCAATAATTCAAAGGATTGTTTCATGAATATCAATTTGCCCCCCCAAAAGTGACACTCTTAATTTCAGCAAAATTTCATATGAGTAACTTACCAATTATCATTGATCAAATTGTTAATTGTTTTTGTTACACCTATACATGCGCTTCCAGCTGTATCTTTGGAACTTGACAATAAATCTTCGCAAATGCCAACCTAAACAAAAAATGTGAGAAGTTGTACATGTACATGTATATCATTGAGTGTGCAACTATCGTGTTTTTTTATGAATGACATTTGCATGTCTCAAATACAAAATAGCAGCACAGATACTTATATCAATTACACTCAAGAGAAATGTGACACTTCTGATATCGCTCATATTAAACTTCACTAATGTAAATCAGAACATCGCAAGGTCTATACTAAAAAAGCTGCGCTATTTATTAAATCAAATCATTAGAGACAACCTAGACTTTGTTCTATACATAGACACCATTGACTTCCCTGTTCTAATTGAACGAGCCCCTCGTCCGATCAGCTCTGAATAGCCAGGGGCAACCAATAGACCAGGCTACTTCCTGTATTCATTTCCAAGCGCTTTAATTAGATTACGAAACGAGCAAACTCGCAACACAGCACCACTGTCCGCTTTCTAGTAGCGAGGTCCGTCACGTCATGGTAGAATCTTGGGCGGCTGCGGTGACAGATGGTTAATAAAAAATAATCATTTCCAGCTTTTGCCAAAGAATTTGAGTCCAGACACCTGTCTTTTAAGTTTTGGAACTCGAAACCTATACTTTCATTTTTCTGTCTTGCGATCAGCGAGGCTGTTTTATCTCCCCCTACCATTCGCCATTTTTTTTGCATTGTGTCGCTACATTACTCTCCATTGATCTTGGATTATTGGTTTGAATCATACCACTGGATTCATACACAATATGCTGATGTAAATGGAATGAATGGAATTTAAGTTGCAAACGATGTAGACAAGTGTACCACAAGGCTCCATACCCAGGCCCTTTCTGATTAAGCTTTTGGTTATCCAGATATTGTAAAGAAGTAAAACAATAAAAAAAAAATTTTTAGTCCTCCTCTATGTAGACAACATACATGTTGCTCTAATATACATGAGCAAAATTGCTAATGGGTTGAATGGACAAAATCATGGAAGAGGAAACTCCCAAGAAAAAAAGAGTGATTAGACCTTCTTGTAAGACTTTGATCCTTCCTAAACACAGTGTAACTACCAATGTGAACAATTCTATTCAAATCTTAATCAAGATGTGAAAAAGCCCCTGTAAGACAGGGTCTCCTATTAATTAGCCTTTAGCCAAGGCATTCGGCGCTGTTATACCCCAAAATGTGCCGAACGAGTCTGCATACATAAGACTATCATGCGAGGCGCTTCAGCGCCGAGGCCTTTACGAACTTGCAGTTTAATTCTTTTGTTTCGTATTATACGTCCGCTACCAAATCGGTAGATAATGAGATGCAAAGTAGCTTCGCCAGGAAGCCAGCCAAACCACACCTTCTAATCCAATAAACCAATCAGAGTAGACTATTTGAGTAAAATCATGAATATGCATGAATTCAGCCTTGATTGATCGATCATCTTTGCTCGCTCGAAAAACGAACATGGCTGGCGGCGAATTCGAAGAAGACATCGTATCAAAAAGCAATGAATATGCAGTTGGAAGGTTAAAATTGTCAAATATTAAGAATTTGCAGACGAAAGCTATACAATCAGCATTGAAAGGTGAAGATGTTTTTGTCAATCTTCCAACTGGCTATGGCAAATCTGCCATTTTTCAAGCCATTCCGCTGTGCAAGGACTTTGTACGCACAGCCACTGTCGCTGCCAGTGCTGCAAGCACACAAATCCCATCGGCATTCCCTGGCGAAACTGGCCAGACTTCTGCGGGAGGTACTACTTGCAGTCGCGCTGCTCTGTCAATTGAAGTGATCCATTATACGCAGGGTAGAAGGAAAAACTAAGGAGAATATTTTTTTCCAAAGTTATCTAGATAACAAATTTATGAATACGTTAGTCATACTTTAAATATATTTATGTTATTTATTTATGTTTTATTGAAATTTGTACCAGAATTAATTGATTATTAAGTACATTAGAATAACAACACCCCCACTATACAATGGACGAATCTACGTAAAACATCACGATGAAAACAATTACGATTGGTCGCAATCGTCAATAGCTGCTGCATATGTAATACCCTCGTACATATGCAAATATATAATGAGCTTTTCAAGTTAGCAAAGGCCTCGCTGCCAAGGCAGCTCGCTCGCGCGATCACTACCGTAAACGCACACTGCTTTAGTCTTTTTTCAAACCTTGTTCGGCGAGCGAGGACTCGACCAAAGGCTACCTATTAATATGAAGTGGGGCACAGCAACGATATCACACTGTTGAAGGCGAACATTTCCGGCATGTACCTCTATATATCCTTGCACATGTTTACCTTTAATTCTGTCCAATAAAAGAGACCTACGATATACAGCGTGAAATCACAACCAGGGTTTCATGACTTCCTGAATGTAAACAGTCCTATATAAATCCATACAAGAGGTGTACAAAAAAAAAAGGCCCCAGCAATGTACAGTTTCAAACACAAGATGGCACTCTACAGTTCTACAGTTATAACCACATCTTGACACTGGCTGTAACCAGACAGGAACACGTTGCACTGTTCATTCACAATGCCGTATGGATAAAGTTCCCAAGCTCTTTAAAATAATAATACTAATTTTTGTTAAAGACAATGCCCCATTTAAAAAAAAGTCACGAAACTCAGCAGGAATTAATAGTATACCCTAACGATAACATGAATGAAATTTCAGTCATGGCCTCAGGACAAGCTCTGTTTTTTGGACCCCTCCATAGTCTCAGTATTAACAAATTATCATTATAATTTTTTTAACTATTTTGTGTATTTATTTTATGTTTATTTATCGATTCATGTATGTATTATTGTATTTATTATGAATTGTGGAAATAATAACATTACAAACTACAAAATCAGAGCTTTCAAGTACAGTAAAAACCTCCATGAATCCCTTTCTAAGCAGATTTTATCGGGATGCCAGAACACAGAGTGAAATATCAGGGAATGCTTTTCTAACACAAAGTGTGATTCTATCAGAAAAGGGAAAATAATGCCAACTTTATCATGCAATAGATTCTCAGATTCATATGACGTACTGTACATTTAGGAAGGAAACTTGAGATAAAAGGGTAATTTAGTATCTCATGAGACACTTCCCCATCACTTACTGTACATGAAATGTATGAAGAGCTCTTAAAGTATTGGCAACGTTTCAAGGGTATATTCATAAGAGTCCAAGTCATGAGAAATAGCACTTTTAACAGCATTTTATCAAGCTGCTTTGAAAGATGATTGGACAGAAGCGTGTTTATCCATGTTTTTCTTCAGACTGTGCTTGGGACGCTCTCAGGCTGTGCCAATGTACAGCTCACTCTGCACAGTGTATTCCTTAGCAAAAAGTTTGAACAGTGGGTATGGTTTTTATGTGCTGTCACTAAGATGCACTCAAGGTTCCTGTTTTATCATTTCAAACAGTGATGCTTTAAAGTCTTCTAAAGTACTTTTGATTCAAGCATTGTGCAATTCTCCCTATCGCAGAAGAAGGAGAAGTCCCAACATGATGCACCACACAGCCATATTTGGATGTTGTTTGCCGTCATGTCCGCTGTTTGTCTCATGTACTAGTGTATGAGACTGGAAGTGGCTGCAAAAAACGCTGGGCAGTGCATTGTGGGACGACTTTCCCTTACATTGCTTTATCCATATCATTTTGCTCAAACTACAGAGCGAGTCAGAAAAATGTTACACTTTCTTACATGCTCATATTAGACATACAAGCATAAATCATAATTCTTGTACAACTGTCAGAGTTACTCTTCCAGTCTTATTTGATACATGTGTGGAGGATCAGTAATGAATTTATTGGATAGGAACAAAATGATACGTCTGGGTGAAAACCCATTTGTGCGAACATCAACAATGCCTTGCCTAATTTGGATTCCACTGCACAATAAGCTTGGCGCAAATGGGTTTTTACACTTTTTTAAACAATGGCTGTTGTGCACTCAACCATAACAACAACACTGAAACAAATTTTACTAAGTGACAAAGGAATATTTACGCTACATGCTAGAAGTTCTTTCTGAATCCCACATTTTCTTTAGAAAAATACTGAATTTAAAAAGTGTAACATTATTTCCGACTTGCACTGTATACAGTGTCCTACCTCAAAGTAGCTGGCCCTTTTGTTGATGTTGCTACTCCCTCCATCAGTACTCTCCAGGGTTGCCATAGTGATTATAAATTTCCTCCTTCTTATTTATTTGGTTCCTCCACGTGTGGGTGTAGTTACAAGCATCCACATTGGACTGTATCTTTACATGATCAAAGAGAGATGGATGAAGGAAACACAGTTATCATTGAGGTAGAGGGAACAAGCAATAGTACTAAGAAACAATATTTGTGATAAAAAGTTTGAGAGTGTGTCCTGTAATACTTCTCTTTCCCTTGTGCAATACGTAGCTGCATCTTGAATATTTAGCACATCATCATTTGTACCAAACAGGCCAGTATGTGTTTAATCTCTACTCCAGTGTTACACTATTGATTATAATTCACATTTCTTTTTTAGTTCTGCAATAAATTCACAATTTCCAGGAATAGAATGCAGTTACACGCTAAAGTGACTATCTCAGAAAGGTAGATGTGTTAAATATTACAATGCATCATATGCTTGTGTTATCTACACAAATGGATTTAAAGAAATCATTGTTATGAATAACTGTGTTCTTAGACATTTTACATGGATAGCCTGTCACACAATCAATAATTTTCAAGTAAATTATCCTGTATTACTGCTACAAGAACACATTGAACTGACTCACCATATAATGTCTTCACTTGCTGGAAATGCTGTATTATCTCTCCAATCATCATTCACCCTTCATAACTTGGCTGGTTGAGATAAGCAAATCTATGTTGAGGTCTGAGGCGTGAAATTGAGGAGAGCAGGAAAGGGGGGTGGGGTGGGGAGGTGGAAAGGGGAAGGGAGAGAGGGGGAGAAAGCGAGAGAAGAGAGAGAAATCAAGAGAGAACGAGGGGAGAGGGAGAGTGAGATTGAGAAGAGGAAAATTAACAGAAAGAGGGGTGTGGGAGAGTGAGATCGATAAAAAGAAAATGGAGAAGAGAGAGGGAGAGAGGAAAGGGGAGAAATGAAGGAGGGAAAAGGGGGGGATAAGGGGAGGGGGAAAAGAAAGAGAATACTGTATTAATCTTTATAACTATCAATAAATATGACCCTGTGACTAAAAGCTTGAGTGGGGATTTAAAGTATGTAATTCCCTGTGTACATGTACATCGTATTGTAGCACTACCAACAGATGGGGCTATTCAATCACAGAGGAGATAGTTCACTTATGTAAAATTTAAGAGCAAGTTTTACTTTGACAGCATTTTGATAATACAAGTCAAATTGAAGCCATATTAGGCTTGAAAAGTTAAAAGTGACAGTTCAGCACATTGAGAAAGTATACTGTGTATCTTGCAAGAAAAGCAAGATCAAATGTAATCAAGGAATGGCTGTAATCTGTGGTTCCCATAAGTTATTTTAAACATCATCTAAACTCTGGGAGCTCAGTGGGATATGTGGGGAAAAGTCAAAGGTCATTGGTGGTAAAAATGTGAGCAATAACATGTGGGTTTAGCATATCACACTGCTAGGCATGTACATGTATACTGTAGTATGTGATGAACCATGGCTTCTTGTAAGGTATGGGCCATCCTAAGAGGGTAAGGTTAGCTCACTGGATAGGCAGTGACCCCAGTCAAACCCTCCTGTACAGTATGCAAACCAAGAAGCAACATGTCAAGCATACATGTTGTATTTTCTTATTGGCTTCAACTTACCCTATAACTTTGATTAAGTTTATTTTCCCCTTTTTCCTTGTACATGGTATGATTACACAATGTGTGGTCAGCTCTCTAAGTCTCTGTGTCCAACTTGATCTTAAACTTTAACTATCTTATTCCATAAGCATGATTATGTACAGTCAGTCAATGAGATTTTCAAGGCCTGGTAATGAAAGGGTTAACTATTAATTTACATATTTACAGTGTAAAAGGAATTAATAGTTAACATCCATTTGGTCTTCTCCCATTCCATAAACAAGTAAAGCTTGAAACTACCCATAAGGGAAACTTCACATCGAGTACCTCAATCCTTATCCTAAATATTAAACAAAATTCTGAGCTGGGACCCTAGTCCCATTCCCTCAATAAAATAAGAATCAAATGTAATAGAAGTACACTAAATGACAAAGGTCCCAAAATACAAAGTACATGTACACCACCTTTAGTCAACTACCATGTATAGTATACCTATTGTACACTCTGCATGTGCACATGTATACTGATCTGTACACATACCCACATTGGACATGAGCAAACATATCGCTTTCAGTTTCATGGTTAGTGCACTTGCACAAAAATACAAGCACCATTTCAAGTGTAGGTAATATGTCATGTAAACTTTGGTGTGTTAGTGCATGTGGAACTGCAATGCATGCAGTGAGACACCATCTTTTTGATAGATTTTTTACAGGATTATCCTATTCATACTGTATATACTGTATATTTTGTAGTTCTTATTTGTTCTATATTATAAAGAACATTTGAGACTTGAATTAAGCTGAAATTTGCACATCCTTCAAATCAAAGGATGTAAACTTTTGGGGAGCAGCTTTGATGGCATTTCATGAATCAATTAATGTTCAAAATTGTAAAAATCTTTTGAATACAGAGTTTAATTTTTTAACAAATCAGGACCAGAAATTTTTAGATCACAACAATGTCCATTGTGCATCACACATTAATTGATTATCTGATAATGTATAATTGTTGTGACTTTTGATTTCCAACAAATAGGAACCTATCTAAATATTCAAAGGAGAATAAAAAGATATCAATTGAAGATATCTTGCGACACCTTCTTTTCACAAATTTGACATCTTTTCACTGTATGACATTTAAATTTCAGCCTGATTCACTTAGTGACATTTTTGTTTCAAAAGTGTCAAATGTTTTATAAACACCAAGCATATTGGTACATACAGAGTGGTAACCAGCCATGTCAGATATCTGTGCTGGATGTGTGGTGCTTAACTGTGGATCACATGGCTCAAAAACAGCAAAAGCAACAAGAATAATAAGATAAATACTGATTTAATGGGTGGTGCGGTAAATTACAATAGACTCACAATTCTGGACCCGACGTGTGGTGTTTAGCCCAAACATTTTCTACACTCGGGATCGCCCTGGGTACACAATTAATTTACCACCATATCACACACCTAAGTTGATGTTGTCTAGTCACATCAATGCATCAGTGCCCCCTTCTCCCTTACACATTAATCAATGGAAGAGGAAGTTGAAATCAAAATATTCCAAGGTATGATTTACCTTTACATATCCAGGTTTTTATTATTTCACATTTCCTTCCTGTAATAATAAAAAAGCACTAAAATAAACCAGATAATGCAATGGCAAAAGAAGTATGCAATAAAAATATGAGCCAAGGGTATACACACATTTATATTTATTCCAATCATACAAATTGTACATGTAGTTTATGTACAATATGTGCATACACACTACAGTGTAGTATAATTTAGCAGAACACCATCACTATAAGCATGATCTTTAGTCTGTTTAACAAAAGCCCATGTTCATAGTGCATATGACAATTGTACGTTCTTTATACAAGAAAATGCATACAAATCCAAGGAAAGGTAAACATATAAAACAGATAGTGTATTCTCTGACAATGATTTAACATATAATGCTGACAAATGTATTATTTTCACTTTCCCACTAAATAGGATTACTGGGTTATCAAATCATTACTGATACATTTACTATCAAAGAGAGAACATCAATTATATGATCATCTTGATTAATTGAAATTTGTTCAAAAATGTTTTTTTTATCTGAATTTCTGTTAAGCATGCACATAAATTGTAATATAAAGAATGATTTCACAATTGTATGCTTACAAGCCTGGCTTATCTAACACACACATGCACAAACACATACTTAAAATATACATGTAGAATCACCCACATGTACAAGTAGAAACACGCACATACACACAATTTTATATCGCATGTGATGTTCTTACCCTCTTTGCCTGATTTGGCACTTGCACAGCATGCATAAATGATACAAAGTCCTCTCTATGATGCAACTAAAGTTCTGAACAATCCAGGATAAAGTCCCAGCCTTCTACAAATATTTAGGCTTGAAATGTACACCAGCTATTTTTAACTGGGAGAACTGTACCAGCAGGAGACAACTCCCACCTCCCTGATACCAGTCTCCAGGTAGAAAATGAATCAAATCAGTGCTGGTTTCTGACACAATGCAATCAGCTGTGCATCACATGTGCATTGTACTTGTACATGCAGACTACAAAACACCATTCAATTGGCCATTGATTGCCAATTCTCACAGAACAACTCTCGACAATTGTAACAAAGGGGATTAGAATCACAACTTCCTCTTGATCTCAATCTTGGGTCTTGTACGCGCTGGGGAAAGAGAAAGACTAGAGAGAGATATGTGTGCCATGAAGCATACATCCCTCCCCTACAACCCTGTAATCCTATTCTGAGAGATCTGAAGGGGCTTGATCAAATCTGATTTGATGCTTTCACAGCATGGGACCATTACACACATACAGTGTTCAGTGGATTTGGCATGGGAATATCAACAATGCAAGGTCTTTAATATTGAGAGGAGATCAACATTTCTCATCTTGTTTTTGAGACAACACCCATCCCAACCCCCAGCAAACAAACTCACACACATGTGAATGTACAGATGTACCACTGCCAACCCCACTTCCCCTAACCACATCTCTTTCTTTCTCTTTCTAAAAGTTCCTATCTCTTTTTAGCTTTATCCTTTCCCTTCTTTCTCTTTTTCTAATTGTCTCTTCCTCTCTGTTTGTCCATCCCCTATCTCTCTCCCTTTCTCTATCAACCTCCTTTTCTCTCTCCTTTTTATTTCATCTATTTACTGCCATTCAAGAACATTTCTGCAACTTCCTGAGACAAATCCTCCCAACCCTGAACCCCCATCCCTAGAGCTCTCTCTCTTCAATAACAAGGAGAAATTCCCCATTCACTTTCAGAGCCCCTTAATATGAAACAAAGGTTTGGTCTAGCTATGTATTTATTTTGATCAATATTTTTGATAATATACTATTTTCATAATGTATGCAAATTGAATGCATATCCTTCAAACAATATGTTACTATTGGTAGCCCCAAAGCTTGTCTGAAGTTTTCCAACTAGCAACAAGTAATAGATTCAGAGTGCACTCTACCCATTGAAAACGAATGAATATGAGAATGAAATAACACATTACTACATAATTAGGGGGAACATTAAAACAATGGTCTATTCAGCTATTGGTTTTGATGGCTTGATCAAACCTTTGACCAATGGTCTTTCAATCATCAATCAACCATCACACAGAGCTACAAGCTTCAACAGGTGCTACATAACTTGTTTGTCCAACCATTTAAAGGTAAAGGACAGAAGTGCAAACGGTTTAAAGGACCCATAATTATGGCAGAGCCATTCTTCCATGCTTCTCTCATTGCAGTTAGTTGGGAGTTCTGGGGCCAGCTAGTCAGTTACTGAAGTGTATTTTTACATGCTACATGCACTTCTAGTAACTAGCTAGGCTAGTTAGGTTTCATGAATATGGTCCCTGCTTGATAGCAAGGTAGCTTACAATCTTAGCGATGTGCTTATTGATGGTTACTGCCACTGACTGAACCAATGTACATAATGGAAAGAAAGTCTAATTACCCACCTCCTAGGGCCTTCTTCATCAGCACACAGTTGCAAAACAGCCCACAATTTGTTTGAGGAGTCTTCCCTGCACGCCCCCCCCCCAAAAAAAAAATAAAATAAATAAATAAATAAATAAATAAATAAATTTATAAATTAAATTTAAAAAATGGGACCAGACTGTGAAAAAGCAAGCTCCTGAGTGCAAAATCTAGCCAGAGTCTGCATTCTCTACATTCTCTACATGGGCATGCAAAAACATCACGCTTTTTGCTGTCATCAGTCTAATGAAGACCCAATTTCAACTTTGTGTAAATATCCCACATCAGAAAATAGCTGGTTAGTTTGTTAACTTCGCTTTGATGCAGACCCACCTTTTGGTAGACGAGCTCACCAAATACTGGAAGTGATTCCTGCTAGTCGGATTTCCCCTTCATTCTAGCCTCACTTCCAGGCTGCTGGGCAATTCTAAACCACACTATTAAATAAAGGGGTCTGGCAGCAGTAGACTAACCATTATCAATTTTTTTCTCCAGTTCCCCAGACTGGGAAAAGAGAAGAATGACCTAGTGACTAGACTTGAGTACTAGACTCTAATTGTCAGTTGGGATCCACAATGTCCAACAGGCTGGAAGCCAGACTACTCCATGCAGGAAATGGAACTTGATAATAATGATATGGACACCACATCCTATTACAGTACTGATATTGATTCAATCATTTCAACATGAAAGTGAATGATCAAAAGTAGTAGACTGAAAAGTGATAAAGTATGAATTCATTATCCTCACACAGGGACTGTATGCTACTTCATAGCTACATCTACAACTCCCTGGCAAACTGAGCTCACATCCAATGCCATACGAAAACATTTTTTTTTTACAATAAAGTTTAAGGACAATAATTTGAAGTACACTATAGAAGAATATCTAGGGGGAACAGTATACAGTAGCCAGTTCTTACCATTTGACTTAAAGTGCTCTTATTCTTTGAATATTTTTGTTAATTTTCATTTGAAATAAAATTGATTAGATAGACATCTAGACTTGCAAATTAGATTTTCACCAGGTAAACAACTTGTTTTATTGAACTGTACATTTTTAGGACATGTCATGCACACAAACACACACCCCACCACACACACTAACTTTGCAGAAATTGATGTGAAGGTGGACTAATCCCCTATATCCTGAATCTATACACACTATGATATAACCCTTGATAATTACCAACATTTTTGGCAAAGACACTGATGAATAGATCAAATCAGGTGTAGCATTCTCTGCCTCCACCCAGTAGCATTGACCCTCAGTATACAGTAATGACTGAGTAAATCTCTCTGGGATACTACTAATAGAGGACCTATCAATGGACTTTGGAATATATAAACCTAGAACTACTAAGTACTGAAACACCCACCTACTACTTACTAGTATTACACCTTTTACTATGCCTACAACTACTTCACATACCGTACTTCTTCTACTGCTAGGTGTATTTCTCCCACTTGTATTACTATTGCGAAAATATTCATTTTATCAGACTTCTCCTTATAATGATAATAATAATGATTATAGAGATTATGATTACAAATCTACCTGTAACTTTAAACTACTTTTTTTTAAACTAGTTTTTGCACAATTGACAAATCATTTACTATAAATTTATGTGGAAATAAATGTTGATCAATATTTCTTCCCATTCTTGCTCTTAATACTTTTACAGCTCTTTACCTATGGGGTTGGCATGATATCTTAAATATTATTAAACTATTAAACTGAAAAGAAATCTCCTTGGAAAGACATTTAATTTGTCTGAGCCTGAGGAGCAGAGAAAAATAATGAACTTTGTATTAGGGTCTGCAGTCACTGTACCAGACCAGATTATACTTACTGTTGTTATACATGTAATATTCATTACGACTTCGCTAATCCCCCCCCCCCCCCCCCCCCCCCCCTTCAAATATCTAGGGTAACGATCTCGAACCCTTTCAGGTCTAAAACAAAGGAGAAAAAAATATTCATGGCTGGTGTTTATCAGAAGTCGGCTGTGACCACAGACAGTGCAAAGGATTAAATTGCTGTAAATTCCCTTTATACCAAGAAGTCTCCATCCCTATGTGAAAAACCAGTCCTGGCCAAAGACAATTAATGCCACAACCACAATGTTCCTTCCACGCCACTCATTGGCCTACGTGTGTATACATGCATCAACTGTACTTGCCTAACTTTCTAGACTGGAGTACATGGACACAACCAATTCTATAAACAACTGTAGTATGTCTAGTACAAAGACTACATCCTACTCCAAATTGCTGGCTGCAAGTGGGGCTAAGGAGCAGCCAGCAAGTGGGAGAAGGGCATAGTCTTTATAACCAGACAAACATGTCATTGGCCTACGTGTGTATACATGCATCAACTGTACTTGCCTAACTTTCTAGACTGGAGTACATGGACACAACCAATTCTATAAACAACTGTAGTATGTCTAGTACAAAGACTACATCCTACTCCAAATTGCTGGCTGCAAGTGGGGCTAAGGAGCAGCCAGCAAGTGGGAGAAGGGCATAGTCTTTATAACCAGACAAACATGTAGAATATATTGCGACAATGTACTCCACCGCTTAGAAACTAATCTACCTCTGTACTGTATGCCCAAATCAACTTCTATACAGGAACTCTTCAATAAAATGTTCAAGCGAATGGCACGGAGCCGTTTCACTTTCTATCACGCTCTCCCAATGAAGCGCACTTTCAAAAGCTCTCACTGGGCTTGTGGCCAGTGCACAGACAGAAAGATGACACCACATTGCTTTATGCATTGCAGACACACATACGGTGTAGATCAAAATTACTGTTGAACATGATACATGATTGATGGTATTCGTATCTA
Source organism: Arbacia lixula (assembly GCA_963669155.1). Taxonomy (NCBI): domain Eukaryota; kingdom Metazoa; phylum Echinodermata; class Echinoidea; order Arbacioida; family Arbaciidae; genus Arbacia; species Arbacia lixula. The sequence goes on along the minus strand of OZ022577.1, from coordinate 28,333,946 downwards.
TGATCCACTTCTGTAAGTGTCCATGGTAGATCTATCTTTACTTGAAACAAAACTACAGGTTGAGTTTACTTAACATTTAACAATGCCTTATGCACCTGCCCTATTCACGGTACCCTCTGATTTATTTTATGGATCTGGAAACAACAGCTGCACACTCCCATGGATACATTCTACAATACAACCATTTGTTTGGCCTATTTTTGTTAGACCTTCACAGTGTAAAGATGAGTTGTGATTTAAACTTCAAAATATAAAATTGATTGATCTGTGTTTTTGTTTTTTATTATCATTTTATCACCCTTAAAGGGCCCCTGACAGCCAGACAGCTTAAAATCTTCTTTCCACTTATCTACCTTAGTTTTTAATGGCCATTTCGAATAACCATATACTTTTGAGTGAAAAATAAGGACGAATTGTACATTTTACATCAAAACCCGACTACTACTAGAATGACATGACAAAAATAGAGATCACCGGCGAGCGTATTACGTCATAGCCCGTGACGTATGAGGGGGAAGGCTTGGTCGATCGCGATCAAGTGCAAGCTTGGCTTTCGCGTGTTACTTCATAGCTGGCAGTGTGTTGAGAGTGATTTTGCAAATATCTTCTGAGTGCTTTTTCTGATTAAATCGTCTTTGAAATTGTCATCAGTATGAGCAATCCAGAAGATTTCATTTAGTGGATTGTCCAAATATGAACTATGAACTATGAACTGACTTATTCCGAAAGATACGTGTCGATACCGCTAGATTAATAGCTGCCTGTATTGCAACTCCCACGCCCATGGCCACTCACTCATGGCGCTAGTTGAGAAGTGTATAATATACTTCGGCACTTATTTAATGAATTTGAAACACTAAACCTAATCCTGACCCTTACCCTAATTCTCATTCTTGCCCTGACCCCAACCCTAAATCTAGACAACATATTTGCCATTCAATACCTCCAAAAAAGTGATTTCTAGGTCTGCATTAGCGCCCGTTTAGGCCCTAGCCCCGGGACTGCTACGCGACTATATATCCACCTGTGACTAGCCGTGTACGCTGCCATGGATACACTATAGTTGAACTAGCACTGAACAGTGAGCCGAGGCTGAGCGAATAATTCGTCGCAATTTTGGGGATTAATAAAAGAAAAGCATAACAACGAGGTTTACGAACCCTGATTTTCTTCCTTTTTTTGAATGCTGGTGTGTTCCTTTTCTCCCTCTTCTCTTGGGTATTGGTCGGGAGATTTATGGCGGGGATCGCATCCAACTTCAACTTCCTTCTGGACCTGATGTAGGCATCGCCAGGGAAGTGAGCACGGCACACTACACTACTGTCGCTGGGGCATTTCGCACGGGTCAGCCTTACTCTTGCTGACCAAAGTCGCCGTACATTGTCATCTTTTAAGAAAAAGTGCAGGCTCACACCATCTTTTGAGGTGTTACTTCACCCTCCCACTATGCAGCTCTTCAGCATTTTCTCTTGAATTCTTCCAATTGGGGGCAAACTACATGGCCAATTCTTCGACACAGCATTACAAACACAGGCATTCAACACAGAGCTTGGAAGTCAATTTCCCCCTGTGACGAAATTCGTCTCGTGACATCATGATTGACAGCGATTGCACAAAACAGATTTTGTTTTATGGGCGGGGCTTAGAAACTCTGAAATAGCTATTATTTTTTACGGAAAATCACATTTTCTGTCATTCAACGATATATTCAAGTGAAAATACATATGAAAAGCTGTTAATATGACATGTCCAAACAATTTAAAGACCAGAAATATTTGGTTGACAGGGGCCCTCTAATTCTGTTGCCTAGGTTTTTTGAACAGTGAAACTGTGAAAGGAGGGATTACCTTATGGTTATGTTGCTAAGAGTGGAAAATAATTTGATTAATCATGTAATCAACATTTATATCCAAATTCATTTTCACACTGTACTATAAACAGAACACACATTATGTACACGTAAATGTAACAAACAAAATTCCACAACATAAAGGCTACAGTAAATCAGTATATAAAGCTAATTCCTAGATTCTCATCCTGTCTCACTTCCTAATTTCACTTCCCTCGCTTTTTTAATATCCAATTTGATAAATTGCAATACAAATGAACAAAATGAAAACTGAACAAATAATTTTTTTAATGGCATGCATTTCTTTTTGTTGTTTGTGACTTGAAATATAGGAAGATCCTACCAGTTACGTGTCTAATATACTTGCTGTATACAATATATATGACTTATGAGGAAGATGGAGAAACAAAGTAACATCTAAGCTGGTTGTGTGTCTCCTATACACGTACACAGACAATTAATATACAAGATAAAAACTTGTGTGAAAAGTGTGGGAGCTGACTCTCAGGTCAACTGTCTGCAGCATACCCCACATCACATGTAACACAGAATCCCCTTGTCTAAAAGTTTTGAAAAAAGTCGAGCTGGAAAAGAGGAAGAGAATAAAAGTAGACTAAACACATTAATTATACAATTGTACACTGATTGTATTATTTAGACAATTATTGTAGACTTTCTCAGTACCACCAAGCCTTGCCTTTTTGTCCAAGCTATGCAAATCCCAATGGCTTGTTACAAATATGTGGGTGCCCGTGCCATGATAACACATTGACAAAGATAACACGTACAATACTACGCGGCTCAAGACCCAAACGCTAAGCGACGACTTGGGGGATGCCATCGGGGGATGCCCGGCCGGCCAGGACCGGCTGCCGCGGCCCACCGAGACGCAGCTACGCAGGGCCCACGACTACCATCGTAGATAGAGCGCGCCTAGGCCAGCTATTACGAAAAGACTCCACAAATCACCATCTAAATTCGTTATTTAAGCAAATATGGCGAGTAGGAATAACTGTAAAAGTAATATATGAAATCACCTTTAAAGTTCTCAAAGTCTTGCAAGCTGTCTTCCTGCACCTTCCGTAATAATGAGGAAATCCCTTATTCACATCCGTCTTTACACACAATGTCGATAGATGATACCACCAGCCAGTCATCCAAAATCACCAATGCGTGTCGCCACAATAAACAGTCGAGTCTGAAACAACACCCGTATCAGTTTCCAAAAGCTAGTGTTTTTGCAGTCAGAGCATAATAACAATATCATCATAAATTACTGACTTTCCCAACAATATCATGAAAATGGGCTAAATTTATCCCATATCTTATAAAAGAATAACACATAACTGTATGTTGTCACATGTAGTGTGCATGTTTTCTGTGATATAAATCAAATAATCATCAATGTGAGTGATTGAGTTTGCCTTTTACAGTACCTTAATGTCTTGATTAAGACTATTAAAAGAAACTGGTGTTTGCATTTCGTGGATCGCTTAATTTGACTAACGTAAGATTAACAAAGAAGTAATCTTTTAAAAACGCAGTATTGTTGATTGAAGGGTAAGCAAGTTCTTGGTAATATACACGAATGCAGCCCTGACATAGTCTGCGCACAAAAAGCCACTACCTATACAGTTGATTCAAGGATCCTTCCGAGTCCCATCTCCTTGGTAATTGATGTAACAATAACACTTTTTTATTTTTTTTTAAATAAGAAATACAATTATGTTTGAGTTAATAAATTATTGTAATAATCATTTTGTATGGACTTCAAAAGGGTTGAAAACGGCGTCACTTTGCAATTTCATTACATAAAATGAAGTTATTAATCGGTTAAACCATGGTTCAATAGCCGTGGTTTTTGTACAGTGGTAAAACCATGGTTTCATCCATGGTTCAATAGCCGTGGTTTTTCAACATCATGGTTTCTTAACCATAGCAATGGTTAATATCCAATGGTTCAACCATGGTTTTGTTACCATGATTTTTGTACCGTGGTAAAACCAAGGATGGTTTCCTAACTATGTTTTTTAACGATGGTTATTCAATGGTAAAACCATGGTTATAAAAACCATCGTTAAGAACCCACTGCTAAACCATGATATTGCCAAAGTTAAAAAAAAAAAACTGTGGGTTTTGAACTATTGTAAAACCCTGATATAACCATGGTTCAATAACAGTGGTTTACAACATTAGCAATATCGTTGTTTAACAATGGTTTCTTAACCATGTTTTTTAACGATGGTTATTCAATGGTTTAACCATGGTTAAAAAAAACATCGTGAAGAACCCAAGCTTTTAAACCATGACATTGCCACAGTTTAAAAAAAACCATGGTTTTTGCACCATTTAAAACCATGGTATAACCATGATTAAATAACTGTTTTTTCAACGTTGGCAATACCGTTATAAAAACCATGGTTTCTTAATCATGGTTTCATTACTATGGTTTCAGTACCCTAGTTAAAACATGGTTTATTTATGGTTTTGTTACCATGCCACTGCTATTAGAACTATGGTTTCACCATGGTTTTGAAACCGTGGTGTAATAATTGTGGTTTAACCATTGTTTAACCATGGTTATGTTGGTTAAACAATGGATACTCACGGTTGGATCCTGAAAACAGTCGATCCATTGTAAAACCGTGGGTGAACCATGCTATTACCATGGTTATGATGGTAAAACATGTATTCTTCCGTTCTTCCTTTTAAAAGTTCCCGTTTATAGACACACAAATACAAACACGTTATCACACACTCCTACAATGTCTGTCCAAATGCCTTGTTTCGTATGATTCTTATGATTTGTAAGATTCTTATATATGATTCTGAAAGAAAGGTTGTCAAGCAATGATGAAGTCTCATTTTTCGTTTAGCCTTTTTATCAATTGATAAGTTCTAACGACCATTCTGTGTCACACCTGTCAATCTATTAGCAACTGCCATCATAGGGTCATTAATAATGTATGATGCTTCCGGCAGACGAGAAGACGTGGCTTGAGATGTGTACGTGATGCACATTGGCCAGTGTTGTGTTCTGAATTCATCATTTGATACACACACATGTATAGCTCCAAATTTGTCCAAAAGTGAAAATATAATTAAATATTCACACGATTACTGCAAGAAAAGTAATTGATGAAATGTCACAAGACTTGCTGCCGGACTTGCTCCTGATGAAAATTGCACCCTTGTCTTCATAATGCGGCAATTTAAATTTGATTCAAGCTGTAACTTATTTTAAATTATTTTTCAAAATTGTCAAAAGTTTTTTTTTGTAAACGTAATATAACACTGATGTGCTCATATCTCCTTTTCCCTATCCCTTCTGCTCTCTTGTTAATGAGCCATTTTTGTAATATATTTACAATAATCCCCCTATCTGCCTGGTACGTGACGCATTATTCAAATTCCCCTGTATTTCGTGATTCAGTTTCAATGGATGGAACGCACTCTGAATCTATTAATTGTTGCTACTCGGACAAATCTCGGACATACTTTGGCGTTACCATTAGTAACGATTGTTTGAACGACGTGTATAAAAATCTGCATATACAGTGTGTCCCAGAAAAAAGGAAACCGAGATTCTGTGTTATTTCTCTAGTTGACTGAAAAAATCATGGAATATTATACACATCATTAGAAAGCACGGTATTTCTTCTTTCATTTGACACCTCACATGATAGATAAGAGTCATGCGTTGAGGAGCAACAGGTGCTTAAAAAATAATTGTCAAAATCAATTTACGCAGGACAAATGGTCAAAATTTGTAAGTAAGCATCGACGCAGTGCAAACTACATTCATTATTCTGCGCAAAACGTTTCTGACATCGAGCACTTGTAATTGCTTGAAATCAGTCATGCGTGAACAATTCATCGTGAATTTGGCACCAAACGAAAGAAGATGCGTTACTCTCAATATTGCTGTTATTTTTATAATGATATGATATTTCATGATTACGTTATAAGCCAGTTCGTAATTACAATTTGCGCATGAGCAGATGAAGGTCATAGAGACCAAACCAGCTTGTTGGTTTTTAAATCACTGAGATAAGCATCATCATTAATAAGTTATTTTAGAATATGCTTGTTATCCAATTTATAAAAGAACACCAAGGTGTTCAATCATGGGGTATTTGACAACAGGCCAAACGACAACAATTAGTTTACAATAAACAATGTAATAGAAGCTTTCCCAATTGTTCACAGACCGTAGCCTACTATTCTTGTCACCTGTTTTGAGGTGGTTCCTTTATTAGAGGTTGAATATCGCAAATTGCTATGTCGGGTAAGCACATTACGTAACATCTCCTTTTGAAATGATATATTAATCAACTGCTTATCCTAATGAAAAAGGGAAAGGTCATAGTGACCAAACTTGCTCCAGAGCTAACTACGAACTGGTGTATTGACCTCGAAAAACGGGTTTCCTTTTTTCTGGGACACACTGTATAGTGAAACTGGTCTATTTACCTTTCGCCTATTCTCTCTCCCTATCTCCTATCCACGTACACACACACACACACACACACACATACACACACACACACACACACACACACGCACGCACACACACACACACACACACACACACACACACACACACACACACACACACACCCACACCAACTAGAACCAAACCAATAGAAATAAAAGAAATGGAACAGGCCAAAAAATGTAAAAACCCTATTCACAGATTAACCAATGAAAGCAAGAAGGATGAAGATGGTTAAATGATCTGGGTGATTATGTAATAAGGAATGTTCAATAGAAGAGCCAGCTGTCAGGATGCATGGAATGAATGAGCACATCTGAAAATTGACGGAATGAAGGTGATCAAGTGTACATAATAACCTATTGAAATTGAACTGAATACAAACTGAACTGAATTCCAAACAGAACTGAACTAAATACCAAACTGAATTGAGCTAGAGAGCAACTAAACAAAAGAGAATGCAGATGCGAAGAACAAATAACCTTAAGTAGGATTCTTGACTGGTAATTTAACAGAAAGGTGGTCAAGAAATGTATTGAGGTGATGTGGGTTTTTGTTAAGCTTTCTCATTAATTCATTTTGATTCTTAAGGTCTTGGTGAAGGGTTGTTCTGCTGGGTTAAAACTAGCCTGCAGTCTAGGCCGTCTCCACTGCCTGGCAGTCGACGCCAGACTTACTGGATCCATTAGAGGGCCAGTAGAAATCCTTCCTCGAACAATTACAAATCAGTTATGAGAGCCTGACCTATATGAGATTAGGATTATTTGGCTTTTTAAGAATATTATGTCATATTGTAAATCCTTACTGGAACCATTACAAATCAGTTATGAGAGTCCCCACTGGAGCCAGCAGAAAATCAGTATAGAATCCAGTATGCCAAAAGAAAATCATATTGAAATTAGACTTAACACTCCTTTTCAAACCATTAGATTTCATTGGTTTCTATTGGTTTCTACTGGTCTCCAATACCAGTAGAATCCTCTGGTCTCTAATGGTTTCTACTGGTTTGACTTGTATTTTCACACTCCTTTTCAAACCATTAGATCTCACTGGTCTCTATTGGTTTCCGCTGGTCTTCAATACTATTTACTCTACTGGTTTCTACTGGTTTGATTTCGCAGTTCCTCTTCAGACCAGTAGACTACTGGTTTCTATGAGAATTTCGCCCTGGGTTTTTAAAGAAATATAAATGAGGGTGAAGGACATATGCAACTCTTTCTCTGCTCCCCTCCCCCCTCCCTTTCCATCTATCTCCTCCGCCTCCTCCCCCCCCCCCCCCCCATCTCTCTCCTCTCGACATCTGTCCCTCTCCCCACTCTCTCTCTCCCCCACCCCCTCTCCTCTCTCTCTCCCTCTATGTAAAGTATAAACATAGACACAACATAAGGTGGCCATGGTGTTTTCTTTTTATGCGCATCCCTCTACTTCTTCCTCCTCTTACTAAAATACTTCAAATTCCTAAGCTCCTTTGTGTGTTCTTCGTTTTTCTTCTCTTCTTCACGTTTCCCTCTTTTCCTTCCTTTCCCTTTATTTAATCCTCCTGGTATGACAAATACATTGAAAACGTAATGTGTATTCATTGTTCATTTTGTTCTTTAATAGCAAAGCTCTTTGGGTGATCCACTTTCTACATAACTTGATAAAACTGACCAATTGATTAATCTGATGGCACATACTACAAAAGGGGTGAAAAGGGAATGAAAGTCTGGTAATAAATTGACTTGAATAAAAGCAGAAAAGTTAGAGAAACATATTGGCAAAAGTTTACTCGTATGCCAGGTTGAAGCTGTTAGAAAATGAAGTCAATATTTCCCTACCCCCAATATCAAACATTACACCATCACACATTACTTTTTTAAAGGAAAATTTATTTTTCTTTGGTGCATTCCACGAACATTATTTGCAAGAAAAATCACACATTGATTATTTACCAATACAATTGTTACATCACGCTTGATATTTTCCATTAAAAGTACTTGGTAAGGTGAAGTGAACATTTTACTTTCTTCCCATTACATTTCTCATGTCAGAACACAGCCATCAAAATCTGAATCTTATCATATATCTTAAATGAAGCAGTTATCAATCATTGCGCATGCTGAATATAAATACAATTTACATTTACTCATTTATACTGTAGTAGTACAAAATAGATAATCAATCATCAGCTAAATCTGATTACATCTGCATTTTATGGTTCTACAAAAAATAGAAAAGATAAAAATGGAATAAAATAAAACTGCCTACAAGAATATTCAACATAACAGAACATGCATCTCATCATCATCATCATCATCATCATCATCACCATCATCCATATTTCTTTAATCACTCAACCAACACCTCCACAAATATAGTTCCATTCCAACAAATTTGTCACAAATGCATGTCAAAATAAATGTGACACATGCAATTATATTGTAGTTGCGCTTATCACATACAAATGTTTACAGATGAATATATTTCAAAGTAGCCATAGTTTGCAACAAATACATGCACCATGGTTAAATGTAATTTCATTACATGCCATTGTGTTAAAGTTACATCAACAATTGACACTAAGCTCACTAACATCATGCTAAAATGTTAATGATTACTACTTCAATTACAATTTAATAAATACATGTAATTCAAATATAATCTTATCCATGTTAATCATGAAGATTGAAAACATCGATTGAAATTGATATTTCTTATTTCAAAATTATTTCCTTTAAAAAAATGTACAAAAATATTAATTATTACAAATTGGCATGTTAACCATATGTAAGCAGTGAAAACACGCATGTCTAGAAGTCAAAGACTGGGTATATGCTAGGAAACAATTACAGTATCAAGGAAATCATGAAATCATTGGTCTCATAAACAATAAATTTGCATCTGCATAAATATCACAATGTGTATAATTTTGAAAATTACAATGAAGGTATTTAGTGTGGTGAATGATAAAAACAGAGTGGAAGATGAAATGTTCTGCATACACTTAGCACACCAGCATACACCGCAATTGACAAAATAGAACCATATTAATTCTTTGTTATTCCGCACTGTCACATTTATGTTTTTCACAATTACGCCTCCAGTCCAATGGCAAGCTTTTTCACACAGTCAAGTTGACCGATATTGAATGATACTTGAATGCAATAAACAATTAATCTACTTTTAAATGGTTTCTATCAACATTTTCTTTATAGTGCAGAATAATCCAATATATCCACGTACATAAACCAGATCACAGGGGTATTTCATGTACATTTTACAAAATGGGTTACAAGATACTGTCTAAGAGCTCTGATTCATAATTATTTCAAGTTGAATCTCATCTATATGCAGAGGTGGATCACAATCATTTCATAAGAAAGTTGGTGAGACATTTCGTTCACAAATGCATTTGTATATTCACATTCAATAGCATGTATTGCATACAAATGGTATTCTAGTAAAAAGCTATCCTTTACAGATATTAATAAAGCTGGACTCACAGATCAAAGGAGAATGTTTTTACCTCTGCACAATGTTAAGTGCATATCATTTTGAATGAATGGAAACAATCATTTGTAATAAATAATACCCTGGGTGACCAAGATCTAGGGGGGCCTGTAGAGCAATAGCACATTGTGTCATTAACAAACTTCATTGGGCCCCAAGAGTGCAGAATTTAGAGAATGATTTCTTTTTGACATATATATACTTATTATATTGCTTGTCATCATCAACAAGGCCACATGAATCACATATCAGAACATCAATGATTTAAACATTTCTTTGCTAAATTCGTTTACAGCCACAATGCTACTCTATATGCCATGTGTATATAACTTTTAAAAAAAATGCACATGTGGCATAAAAATGTTTGTGTAAAGAAAAATAATGGTAGGATATGAATTAGTACTAGGGTACTGGTATGCAATAGCACAATTACGCACATACAATGTCGCTTCATGTCTCTGTCAAATATGTTTTTTAATTTGCCTTTTGAATGTATCACTCAAGTAGAAATGCATGTTTTTCACATTTACTTTTAGGAACATGTACCTTCAGATACATTCCAATAGCTACTAATTGTAGTTTTTAATATTCTCAATTCACTATTGAAATAATCAGATCACTCATCATGTTACAGAAATGAAATATCCATTGCTTTATACACCGGTGCATTTTTTAACACTGTGCAAAAACAATGATGAGTAATTCATTTACTACCAATCCTAACTCAACAGCTGATATTAGATCTGTATGTGATCATAATACCATAGGTTATTTCCTGGGTCATCCACTTTATGTATGCCACTGGTTAATTATGTATGTGCCATTCATGTCAGCATACCTGTGCCATTTATAAAAAAAAAAGTATTTCATGATCCAAGACATCCAGTGAAAACATGCAGTGATAACATGCAGTCCATGCAAAATACCAGTACTACTTTAGTAATAACAACAATTGGATATCTTCAAAACACAAGGATTTTGATGACTCACCTGTTTTTTTTTTTAACATTGGCTAAGAAATATGATGAACACTCTCAGTACCAAACAATCAGTTTCATATCCATTTCAACGCAGTTTATTGCATATGGGACTTCAGGATCAAGAGCCAGTACTTAATCTTTACCATTGACTGAATGCTCTCTATGACAGATTATGTCAATGGCACACTTTCATCCGATAAGAAACCTTTACCTGGAACACATAGAGTATTGAAGAAGTGTCGTCATGAGCATTGTTATGCAGGTGTCTGGTTCTAAGTAACATGACTGAAGTGAGAATTTCTCTGGTCCGACATTATCTAGCAAGTGAGTGTCAGGCACTCCTAATGTGAGTCCCTGCTGTGATCACTGCTGTTTGCTCTACCCACATAGTTTAGAACCAGTTGTCTTGACAACATGCTCATATGACTTCACACTTCAGTACTCTATGGGGTTAACCAATGGCGGCGTCTGTCTCTAGATAGGGGTCTGGGTGGAGATGACGCTGAATTCAACGCCATGTTTGTTGAGTCTCTCGATGAGGGACGTCTTGCTGAATGCTGCACCTGGGGTGAACACTCCTCCACTGGTGGGCAGAGCAGAAATGTAAAAGAAGGAAATTAGGCTGCATTTATGAGATTTTATCTTGAGTACAGAGAATCAATGTTTTGTAAAAAGGCATTAATAAGACTCTTTTTATCTGTGTGTGTTTGGGGCACTCTCAAGCTGTACCATTGTGTAGATCATTCTGCACAGTGTACATTGGCAAAAGGCCAAACAGGGCGCGCATGTTTTGTGCAACATTGTGACATCATTCAAATAGTGTGTCAGATTGCTGTTGCCATTATAAGATTTGAGAGACACTGGTTCTAGAGAAACACTACTTCAAATTACAAGTAGAAGATTTTTTCTGGCTAGGAAAACTGTTTTGAAAAGAGGTTCGATTTGAGACATTGAAACAGAAAAAAAGATATGGACACACTGTAAGTCATAACTTGATTATTACTGGCATCATGTTAGCTGCTACTACTACAACTTGTAACTGATACTACAGCAATTTAATGATAGTATCATATTACTCGATTTATGAAATATAGAGGTAGCAGCAGAAATATGAGAAGTTGCAGTACTGTTGAGCAGTAAAAGAAGCACTTGAACTAGTATTGTAGTAAAAACAGCAGCAGAAGTGGAAGTAGTGGAAGTAGTAGTAGTAGTGGTAGCAGTAGTAGTAGTAGAAGTGGTAGTCAGATCAGAAGAAAAAGAGAAGTAGTAGAAGAAGAAATGATAAAAGTATTACTGTGGCATAACATACATTATATAATATTCCAATTTATTAGAGATTAGAATAAAATAAAGGAGTCATAGAAGTGAAGGTAGTAGAACAAGTAAAACATAAGTAATAGCAGGGCCCTATCTTATAAAGAGTTGGGATTGATCACAACTTGACTTGCGATTGACATTAAATGTAACTTTGTTCATTAGAGATAGAGGATTGGACTTGTGATTAATCCGATCCCCTCTGTACAGAGTTAGGATCGATTGGACTTGCAATCCCCTATCTCTCATGAACAAAGTTACGATTGATATCAATCACAAGTCAATTCAGATCAATCGCAACACTTTATAAGACAGGGTCCAGGTAAGAAGAAACCTTGGAGGTTCCTTACCCTTTTGGTAGCTTATCAGCCTCATCCAGAATCACCAGTGCAGCGTGAATCATCACAATGGGTGTAGCTATGTAGCCAGCCTCTACATAGGAGATACAAACAAACGTCATGCATTCATTAAATGCACATGTATTCATGTGTGTATTATTACATGTCTAATCAAGAAATGTGCTAAAATGAACTGCCTCATTCCTGAAATTGTCATGCGAATAAGGTTTGGCAAGGAACTGATCAAACTCACTTTGCAATTTGCTGTAGAGTGAAATCCTACTCTGACACAGTACAATTTGCAATTGGCTTGTAGATATTGGATAGTTGAAAAAAATTTTTAGACAAACATATGGAAAGTAGTCTCTTGATTCAGCCTCTGTGACCAATTGTCAAGGGTTCATGCCTGCACACACCTGTAATGACCACAGCGTGATCCACCTAAACAAACAAAAGAAGTTGAAAATAATTATTCCTTGGTCACTAACCGCAGTGTGATCCATGTGAACAAAGAAAACAAGGTGAAAGTAATAAATGCTTGGGTCACTAACCAGGCCCTTTGACTTGGGTAACTATCTTGGTATTGTGTTTGCCCGTCTTCTCGGCTTCCTCGTCGGTGAAGCCCGCCCCCTGGAAGGTGATGCTGAACGAGGAGCCCTCGATCTGCTTGCGGGTGGGGCCCTCATGGCTGAATGTCCCCAGGGAGAACAGCTTGGGGTGCTTGAGGGGTGGGGGAGATGTAGTGAGTGGGGTTACGCCGAAAGTATCTGTAGAGCTTTACATTATCCATCAACAATCTTGTATTTGTACCTTACATGTAAGTTCTACCCTTCCATAATATAAATGTATGTACATGGACGTCGCTTTTACGACTTAGAAACAGTCATGTCTGTATCTTAGATATCTTTCAAATAAACTGTCACTGATGTCGTGTGTATCCTTCCCTACAATTTCATGGCACTTTCAAAAGCAGGAAAAGGCTTTCACTGGATATATTTCTAATGAAGAGTCACTAGCACAGACTAACACTGTTTTTCTATGACATACCTTTTCTAGGAGATTTCTACCAAACTTGTACCGGGCTAGGAAGCCAAAGATGGTTCCCACAACGATGGTCATCACCAGGTACAGCATGCTACTCAGGGTGAAGTACGCACCAAACTGGACCTAAGAGGAGAAGAAAGATGAGAGATAGGCTCCTGTTAATCAAAAATTTGAGCCCGGTCTTAATTAGATTGTAATTGATTTTAATTTGACTTGCAATCGATATCAATCATAACTCTGTGTATTTGAGACAGGGGATTGGACGAGAGATCAATTTAGATAAATCACAAATCTTTATAAGAAAGGGCTCTGGAACTTGGCTCTGCTCTCAGTGCAAAGGGTTTACACTTTTTATTGCTCAGGAAATAATTGCCCTTCAGAGCAATTTTAATGGTATAATTTTGTTTGTATGTACCAGCTGGTCATCAATAATACCTTCACAATCACATATCTACCTGAGTTGAATTCAAGGGTTTTGCTATGCAATGAACTGTCCGAAAATGTTGGTAATTCTAAACTAGGCTTATTTTTTTTTCATATCCCCAATGGATGGCCACTTTTAACTTTATCTGATTATTTGTGGATTGTGTCCCACAAAATGTTTCCAAAAGTGCTCTGTGAAACAAATCCGCGTATCAAATCAATGATAAACCTTTAGGTGCTTCGTTATTAGCCAATTGGAACATCCCTTGGCTCCTTTCCTTCTAAACAATAGAAAAGGCTTACTTTATCTACTAGTACTTTAATGACATGAACCAGTCATTAAAGGGACCTGTCTCTGTTGCATTTCATGGATCTTTGGGGTTTAAAGCAATGTTGATGAAATAACTTAGGAAGCTGAAGTTAGGTACTGGGCGCATTTACACTTCCAATGCCAGATAAAATACTGTTCAATGAGATTTATACAAAATGCATACTCGGTACATAGCACATAAAGAGTTTATCGTATTAAGACTTACTGGTCTCTCTCCTCCATTCTCATACAGGAATCTCTGAGTTCGTCTGACGACCGAGGCGTCCGCTCCCGGAAACGGGAGGGTCCACTTATTCACATCCTCACTCCAAAATACCTGACCCCTGTAGAAAGTAAAATTGGATGAAATATACGGAGCACTAGATTACATTTTCTTTTGACAGGTGAATGTTGTGTATCTTATGATTGAGGGAAATTGTGAATCATTGCATTGAGGATACTGTACATGTAAATTAAAATATGGTAAACTACAATCCATTAAGTGAAAGACATCACCATGGTTTTATCTAATCCAGCTGTGAACAACACTATTTTCTATGACTTCTGGCAACAATTGCTCCACAGTCAAATTCTAGACACATAGATTAACCTTCATTCCCTTTTTCTTTCCAAAAGGAAAAGGGACGATGCTTATACAGACTTTGTTGTGATTGTAGCATTGTTTGAGTTGACACATGGACTCATATTGCCAACGATAAGATAAATCTTTTTTCCATTGATTACTTTTGATTTGAATACATATCGAACTGCCGCAGTTCGTTAATATAACACAAAACCAAACACACCTTTTCTGAAGCCTTGGAGTGTACTTTGGGAGAGGCTTGTTCTTAACACTCTTGCGTAGGTTGACCAGCTCTTTGGCGTTGGCAAAGCCATGGATAGCAGACTGCCATGTGGCATAGTGACCACCTCCACCCTGCAAATAAAATGCATGGTCATTTTCATTTGTTTTTATACAGTGAAACCTGCTTTTATAGCAACAATCTGTATGGATAGACCTATAACAACAACATGTTTCCCTCGAAAAGTGTTTTTAATTGAAGCCTTTTGCAAAGTAACCTGTACATGATTACAACCGCTCATGAAGACCACATTTGTTGACTTCCTTTAGCAGTGTTTTTAAACACGTTTGGCAGTATATGTAGAAATCTCTAAAACAAAGTGATGACAGACTGCATATTATGATTTAGGGTTTTCTGTGCTACCATCCCCGACTTGCTGTAAAGTTTTCTCCTTATGAACAGCTCCACAGATGTTCTGCAAACTAGTAGCCATGTTGATGGTGAAAAACATAAGGACTAACTTCATTTGAGTCAAAATTGTCACTTTAGGTCAATACACTTTCCGTAATATGTATTACTTATGGGTCAATCCACGTCAAATCAACCAATGGTGTTAACCCGACCCCCTTCAATTTTCTTCAAACTCGCACCAAATGTTCCCCCAAGTGTCTGACGGAAGATTCTGAAATATTTTGCCCCAAGGTCAAATGATTGCTAAGATACGGCCTCCCTTAGCAACCAATGCGTGATCGAACAACTCAGTTTAAATATAATTTGCTATTTTTGATTGACCACTGCAGCCAAGTTAGATGAGTTACATTGCTCATTTCTTGTAAATTGAAAGAACTTTATAATCTTAACATGCACAATGTATTCTGGTGCTGATCGGACCACCCATTCTTACGCATGACGTCAAGGAAAATGGTGTTAAGCGTCAATGGCGATGTATTTTGCAGATATATAGTCTTTTACTTGCTCTACCCACCTACCAAAAATCGATCAAAAAATATGCATCGTTTTCTTGTAGAGCGCCCTCAAAATTTGATTTTTTTAAAAAGTTGCCAAGTTCAAGGTCTCAAATCACCACTCGTCCCATCGAGGATCGACACCAATTTTGGTGTGTTGATAGACTTTTACCTATATTTTTATAGGATACCTAAACACTTTTGTGACCGAAATGTAAAATAGCTGATTTAAGCATTTGAAAATGGTTGTAAACACCCCAAAATCTATGTAAAATGACACATTGGAGTTTAAGCACATTTCAAATTGTGATCACTCAGAGATGAAAAGCCAAAATACAATGATATCTTTTGTGATAGTAGTCTGTTATTAGTACTAAAAGAATATACATCACAAATACTTTTGTTTTTTTGTCAATGACCTTAAAAAAGTGCCTGAAAATCACAAGAAACAATAAATCAGTCAATTTTCCGTAACCATGGTTACCATAATGAAGTTAATGTGTGTTTACATTGATTTCAGTACTAATGATGACTTTAAGCTGATAACTGCATATCATGTTTTAATATATATTTTCTTTTAGCTACACATAATATCTTAAGTCATGTTCATATCTATTGACCTTGACACCATTCTGAAAGAGCTGTATAAGCCTAAAAATTAGCATATTCTCAACACCAGTGAGCTTTACATCACATTTCAAAATCATTTTCCTCTCGGACAGAATGCCTGATCATGTCGATATGCAGTATTGGTAGTCTGGAATTAGTATTTAGAGGATCTAGTATTACGCGTATTTGATTTGCCTAAAATGACAATGACCTTGAAAAAACCCCTGGAAATCATAACAAAAGCAACAATCATTCAAATTTCCAATAATAATAAAATGTGGACACCGGCTTTGAGTTGTGTGCCATTTTAATATGAATACTGACTTAAGCTAGTTTGATAATTGCAAATCTGTTGCCCTTTTTGTTCCATTTTGAGCTGCAAATAATATTTAAAGTAAAAATAACATTGACCTTGACATAATTGTAAGATTAGTCGTAAATGTCTCCAACTGAGCATAAGTCTTAACATACATGAGTTTTACACTTTTATTTGTAGCTTAAAATGGAAGAAAATGGAACATGATTAACAATTATCAGCTTTAAATCCACTATTGATATTAAAATGATGCACATTTTTTTTTATTGAATGTCTTTGTAAAATGCCTTACAATAGAACTATTGATTTTTTGTGATTTTCAGCTGTATTTTCAAGGTCATTGTTATGTTCGATAAATAAGATAATACTAGATACTCTAAACACTTATCAAAGTATACCACCACTGCAAATATCAATATGATTCAGGCATTCTGTCTGAGAGAAAAGTGATTTTGAAATATGATGTAAAGCTCACCAGTGTTAATAAAATGCTAAATTTAAGGCTTTTACAGCTCTTTCAGAATGGTGTCAAGGTCAATAGATATGAACATGACTTAAGATACTATGTGTAGCTAAAAGAAAATATATATTAAAACATGATATGCAGTTATCAGCTTAAAGTCACCATTAGTACTGAAATGACACACGATTAGAAATCAATGTAAACACACATTAACACCATCATGGTAACCATGGTTACGGAAAATTGACTGATTTATTGTTTCTTGTGATTTTCAGGCACTTTTTTAAGGTCATTGACAACAAAACAAAAGTATTTGTGATGTATATTCTTTTAGTACTAATAACAGACTATTATCACAGGAGATATCATTGTATTTTGGCTTTTCATCTCTGAGTGATCACAATTTGAAATGTGCTTAAACTCCAATGTGTCATTTTACATAGATTTTGGGGTGTTTACAACCATTTCCAAATGCTTAAATCAGCTATTTAACATTTCGGTCACAAAAGTGTTTAGGTATCCTATAAAAATATAGGTAAAAGTCTATCAACACACCAAAATTGGTGTCGATCCTCGATGGGACGAGTGGTGATTTGAGACCTTGAACTTGGCAACTTTTTAAAAAAAATCAAATTTTGAGGGCGCTCTACAAGAAAACGATGCATATTTTTTGATCAATTTTTGGTAGGTGGGTAGAGCAAGTAAAAGACTATATATCTGCAAAATAGTGGGTTCTAAACTAATTGAGCTTTAAAGTTATCAGCTCCCAAACATGTACTCGAACACATTGCCATTGACGCTTAACACCATTTTCCTTGACGTCATGCGTAAGAATGGGTGGTCTGATCAGCACCAGAATACATTGTGCATGTTATGACTATAAAGTTCTTTCAATTTACAGGAAATGAGCAATGTAACTCATCTAACTTGGCTGCAGTGGTCAATCAAAAATAGCAAATTTTATTTAAACTCAGTTGTTCGATCACGCATTGGTTGCTAAGGGAGGCCATATCTTATCAACCATTTGACCTTGGGGCAAAATATTTCAGAATCTTCCATCAGACACTTGGGGGAACACTTGATGCGAGTTTGAAGAAAATTTAAGGGGGTCGGGTTACAAATCGTCTGAAAATTGGTTGATTTCACGTGGATTGACCCTTATGCAATCAATTAAAATGCAATGAAAAAGGGAAGAAAAATGATCGAAAGATGGGCCATTAGGAGATGTACTGATACGATTTGATGATTTGTTCATCAAAGATTAAGTAGGTTATGAGATCAACTGATCAATTTTTAATTCAATATTGCTTGTTAAATTGCTACCTACAAAAAACAACCTGTTATTTGGTTAACATCTAGAATTGATTGAGGTTAATTATTTCAGAGAACACAACAGGCAGGAAGGGTTACCTCTTTGCCGGTGTTCAGGCTAAGATAGCTCTCCACCGTGTTCAGGATTCCTAGAGTTCAAGGAGAAGAAGTAAGAACAAGGATTTCTTAGAATGATGATAGTCTATCCAAAAAGAAAGAGAGGATTACAACAATCCAGTGAAAAAAAATACTTAGGAGCTGAGGTCAATTTCGCCCCCACAATGCAAAAAGAAGGGCACCCGGAAATAATAAAAAAAAACCTTGTGAAAAAAAAAAATAGTGTTGATATAGTGAACAACATGGCTCGTACCCATGTTGTGATCAATTGACACAAGTTAAGATATGTTGTTTCATGCTTGGGCGATAGGTTGGCATATGGGTCAGGGTCTAAGATTATGGTTTGGGTTAGTTTGACGATTGTGATAGTAGACATAGCTGGAGTGAAACAAAAATCAAAAGTGAGGGGTAGGAGTGATAAAGACTATCCATGGGATCCACATTAAATTGAGTACCATTCTGCCATGACCAGGGTGCCCATTCTTATTTTATTTTGGGGATACCAGGAAGAAATCATGTCACAATAAAAACATTGTTAAATTTAAAACAAAATCTTGACCCTTGTGATGACAGCAGAACACTGCTGTCACGATTATGGCCCATAACCATTAAGACGTCCACCCTTGACCTTTAACTTGTGTGAAGGTTCAAGTATTAACTCTTTGTGGGATATGTGAAATTATTCACAAATAATACACACAGATTCCATAGAGCTACATTTGTCTGGCATTGAGAGGGTTAATATTGTCCTCGGAGAACACAATACCTTTGAATTGCTGCTTGACATGGAGCACGCCTATGTCTGCAGGAATGCTGTCAAAGCCGCAGGACCCCACGACGTACACTCCTGCCTCTTTAGCCTTCTCACCAAAGTTCACTTCGATGCCTTCCAGGAACTGTTAGAATTGTAATTCACAAGTGGTGAAGACAACTGAGATGTGATCTTGATATTGTGTATTGCATAATAGATGAGGATATTCCATTAGAGATCTGATCTCTGTATCATCAGAGTAGAATCATTGGTCTCTTAGTTACCCAATGCAACTTTAATAAGACCTTGTAATCTCCATCATTTAAAAGTTACAGATTTATCTGATGATTATACAGAAATTTGATTGCCTTTCATATAATGATGTAGTAATATAGATTACACACAATACAGTTGTTAACTTTTATATTCCACATACTAAGAATGTTGCTATATGATTGGTCAAGAGTCGATCACGTGATGAGGCGTAGTTTTTCCTATCACATCATCTGAGAATAAAAGTTTGTTACACTCTAGGTGATAGTACTTTTTGGTTCCGCTGATCTCTTCACTCCTCACAGTCCTAATGCGTGATTAATATTTTGAGTACGCGCGAAATAAAAGTGCGTTACACTCGGCTATCAGCTCCCACTAACGTGTCCAAACGCGCGTCCTAATTAAACGCACGTCATAATGCGCGTCCTAATTAACGCGCATCCTAACGCATGTTCCCCATGGCAGCGGCTCGGGGTTAGGTAGAGAAGTAAACAATACTTTTGTACGTCAAATTGTCATTTTTGGTATAGATAGTTGGTTTCAGATGGGGAATATAAATCAAATAATCAACTTTTGGTTTCAGGTAATGAGACGAACTATCACTTCCTCGGCGATCTGAATGTATACGCTATCTTTCCTCAGCTGCGCTTCGGAAAGATAGCTACATCCAGATCGCCTCGGAAGTGATAGTTCATCCCATCACCTTCACCAACATTGATTATTTGTTTACTATATTGTCTCTCACTTACTACCAGTAACCCTTCCCTATGTACAATGATACTAACCCATACCTGTTCCATGTGTAACACTTGTTACTGGACTAACCTGTGGTTCTCCACAAATGTCCACATGATGACAGCCAGTCTCCACACAAGCCCTCACAACTTGCTCTCCGTAAAATCGGTACTGAAAAGAAAGTTTACATTAACGTAAAAGGTCCAAAGTTCTTGGAAATGGTTAAGATCTGTAGAGTCAGTACTGACAAGAAAGCCACAACTTACATGTACATAGATATATGTACATCACATGCAAAGTCTATTGTCAATACAATAAAGTTTAACCCTTTCCAGTAAAGGAACTGACTTTCCATATGATAATTATTTATAATCCACTCTAAATTATTAGCAATTTTATCTAACCAATCATAAAAAAACCCAGCATGTTAGGTATCAAAAGATTCTACGAATTCTGAGACAGAATACAGTGTTATGCTTGTAATTGTAATTGAAATTGTATAGCAAATTGCAATACAATAACAGGCCTAGGGAAACTTATTTCATTATTTTTGTGTGAAGTAAGATTGCACTTACAGGCCCAACACAGTTGAGAAGCACCACTCCCTGCTCACACATGTCAGCCAAGGACTGGTTGTCATTCACATTGGCTTGGATCACCCCAACCTTCTTCAGATCTTTACCTGAATGAATAACAGATGGAGAGAACAAGAGAAGAAGTTGTATTGCTTGCAACACATTCCTGCTCCAGCGTATCCTGTAACCATCTACAGCATCACTTTGTCTGATGCTTAATTAGGAGAGAAAAAAAAAACATGGATCAAACTTACCAATCACAAATGATACATACATTTCTATTTTATGTCCACTTGTCCAGTACATGATGTATTGTCGGATCATTGTAAAATGCCTACAGCCAGGCACTCTTACACAAGTACACATTCCTTGCCAAGCCAATCATCACTAGAATCTAACCAAAGAATCTTAACATTTTTTCAAAAAGTTGTATTTCTCGAAGTTTGAAAACTATGAACATTTAATCATGACATTTAATGACGTCACTCCCTTGCCCATGCATGGGCATGGCCATGCCAGTCATACTAGTCCTAATCCTAACTAGACAGGAATAACCGTCTCATGCGGGGCATTCTTTAATCGAAATTACATTTTTGAACATACCTCCAGTATAGAGGAGCCAGATGCAATCTCCGCTGATCAAACTTCCTACAGAGACTGATTTTTTTGTCTAACTCCTAACTGTAGGATGTTGGATCTGCTGAGATTGCAGCTGGCTCCTCGGAACACCCCATCTATGTCCAAAAATGTAATGTAAGTTTGATTAAAGAATGCCCCAAAATGAGACAGTTAGTTCCTATCAAACTCCTAACATTGTAACAATCATATTTCAGTATCCTTTTCATTCAGATCTTTACATGCATGACTGAACAAAAAACAATCCTCAGACGACTGCAAAATATCGTTGTCCTTGATCTAATAGACTCCATCTAGTTACTAGTGGCATATCTATAAAATTGTCTTTAAATTATTTAAATTGTAGTGAAAACATAAAACCGAACGTATGGGACCAAACAGGGGAGGTTTTTACCAGTCAAGGTGGCAACTTGCTCCACAACTTTCTCCAATTTCTCGATATTTCTGCCAGCTACTGCCCATGTCAAAGCAGGTTCTTCTTCTTGACATCTTGCAAGCTCCTCTACCACATACTGACCAGTGAATCCACTAGCCCCGAAGACAATCAAATCATATTTCCTTGGGGAAGACATTTTGCAATGTATTTTCTTTGCGTAGTCAGATAAGTTGTGATATCATCGCTTGCCTCATAGCTCAGCGCAGCGCAGTCGCTAAATTCAGCGCGAAGATAATCACGCAAATTCTGCGAAGCGAATCTTCAAAATGTCTGATAGTACCAATGTAAATGTTGTGGTTGGCAATATAACGATGGTTGATCCAGAGGTGTATAGATACTGGCTAGATGGAAATTCGGGTGAGTAATATTGTGGGTTGTAATGTCGTATTTGATCGTGATATGTAATTTTTGCCTTGATTTTAAGCTATCCACACAGACCACAGTCCCACCAGGGACCTCTCACGTCCTTGGTCCCACTCATAGGGGGGAGGCCGGCCATTCTTGCTCGCGCACTTATGATTTCAGATGAAAACAAATACGCATCTCGATATATATGGGGCTAGTGGCCCATTCTCACCTCAGGGTCCTCAATCAACGCATTAGCAGAAATGCGTATAGCGCAACGCCAACGCAACGGTAAGTGTTTACTGCGACCAGCCCGCTCACGCAGTGAGCGGGCTGCGTTGCACCGAGCTGTGGTGCAAGGGAGTCGAGATTAGCAGTGATCATTTTAGAAAATATCATCAATTCTGTTGCGCAGATCTTTAAGCTATTAAACACACTTACGGAGAATACATATATGAATATTTCCGTAGTTGGGTCGAAGATGAATTTAGTCCATGATGTTTTTTTTTTCTTGTAAACGAACCATGCATAGTACGGTGGTCAGAATTAATGCAGCTGCGATACATGTACATGAAGATTGCCGACTTTTTGAAGTTTATGCGCATGCGCCAGTTCTCTATACGATCCGTGTGTGTTACGTTTTCAACAACAATCCATTACCATAGCACTCTTTTCAGATCGTTGTTTTTTTTCTTTTTTCATTATTATTAGAACAGATTTTATATTCCAATTTTTATTTCATTGTATCTGAAATTTTATTTTGGGGATTTATTATATTTTGCATATTTATGTTTGTCCGTAATTTTTAGTTTGTTTTGTTTTTAAGAGGAACTTTTTTTAACCCAATAACGCAACCCCGCTAAGCTAGATTTCAGTGATGGTGGTGCACGGTATTAGGAAAGTTGGAAGATTCGGCCCTATTTCTCTTACAAAATCCTTGATCCGCCACTGAAGTTTATAACATAGAATTTAATGATATTTTGGTCACTTTAAATGACACAATTAATGAAAATCAGGTTGATAATTTGCACAATCAAAACAATAAAAAATCACTTTTCTCATGCATATTCATCAATAGCGCTAAATACGGTCATCAGAGCGAAAGCATGCAAGGAAATCGGGAGCGAGCCCTCAGGACGCTCCCGCTGCGTGGGAGCAGTCTCGGGGCTACAGTAAGCGTATCACGCGTGAGACTCTTGTACTTGGCTATATCACACTCCAGTCTCCAGTTCAAAGGAATTGGCATGGGGAAAGGGAAGAGAGGAAGGAGCTGCGGTTTAAACATGTTTCATGCTGAACTGGACAAAACTGTTTAAAACTGCGGCTCCTTCCCTTTCCCTATGCCAATTCCTTTGAGCTGTAGTGTATAGCAAGTATATTACGTACACTACAGGTACAGCTCAAACGACTTGGCATAGGCATAGCCATAGGGAAAGGGAAAGGGAAGGAGCCGCAGTTTTAAACCGCGGTATATATTGTCCAGTTCAGCATGATGCTTTAGCCTATCATCATCTGTTCATCAAATTATCGTCTTTTGAAATTTTAAGCTACAAAATCACATTTATTTGGTAAATGTCAACATCATATGCTGACCAGAAAGTCTGCTTTCTCCAAAATTCCTGCCGTGCATGGTGCACCCGCTCCGGGATTGCTTCGCCTTCGGTCGCCAACTGGGGAAGTCAGTTTGATCATGATGTGCATGCCGTCGGCACTACATAATGCGTGTTCCTAGAAAATATTATCAAAATGAAGACTCTCTTATTATGTAAGTCTCCTTTTTTCGGACCTCGCTCCATTAATTGGATCCTATATCCAACCTTGGATCTTAAAAAAATTACTCTACGAAGGCCAAAAGCGTAAGGGCTAGGCTATAGTTTTAGAGTGATTAAAAAAAATTGAATCTTCTCAAAGTTGTCTCATTTGAGTTGAAGTGTGGACACTTAATCATGGGTTTTGATAATGTCTTGGTAGTGATATCTTCTCAGCATATTTATGTACCATTTTCATTTGGATGTTTTGTATGCGTTACTGAACATTAGACAATCATTAGGAGACTGCAAAATCTCACTTGCACCAAGTGGCTGGGTGAAGAATAAAAACAAATTGTGAAAGAATTATTAACTATATATATTCAAATTATGATTTTTCTGATTATGCTTGAAGTGTGTTGTTCCCTTTTTGAGTCTTATTATTTCTTGTTGTTTGTAATTATTATTTCAATGTAGACAAATAAAAGTGTTGTTCTCTTTATTTTTGCTTTCTTCCTATGTGAAGCATATGATGCTGCAAGGAAGCGGCATCAAAAAGCCAAACCAGGCTATTCTTTTGAGATCATCAAGAATGACACAGATGATAACTACAGAGCTTTCATTGCCATGGAAAAGCATCTGCAGAATCCCACCAATCTGGCAAACCAACCCCTCTTCCAGATTCCAGAGGATATGCAGAAATTTCTCATAGAGAAGTATGATCAACCACTTTTAACACCATATCTCAGTTATGCAAATTTGAATAAATGTATTTTCCACCATTCTTTAATTATGTACAATAAGTCAGATTCTTACAGTGATTGCAATTGTTCATACATTAAGGAATGTAGTCAAAATTACTTTCCCTGGTAATCATGAGTTTAATGCTAAATCTCTTTGTGTCAAGTTATAGTTTGCCTTTGTAAATGTATAAAAGAGATGCAAATAAGGGAATTCCATGAAATAGGAACTTGCACAATTTCCAATATTATGAACAATTGCGCTGTGCAGCCACATTCGGATATCTCTTTGCAGTTATGTCCACTTTTGGTCTAGTGTACTAGTATAAATGTATAAAATGAGATCAAAAGTGAATCAAAATGAGATCAAAAGTGAATATGACTGCAACAAAATTCTGAATGTCGCTGCACAGTGCTATATGGGATGACTGTCCCCTGTATGCAATATGAAGAATTGAGCTCATGTTGCTTCTGTGTCAGGTTCTATGAGTTGGAGTCGTCTGTGGCCAGGGAGATCCTGGGGAAGAAGCTGTCGAGCAGACACAGAAAGGACCTAGATGAGATTGGAGATAAGACCAACGTGGCACTGAGAAGCTGCAGGAGACAGGTGAGAGGGGGAAGGATTTATCTATGAACAGAACTTTCTTTCTCAACTGTGTCTCTGCAAGACAATGCAAGTCAAGTTTGTGTTCTAGGCTTAAGATAGAGCTCATTTCTTTTGTTGGCGATCAAAAAATGTGTTTATCACAATGGGCTGAACACACTGATATTTTCTCCCTAGAATATGTATTTTGAAAAAAAAACACGATTGAAAATGATTGTGTTTCTAGATAACTCAAAACATAATTTTTTTGTATATAATGGTATTTGTGATTAATAATATTTAAAAATGTATTTGTTTGCTGGATTGTTGGAGAAAAGCTTTGGTCAGTTTATAAGAGGAGGAAAGAGTATGAATAACACTTAACAAGTTCTTATAAATTGTACTTTGTACAGTGTGTTTACCTCTTGCAGCTATGTTAGAAAAAAGGTTGAACTAAATTTTCTGTTTTCAAAAAGGACATCTATTGTATACTGTAGGGCCTTTTTTGTGTTGTAGGCTTTATACTGATAATAACATGTCTATTATCATGCTTATTGTGTATTGCTGCCATGTGTATTGAAAGTGCTGTAACACAATCGCTTATTATATTGTGCATATATAAAGAATAAAATTTCTCTTTTGATTGATACATTTGTTTCCCTCTTTCATGTCCCACTACTAGTATGACAACTTCAAGAGAGTTTTCAAGACAGTGGAGGATATGGAAGGCCCTATGGTGAAAAACATTCAGAAGCACTTTCACCTCTCTGAAGACCTTGCCAAGTATGATAATCTGGGATGATAACTGCTTATGTGTGCAATGTGTATATTGCAATTGAGTTTGTCAGTTATTGAATACCAATGTAATACCTGTTTCTTATTCAATGTGTTTTGTTTGGAAATGTTGCCACAGTGTAGGCAGTAAATGTGACATAAATTTGAATATTGATTCATGAGTGTTATGTTTTTTATTGGTTTTGTCTGACATTCCCCCAAATGCAAATAAGCTGTATTGAATGTTCATTTATGTGACTGATGGTTATATCCTATATTTCCTAAAATTCAGTGCCAGTACCATTGATTTGTGAGTTTACCGGTAAGTGTTTAACTCCCAATAACTTTAATACTATAGATATCTGATTACATACCGTAGTTACATAATCATTAATCTACTTATACCACTCCATTAACAATTGTTCAATATCAATCATTGCAGATTAATAATAATGTTTTTATTGTTGCGCTAGTCCCTTTTTTGTGTGTGGATATGACGAGTTCCAACTTAATGTGAAGTCTTCTCATTGAAATTATCTGAGGAATGTGCTTATATAAAGGTTCCTTTCTCTCTATTGTATGCATGAATGATAACATTTTTGAATTATTTTTGTGTTTTCCCTGATAGAAAATATGCTGCGATTGTATTCTTTGCCAACAACCGCTTTGAGACTGGGAAGAAGCGACTGCAGTACTTGACATTCAGCGACCTGGCTTACTGTGCGGACGAGATGATCAGTAATTGGACAGCAGGATCCGTAGGTACGGTACACAGAAGCCAAACAGAATAGGGAGAGAGGATCCCAGTGGTCTCTGTATACATTACAGTGTATACGCATGATTGTGCATCATCAAAGGTGAAGGATGTGTGTGTTCAAGAAATGTTACAAAAGGGATGTATTTTGGAACAATGTACTTGAAATGCGAGGGGGAAAAGGGTAGCATTAGGGCTAATTTGTAAAAGTACATTTCTCCTGATTCAAATATGTTTGTCGTTGTCATCATCATTATATGACAGATACTAGGAAAGAGGATCTGGATGCTGATTTTGACAGAGAGTTTCTTCAAATGCTGCGAGAGCTCAAGTTCCTTGGCTACGATAAGGATGCCAGTGATCAACACAGAATGTAAGTTCACTCAAGAAAATTAAGTGCAACGTGCACTACAGCTCAAAGGAATTGGCATAGGGATAGGGAAAGGGAAGAAAAGGAAGGGGCCTCAGTTTTAAACCGCGGTATATTTTGTCCAGTTCATCATGAAACATGATGCTTTTTGGGCTAAAGCATCATGTTTCATGCTGAACTGGACAAAATATACCGTGGTTTAAAACTGAGGCTCTATCCCTTTCCCTTTCCCTATGCCAATTCCTTTGAGCTGCAGTGTAGATACTGTACTTTGAGGATGCTCATAGGCATTAATGTAAGATGAAGCGTTTGTGGAGTACTCCAAGGTCTCGTAGATGGAAAAAGAGTGAACCAGTTTCGACAATTATGTAAAAGTGCTCAGTTATTACTTTGCTGTAGATTGTATAGGAGGTGCTTTGCCTAGAATATTGCGTGTTGACTCTTCATAAGAATGTACAGTTGATTCATGCAAATTGTGTTGCTTTTGTTGTGAAATTACAATTTTGTGAAAGAATTTTTCAAAATTTTAAGTCTGAATTTTTATGTTTATAAATATGCACTGTGGCACCCATATACAAAAGTCTTCTTGCAGATATAAATCATAATTCCTTTTGAAAGTAGAAATACATGAATTATCATATAAAAATTACTGCATGTAAATTACCTTTTCTTCCCAACCTTGCTTCATCTAGGCTTCTGTGCAATACCATCAAAGGGAAAATGTCAGAAAAAGCCTACTCATCTTTGGAGAGT
Source organism: Arbacia lixula (assembly GCA_963669155.1). NCBI lineage: Eukaryota > Metazoa > Echinodermata > Echinoidea > Arbacioida > Arbaciidae > Arbacia > Arbacia lixula. Next base: position 28,305,647 of record OZ022577.1, on the reverse strand, counting down.
GATTTCAAGGTGACAGCTTACTCTTAAAATTTTATCCAAGAGTGCTTCCTTTATGACAGTATTGATGCAAATGCAAACACTTTAATTTGACATTTCTGATAAGAAATGTTATAAATTTGTTGCTGCAAAAAGCTCATATGGATAAACAAAATTGAAAGATGCAAACATGTAGAAGTGTGCTCTAAGTTCATTAAGATATTACAATGTAATACAATACGTAAAATAAATGCACATTGTTCAGTATTTAGAACATTGTTATAAAGCCAAGTAAAAGAGGAATTTAACCTGCCTCTCCTCTCAGAATATTCCAGGAATTGTAATCATATTTCATGATCATTGACACACATCTCAGATTTTTGTTTCATTGCACCACTGTAAATTCTTCCAAAGTAGCATGCTAATTCATGATGCACTATCTGTTAGAACATAAGGAATCCAAAGTGAGGTACTGTATATCACACATATTACCCTTCAGCAAGATGAATTGATACACAATCACAAAGACCATAAACCATTCATTTATGCATGAGGTATCTAGCGTAGATCAATATAGAGTCATGAAACCTGAATAGCCAACCTGGGTTTTAGAGGGATACATCATTTTAGGTTGCTACTGTCATACAAGGATTTGGGTTAGGATGTCTACCACCTGATTTATGTAGATATTTACAGTTAAAGTTTTTGTGGTGTTTTTTTCTTGCTGCTGTGGTCTTAGAATCTGTCTCGAGCCATCATCAGCATTGCCTGCGGAATGATCCACTCAAAGGAGCTCAGGGACTTCTTCAACGATGTCGTGGAGAAGGTAAGTCAACATCCTTTTCTGAAGAACAGTTCGATCTTATGTTAAATTCAGGAGAAGAGAAAAACCTGTTATATTAAAGGTGATATTAACGTGATGTGGGGGATGGATTATCAACATGGATGATGAATGGATGGAACATGAACAGATTATCATATCAACATGAAATGGGTCGGTGCCCCAGCTCATTAGAATGTTTGTAGCGTAGACAATCTGAACATGTCTGTAACTAGCCATCTGATCAGAGATCATTCCCAGGCACTTGAGACCTAAGCTACAACATTAAGTGCATGTCTTTGTTTAAAATGTAGATCATTGAGCCGTGCAAGCAGTCTTCTTGGACGGTAGAAGACGTGGGCAAGTTCCTGACCACCTACACATCCAGCAGCTTCCAGGTGGAGGCTATGGGCAGGTGAGAATGCTGCTAGGGCAGGCCAGCCTTCAAGCGGCTTCACACAAAATGATCACCTGATATGTCTTCTGAGTATCTTTGAGAACCTCCTTAGGAAATTTCAGATGAGAGCGATTTGCTGTTTGTCATAATGGCCCTACACAGAATGTCTTCACTCCAATGAAAAATCAGCTTAAAATCACTCTGACATTTACAAAATGATGGAATTTAACTACTGTGAAAGTGGAAATTTTCACGCAATTAATTTTTTGCGCTCGGCGGAGTAAAGTGAATTTCGCATGTTTTTAATTTCGCGGGATGTCCAGCCCTTTGGACGATCAATTCACTCAACTCGCCACTGCCGTGCCAGTGCTGGCCGGGCAGCGGCAATAATCTATAATAAGCGTTGACGAAGGCTACTAGTAAACCATAAACGTAAGCATATATACATGTACATGACGCATGATGCATCAAAGCAAGCGCGCATACAAAGTGCGCCGATATGAACTTTGTTTAGGCGCAAATATATTTGCGCGTTTCTGTTTTCGCTACAAATACGCGCCATGTGAAATGCACAAAAATTTCCACTTTTACAGTAGTTCCTTACTTTACCGCGGCAGAGGCCTCTGGTGTCAAACTGCAGGCTGCAAGCAACAGGGGCAGTCCGCTTCCGTATAAACATACCAATAAGAAGCCATGCAGTCAGCATTTGTTTGGATTGAGAGGATGTTTAGCTGTGGCATTTGTGATTACTCAGACTCCGGCACTGAACATTAACTTTATCTATGACAGCCTTGGATTCATGTTTCTTTCAGTATACCATCCCTGAATCTTCACAATTGTGGTAGTTATTCAACTATGTAGGTCAAAATAACAGACAAAACTGTATTTATATCCCACATGCAGCAAATGCTTTGAAATATCAGATGTTAATCCACAATAATCTTGTTTATTTCTTGTAATTGTCATCAGGAATCCGCGGCTGCATTCTGTTCTGGAGCGCTACATGTCCACTCTCCAGAAATGCATCCTGAGGATGTATCACAGCTGATCCATGGATGGAGTGCGAGGACTTGATTCAGAAGTCTTGTGATCAATTCTAAGATCAGGATCAACAGCAAGGACAGAATGTACCGCTTGGATGACAGCGTCCATGTATAGGCTGACTGCAGCGAAACAGCATCTCAGCGGGTTGTGCAATTGCTTGTTTGTGGCCAAAATGCTTAATTGTCCCCAGCATTGTAATGGATTCACGTTGTGTCATGCTGACTGACTACCGATATTCTTAATCAGTGGCCGTCTCTCACTATGAGCCATGGTAAGATTGGCCATTGTGTTCTGTGTGCTTGTATTTGTATGGATCCATACCTTTTTATGCAAGATGCATTTTGCTATGACAATCTGGAGAAGGAGGAAATTATAGACATGTATATTTATGTAAATCTGTATTCATCACCACTTATTCAGAAGGACCACAGTATGCTTTAAATGCCACCATTTCTGACTCCCAAATAATGTATTTGCATTTAATCCAACCTGTGCAAAAAGACCAGTTACATGTTAATTCTCTTACATGCCAATTTATGTATTAAACTGGAATTTCCATGCCATTTCAGCTATTATTATGGCTGTTTTTTTTTTATCAAATGCCAATGATTCCTGCCTTATATGAACATGAATTGATACGAGGAGTAAGAGATGTACATTGTATATGTGTGACGCGATCAGATGCGGCCACCAATACACGGCAGGATGCACAGGAAAGATAATGACATCCTATTACATTTCCTGTTGATATCGAATCTTCCAATCATTTTCCTATACAAATGTTGATATTATATATCCAGGTGTTGTGAGATTACAGCACACTAAACCCAGCCAGGGCCATGTTGCATATAGGTTTTCAATCATTGCAAATTACCATCAATGGTAACTACCATGGTAACGGCCAATGAGCAATGGTGTGGTAAGTTACATTAATGGAAAACCTATATGCAACATGGCAAAGGTCTGTAAACATGTTGAGACAATTGCAGAGATAGATACAGATTGTCGGGTTTGGAATTAGATGCATTGTGTTTCTTGCAGAGTGGTGTTAAAGACAGGGAAGCCAAAAACAAAAGTCATGAAACCTGGCGTAAATCAGCAGTATACCCTGACGATAACATATATGACATTTCACAGTCATAACTTCGTGAATATTTTCAGGAAAAGCGAAAACATATCCTTGTTGTTTGAAACTTAGCGAACATTGTCTGCATTCAGATATACATGTACTGTATTGCCTCAGCTATGGGCACGGATTTCATATTGCATGCACTGATCGCATTAGCGCGGACAGATCTGAGTGGTGCACGGTGATGTGTGCTGATTATGATCCCGGCCTCTAGGCTACAGGACCCACAGAGATTTTTGAAGACCTGTCCAAAACCTACCCGAAATCTTCAAATCAAAATAATTCTGCCTCATGTCAACTTCCAGATCTAATATTGTGAGGGGAGTTGTTAACCAGTATTTTCTCCATTTTCTGTCTTTTTTGGGGGGGTTACAAAATGTGTATTTTTTGACCTGCCGAAGTGCTACTCTGTCCATAAAAGGAAGACGGCTCCTGACAGACAGTCTACAATATGCAGTACGAGCAAGTGGTTAAAAACAAATGTCAAAGGCAGACTTGTAACCATTAGGGTATCATGTTTGTATACAAAATATGTGTTGCCAACAGAATTTGTGCGTTTTTTTTTCTGCCAAAAAGTTGTGAATTTTACAGTGACCCGAGACAAGTGTCCACCGAGTCATATGTAAGCCAGATAAGTGTTGCATGTTTTCTAGCAAATTAATATTGTACAAGCAATTAATTTGTGCAGCTGTGTAAAAAGTGGCCACTTCCATATGTATGAAGATTAGATTATATAAAAAATGCTTTGTTTGTTGATATGGAAAATATATTGCAAATATGAACATGAAACTGTCTCAGGTGTTTGATATTCATTGTTGATGTGTGGATATTAGAGTCTCTACATACAGTACATACATGCACACATACGTACATACAGTTGGCAGCAAAATTATTCAACCCCCCTCTCATTTTTGACATTCTGTCATAATGAATAATATTGCAGCAGCAGATTGCTACTAAACCATTAAGATAGTTAGCAGACAGTTAATTACTAAAGAATACCGGAGAAAAAATCAAATTTTACTACATAGGTCATCTGAAATTGCAATTTGCGCCCCAAAAGCATGTTGCAAAATTATTCAACCCCCTATTTTACACATAAGAAACGAATGCACAAATAATGACAATTTCACAGCCAGTGCATATATTCTGATGTGATTGCTGATTTTATTTATCCTCCACCTGAAACTGGAACCTTTATATGCACAATTAACAAGTTGTAACATTATTCAACCCAGATGGGTGTGTCTTTTAGTACTTTGTGCAGCATCCATATGCTGCAATGACCTCCTGCAGACGAGATGAATAGCCTCCCACAAGCTTCTCACAACGCTCCTTAGGGATGTTAGCCCATTCCTCTTGCGCAATGGTCGTAAGGTAATCGATGCATGTAGGTCTACGTGCTGCAACAGCTTTCTTCAGATCCCACCACAAATTCTCTTTTGGTTTAGGTCTGGAGACTGTGATGGTCACTCAAGGTGCACAAGAGGAATGGGCCAACACCCCCAATGAGCGTTGTGAGAAGCTTGTGAGAGGCTATTCATCTCGTCTGCAGGAGGTCATTGCAGCATATGGATGCTGCACAAAGTACTAAAAGACACACCCATCTGGGTTGAATAATGTTACAACTTGTTAGTTGTGCATATAAAGGTTCCAGTTTCAGGTGGAGGATAAATAAAATCAGCATTCACATCAGAATATATGCACTGGCTGTGAAATTGTCATTATTTGTGCATTTGTTTCTTGTGTGTAAAATAGGGGGTTGAATAATTTTGCAACATGCTTTTTTGGCGCAAATTGCAATTTCAGATGACCTATGCAGTAAAATTTGATTTTTTCTCCGGTATTCTTTAGTAATTAACTGTCTGCTAACTATCTTAATGGTTTAGTAGCAATCTGCTGCTGCAATATTATTCATTATGACAGAATGTCAAAAATGAGAGGGGGGTTGAATAATTTTGCTGCCAACTGTACATACATACATACATACATACACACATACACACATAAACTCATACAAGCATACATACACACATACACACTCACGTACACGCACATTATGCATTATCACTTGTGCAATATCCTTTAACCCTAATAATTTCGTAAATTTAGCTATACAAGTTTGTAGATTACAAAATTCTTTTATCCCTGAGGCAAACTTTGAGCCAAACTAAATGATTTACACAGTAATTCCACACCCAAATAGCTTCTGGCTATGGGAACACAACACACAAAATATAAATTGTACAACAAAATAATTGATCTGGACAATGAAATTACAAAGAAAAAAAAAACATTTCTTTTATTCCTAAAGCAATCTATATTATATATATATACATCTGATGTGAATTCTCATCACAATCTGGAGATGTGTAAAGACAGTGAATGTAATTTGATATAAAACAACACATAAAATCAAAATAAATGAATCATTTCACATTTTCACAGTAGCAAATTTGATTGACACTTTGACAGATTGACATTCTGAGCTGTGCATCTCTCTTTTCACTTACGATGAAAATGAGACTCAACTTTTATGCATTTACCGGTATCCCCACCTCGACCAACTAATGGGATACCATAATGGGATCATGTGCATGTCTGTAGGTGCACAAATGTTGTACTGTCAGGAAACATTAATATGAAGTCAATAAATGTAAATGGAAGCTATTCTTGATTCATAGTCCATGAATTAAAAAAAAAGGACTTATCAAGTATGTTATTTGACTATAATAAAGATAGCGGACATTAATGCAAGTTCGACACTAGCAGGTGCCCAGTACACATGAGCGGCTGCATTATAACTCTGAACCCCTTAAATCTAGAAAATTTATCAAGGGCATTATACAAAAAAACATGTCTCGACCATCTTTGAAAAAAGTGAGTGCGGAGCCCTGCATTCATGTTTAAAAAGCATAAATTATACCGTAACCAAATTGTATAGTATACATGAAGCATTTTTCCCCTTGCATTCCACTTTATTACAAAAGCAATGGAACTGTTTTACGCATATAAAGCACCCACTGCTACAGTGCATCCCATGATAAAGAACAGAATAAGGAACAATCGCTTCACAGCGTAGTCAGTGGCCGATGAAGAGGCACTTTAAAAGTGAGCAGCTACAAGCACAGAACACTATGAAATGAATAAGAAAAACATCAAATTCAGGACTTTTGTTGCATACATGTAGTATGAATGACAATTATAATTTTGCCATGGTGATACCCTGCGATGTAAGTAATAATTTCAAAAATGTAAGAAGCAAGCATATTATTTTGAAAATGTATTTGAATTACTTTTTTAAAAGGAGACCATTGAGAGCTACAATGACTTTTTAAAGAGAGGGTTTGATTGGATACTATAGTGCAGGACTAGGTAGGAAAACACTACCTGAAAATCTTTTCATTTTTTAGTACGTTCCAGCTGATTGTGATGCACAAAAACATGCCGACACAAACGGTCCATTCCACTGACCAAGGATGAAGGTCCACGAGGTAAGATACAGTCTACCTCCTTGTGTGGCCATTATAATGGAGAACAGTTCTGTCATCAACAGCAGCTTTGAATTTCATTCAATTCGAAAGATTTTATCATTTTGATGCCTCGTCTGTCTCATTTTCCATTGCAAGTTTAAAATATATGTCTATTGCAACTTCTTTGTGATATGGATTTGCAACAGACTTATCCATCGTACAATCTATTGCAACTTTCTGTGATACGCGGCCTAGGATCACAGATTTCTCATAATGTGACGCTCAGACAGAACAGCGTCCTGTACATCATTGAGGCCTTGTTACAGTCAGCACAGCAGATGGAACCAGACCTGCAATGTCAGAAAACAAAAAAAAACACAATGTAACAGAGTGTATTCAAGAAACAGCATCATAATGGAAAGGAAAAAACACACAAATTTTGCCAACCATCTTTTCAATCAGAAGACAGTAATTCATTTATTCTTCTAAGCTCCCTGCACTTCTTTATATCGCACATAACAAAAAGTTGTCCTATGATGCATCACCCAGCCACATTGGGAATTTGTTTGCAGTTATGTCATCTTCTGTTCTAGACATGATACATGATATATGATATATACAAATAATATATACTAACTGATATATACTAACATGATATATACTAATATATGAGACCGGAAGCGGACATGACTGCAAAAAGATCTGGATGTCGCTTCCTGGTGCTTCATGGGACGTCTTTCTCCTAGATGGAGAAAGGAGAATTGAAAGCTACTGCCAGGCCCTGTGTGTGCTCACCTAGTTCTTTTAGCGGTATCTCCATGTCTTCGGCCGTGAAGACTTTCCGTGGGAAGGGGGTCATGAGGGAGAAGGCGCCGTCCTGGCCGTCTGTCCGGTTGAGCTCGATGTAGACCCTCACGGCTGCCAAGGGTTCCAGGGCTCCAAACGACTGGGTCAGGGTGCTGCCGTTGCTCAGCCGCACCTGCCAACCAACCAATCAGGCACATGGGTTTATGTCACATCTTATAAAGAGTTACGATCGAACTGAATCCATCACAAATCCAATGCCCTATGTCTAATGTGCAGGGTTACGACTGATATCAATGGCAAGTTAAGTTGCAATTGGTTGTCATTCTTTATGAGATGGGGCTCTGCACCAAATTTTATGAGCACTTCTCACTTCTGGACCATTCACCCTGGTTAACTGAACATCAGTTGTTTTTTAATTCATGTGATTGGGATACATTGTAATAGACAAGTCTCAGTAGAATTATGAGAAATTAAGAAATACAAAAACAAACAAATTAACAACGATACCAAAAAAAGAATTGCAGAACTGTACAATACAATGGTGAATCATATGTTTATCTTCACCGGCTTCAGAAAAAAAATTTCTTGGTATTCATCACCAATTTCTGCAAAGAGTATGGTAGAGATATTGCTGGGCACTGTCTTAAATATATTAGTAATCGCCACTTGACTGCGATTTATATAAATCGTAAACTCTGCAGATTAGTGATGCGCTATTGGGCACCATAAAGGGTTCTGATCCGAAGGGTGACCTTGAAGATGAAAAAATCTCAGTCCATCCTTTGCCGATGGCCTACGTTGAGTATTGTTACTCTGCGAACCAAAGGTGTTTAGAGTTTCTCACCTGTATCCTGCATGTGTCGTACTCTTTCTTGGGGGCCGTAGGGGCAGCGGGGGTGGCAGCTGGGGAAGCGACGGGGGCAGACTGGACAGGGGCAGCTGTTGAGCCTCCCCCACCACCTGCCAGCTTGGCTGCTCGGTCAGCCCGGTCTCTCGCGATCTGGTCCCTCACCCTCTGTCTGCAAAGCCACAGCCAACGGGAAAATCAAAAAGCAAAGTATTTCCTTATTACTGTTACAATAATAATAATCGAGTTAAATTTTTATTACGCACATGTCACCACACAAGTCCCCATGCATTGGAAATAAAGATAGGCAGAAGGAACTTGGCAGTTAAAAAAATAAGTCGGAGGATGTAGAAATACCTAGTCTTGAATGTGTTCATTCATAACCTAAACCCAAACCCCTACAAATATTGCAGGACCTGGGATAAATCTAAGTAGCATCCACAAACTGTGTGAGGAATACAGTAACGCTCTGTCAACTTGTAGTCCACAAACTAAAAAATCTTACTCCAGTAGACATTACATGCAACAAACTGCAGAAGTGAGATGAGCAAGATTTCTTAATCAGGTAGGTTATTTTCTTTCTTGATATACATCACATATTCAAATGATCATTTAAATAGTAATTGCATACATGACTGGCAAATAAAAAAAAATGTGTGTAGGAATAATTGATGCCCTTTGAATTTGACAAATAAACAAATTAAACAAGGTTTACGAATGTATTTCTATGGGAGTGATAAAACCATCAAATTATGTAATCAATTCCATGGCTTTTGAGATCACATGAGCTATGGAAACTATTTGGTTTGTAAAAAAAAAAAACAAGGTGGTTTGTGAACCAAGAGTCTCGCCTGATTTTGCAATCGATAAACAGTGCTAAGTTTTTTTTCAAATATTTTTTTTCAAACCTTTTGACCCCTAGATGACCTTTGACCCCATCAGCCTCATGAAGAGACATATGTGGTATTACCCAAGAATCATTTGTAGCAAGTGTGATCACAATTGATTCAGAAATAAAGAAATGAGAGAAAGTTAAACACAAACTTTTCATTTTTGTAACAGACCAACAGACTAACAGACTAACAGGAAAAGTGATCACTAGGTCTCTACCGAACTTCGTTCAAGCGAGATGAAAAAATAACTGAACCCTCATTCAACGTATTTGTTAAAAATAAGTTCACAGCAGATTGACACTGACCTTGCAAGTTTGTCGTCTATCTTCTCTTGCTTCTTCAGGGCTGCCAACCGTTTGGCTTCATCAATCTCATGTCTGAAAGGATATAAACAAAAACATTAATTTGTGTGTACGCCATTGTATACGTCCAGGTTTGTTTGTTACCATAATGTATCACAAATTTGTTTTACATCAAATAAACTAAGAATCAATAGAATATAGAATATAAGCAAACTCTACCTTTCCATGATTCAAAAAGACCCTTTCTGTTTTATGTCGCAAACATAAAATTTTTGAATATTTTGATAACACTTTGAAAATAACCCCCCTTTTTTGAAAGATCATGCGGACACACAGCCAAGTAAAGTGACATCACCACATTGCCAATACGCATCATCCATGTACAGCCTGGCATTCAAGCTGTTGACCATTTCTAAACCTCTTATTTGATAAAAGCAGTACGACTATTCATTCTCAATTTCTCAGTCGCTAGAAATGACAAAGTGACGAGTCGTAGAATAATAGACTCTATTTTCCAGCTCGCATCTGAAATGTCCCACAGCCTGGAAGCCTGGGCCATGTTGCATATAGGTTTTCAATTATTGTAACTTGCCATCAATGGTAACTACCATGGCAACCGGTGCAATCATGAGAGCTTCTTGGCTGTTACCATGGAAGTTACAACTAATGGTAAGTGACAATTATTGAAAACCTACATGCAACATGATGCAGGCTGTGTTATGCATGTATAGCAGGTAGAGTCTAAAATGGCAGACTGGTTGCATGCTTACTGTTGCTTGGCCTGGACCAGCTCCTTGCCCTGCTTCCTCCTCAGCTTCTCCTTCTCCAGCTTCTCCTGCTTCTCCCGCTCCCGCTTCTCCTCCTGCCGCTGCTTTAAGCGCTCCTGCAACCTGGGAGCAATGTGGAGAAAAATCAGAAAACATTGTATCAGACCACAGGTCCCAGCTACTAGCTTCTCCCCCTGTCGCTGTTTTGAGTGCTCCTGCAACCTGGGACAATGTGGGGACTTTACTAGACCACAGGTCCCAGCTGATAAAAAGTTCATGCATCAACTGACAAACCAATACTGGAAAACTAAAAGGGTAAACTAAAAAGGGGCTAGGAAGCCTTGTTCAATCATGTTTCCTCAGATGTCCAGATTACTTCATGTGAAAGTGGTACATTTTGAATTTATTTTCAATATACTCACTTGAGAAGCTGTGCTTTCTTTTCCTCTTCAGTGAGTGGCTTGATTTCCTCCGTAGACTCAGAGAAGCTTTGGTGGGCCGTCCTGGCAGCATGAACCTACATGCAATCCAAGAAGAAGATCTTTAATACATGAATATCTTGATATTATGAGCAACAAGTTTTTGCTGTTTCCAGCTTCTTACATAGGCACAATGACAAAGAAAAACATAAATAATCCTCTTATAACGAGGCACGGGAAACATAAATGTGTCGTTAAAAGCATGAAAACATGTTTTCCAAATGGCTATGTATATATGAAAACACATCAGAGCACAATGACACATTTTTTGGTAGATTTTTAGTGAAAGGGCTTTCTGCGGTAATTTCAATTTACAAAGGAATTATGATTGGAGATATGGTCATTATAAACCATGATACCTTGAATTGTTAGTGCAATCTGAACGAAGAAAAAGACAAGTAGATAGCCACAGAGAGAGAGAGGGGAGAGAGAGAGACACACACACAAACAAACATGAACTCAGACAGACAGATAGGCAGAGAGAAAATCAGACATAAAGCTTATAGATGGACAAAATCAAGTTTATATTTTAAAATACAATCATTTTGGAAACTGAGAAAGAGATCGAGCAAGAATCCTAGAACTACCCTGCTTGGCACGTGGGTTCTCCTTACTGTTACTGTTGTTGTTGCTTGTTTTATCATAATTGATGGTGACACCTACCTGAACATCATCTCCACTTCTGAGCTTCTTTCCACAGCTGAAGGGAGGAAAAGAAATAAGATCCTCATCAACCTGCCTGTATATGTATTATCTGGTGCAATGTGAAGATTTAATCTGAAGAAATTATAACTTCAGGTAACAGCATATTAGTTTGGATACATTCACCACACATTCTCAAATTAATTAGTGTTTTCTCTCTATATTTTCTTGTTCTCTCTCTCTCTCTCTGTCTGTCTCTCTCTCTGTCTCTCTCTCTCTCTCCCTCCCTCTCTCTCCCTCCCTCTCTCTCTCTCTCTCTCTCTCTCTCTCTCTCTCTCTCTCTCTCTCTCTCTTTCTCTTCTCCTTCTCATCACTCTTTCTCTCTCTCCTATTTGTGTTACACTAATGAACTAGCCACCTGACTCCATAGAGTGGGCATAATTTGTAACCTATATAACATTAAAGTAAGGTAACATACCTACACACACAGTAAAAAAAAAAAAAAAAAACACAGCCACCATACTTACTCATCACATTTTAATGATTTGACTTCAGCCGATGCCGCTTGTTCCCCTGCTTCTCCAGTCTCACCGCCTGCAGAACCTGGATGGTAGAAAATGACAAGCAAGTATAGAGCAAGTAAATTAAATGCTCCCTCTTTACAAGGTATGGCAATTTGATGAAAAGAACTCAATGCACCAATCTAACAGAGAAGCATATATGCAATCAAAATCTGATACTGAACATACTGTATATCTGCTATAAAACTGGAAATAGAATTCTCCAAATTGAGAAGTATATCTATACATACTTAACATGAATAAATTTCTTCTACTTCATTCTAAATATTGATATCAAATAAGATAAGAGTAAATATTCCTTCTGTTTAGCAATTGTTTGTAAATATGCCATAAATGTATACTCATTTAATAAAGTGGATTACAAATTCTAGCATCATGCTATAACCTCACTTCTTTAAATCACTTGAAAGAATGAAAGATATTAACACAGCTTTCAATGAAGTGCTCAAGGAATTACTGGTATTGCATGAATACTGATGCAAAATTGCAAATGACTTGATTACCCATTATTCCACTTAACTCTTTGTGTGCCACAGCACCTATTTTCACAAGCAATACACACAAATATCATAGAGCAGCCGTTTATTTGGCACACAAAGGGTTAATAGGGCCATATTCACAATGGTGGTTTAACTTGGACCACATACTCAACATAGACTAACTTCATGGGGTGCAAAATAGATCATCTTATGCTGTCACAAACTCATTGATTCTGATCAGAGAATCAAAACAGTGGGTGATTTCAATTACTCGCTGTACTGTAATCATTATGTGGACAAACTAAATAAACCATGGTGATTTCCAGAACAAAGTTAATGACATTGATTCAATAATAATGTTGCATGTTTGTTTTATTTAGCGTCCCATACATGTACATTCAGTGCAGGTTTAGTACAAATATCAAGTTCAACCAACATTGTGAATATGGGCCATTGAGAATAATGAAAGTGTGAGAGCAGACTTCAGAAACTAGTCCCACCCCTCACTAGGATTACCTCCTGAGTCTGTTAGCGTCCTTCCTGCAGGCACCTCAAAGGGCTCGTCGATGTCGTCATCGTCATTGTGAGCAAATAGCCTTCAAGGAAAATAATCACACAAGTTGCCAAAACAATGTTTTCAGTTTAAGTAGTGTAAGTATTGTGCTGTGGTTTGTGTTATCTCATGGATTGTTTTACTGTCCATGCATTGTGCCTTTTGAGGATGTGTGAATCAGCGCTTGCCCCCTAATAAGATATACATTCAAGTTATCATACAACATTAAGCTTCTTTGGGAGGATTTGGGGGGGGGGGGGGCTCAACCACACTGAGCTGGTGAGCTATCCCCCATGATGTGTCTGTTGTCACTGAATGGAAGCATTGTATGTAATATACAACACTGGTTAGTCCCCTTAAACATATTTGATCTTGTCTTAAGAAAATAGAACAAGGTCTACTTACCAATCCATGGCAACTTGAACTCCTTTGTACTTTGTCTTCGCGAGAGACTTTTCCCTGCATGAAAATAAAATAATTGTTTTTAAATACAAATTAGTTGTAAGGTGTGTCCTAGAAAAAAGAAAAACGGGATTCTGTGTTATTTCTCTAGCTGAAATGAAATCATTGAATATTATACACACCATTAGAAAGTACGGTTCTTCTTCTTATTTGACACCTAACATGATAGATAAGAGTCATGCATTGAGGAGCAACAGTGTTAAAAAAATAATGGTCAAAATCAAGTTGCACAGGACAAATTGTCAAGAGTTGTAAGGAAGCATCAACGAAATGCATAAAAGGGATAGTTCATTAGCATTTCTTTTGTGTTCTTTGCTTCCTTTAAAAGTTCTCTCATTGAGAGTGAATCCGTCAGAAGCAAGGATTTTCTACCATTTGTCCTGCGCAACTTGATTTTGACAATGATTTTTTAAACACCTGTTGCTCCACAACGCATGACTCTGATCTATCATGTAAGGTGTCAAGTGAAAGAGGGAAAAACGTACAGTTTGACCTTGATTATGCAGCCATTGATTTTCCGGCCGTCTCTGTTAACCAGATGCCATTGCACTGATTTTTTTCAAGGTTTTTTTTTACGTTTTTATTGTGTTTTCAGTGCCAAAATCACTTCAGGCAAACATGCATGTTACCACGATCATGCGAATACACTGTGGGACATTCTGTCAATCACTGCAATCAAGATTATAGAGATTAGTTACCACCGGATTTATGACACTTTCCTCAGCAGCGTTATCATAGATACGGACAGCTGTGGAGTCAACACGCATTGAGTAGCGATGTCACAACATAGTAACACTCACGCTAGTCAAAATTTGTATCTGCTACTGCACCAACAACGTATCAGAATCCACTCTTATTAGATCCATCGGGACACCAAAAATATTTTGACGAACACATTTAACATGAATACATCCTCAGCTTTCACATCATCAGCATTATTTTACGGTTGAATAAAATTTTATTGATAATTTGGGGTTTTTTTGGGACATCGTTTTGATCAGTCAACGACTCTCGCCTATCTGCCATGTTGGATTTAGATATCGTTTTGTTACATCTTGGAACGTAGAGGGCAGCAACACATGGTCGTGTTAAAATCAAACGATAAATGCATGTGAATGTTTCTGATACGATCGTACCCTTGAGGGGTACGATTGAGTGTGATGGAATCGAGTGCAGTCCGATTGTCATTGTAGCGAAGATCATATTTTATTGAAATTTGAGAGTAATTTCTGTTGCTGTTCTGTGTATTTTGAGGAAGATAATCATAATGCTGGTTAATTGGTAATAAGTAACACATGCAGGCCTCTACAATAACATACTAGAAAGAGTTTTTTTAGCATATCTCTCTTATCCGGCCATATATAGATTTTCTGGACGGCCGCCCTGAGTCCCGGTTTCCTTTTTTTTCTGGGAAACAATGTACAAGTACAAGTCGATGTGCAATCGATGTTTGCAAGAATCTAAGCTACTCCAAGTCAATTATCATAATATCGCTGTTATGGGGACATTTCTTTTTACATATCTTTTAATGATACGATCTGTTAAAATAAAAATCCAACAAAATTGGGTAATCCCCCTGTGTGTTAAGGTTCATCCATCCTTTTTAGTGGTAATATATAATGTACATGAGCACATGAATATCGAACAGCCACAAAGTAATACACGCACAAATTCCAACAAAACAAGCGGGGCCTGATGATAAAGTTGGATATGCAACACCGTACGACCGTGCTATGCGATCACGATCAAGCCCAAAATTGCGGGAAATATGAAGCTTTGGGCTGCAACTTGTTCAATAAGTCCTCCTTATTTGCACAGTCAGAATTAGAAACGAATTACAATAATTATACGATACATACGCTCTATTTCTGGAAAATCCCATTTCCATCAATGTTTCGACGTCAGTAGGCATGTTGTTTCCGCTAGTAGTACTGGATTCAGTGAGATAACTTGGACCGCGTTGAGGTGATAACGCAAAGTTATCCCTTGAACTTGACGATGTGAGCCTGTGTCGTCTGTGTCGAAGTAGTGGCAGACGTCTAGCGCCAACTAACGTTAAGAGTACAGACAGATCAATTGAGAAACGATGAAGACAACAATGAAGAAGACACCATGTACATTAGACTCCCATGTATCTTTTTAGCATAGGTTTCGATTTATTATGGTGGAGTTGGGGGGGGGGGGGGGGTCATGTTGGGAGTCCTCGGTGAGGGTATGGGAGGGGATGTACTCCTCACATGGTGGGATCTTTTATAGAATTGATGCGGGAAAATAACAAATTTCACTGGGAATATTTCACTCTGAAATTAAGTTGGTTTCTGCAGAAACATGACATAAACATTTTAATGAAGGCTCGGTGAGCATCCGTATGAGAAAGTTATGATTTGTTTTAAGTTTTGATTCTGTGACGTCACGAGCGTCACGTTCTTATACACACATACCTCTATGAAAAAAAAATATTCCGTTGTCAAAAACAAAATTCAAAAGAGCTATTTATGGAATAAAACATCACACAACATATAAGAGATAGCACCTCGCACGTGACGTCACAAAATTCACATTCAAACGATCATAACTTACTTATCCTTAGACGGACTTTCGCCAAACCTTCACTAATACACACATGTTTCTTTCATGTTTCCGACTTAGCTTCAGGATGAACTATCCCTTTAAGTGATTTCTCGGTCATATTGAAGTCATGTTCTTGTAGTCCCCATTCACTACAAAACAGCATGTTTAATTTGTTACAAGCTTTTTCATTTCACATCATAAAAACACTCAAAACACTACCTATTTAACATGATGTGTGAGTCCAAACGCCACAGTGAAGCGTGAAGAGGCCAGCATGAGCAGCCCAGTTGTGTATAGGAGTAAACTAACCATTGTGCTATTTTTTAAAAAAATAAATATGCACGAACAAAATTAGATATGCCACATTTTGTGCATTCGTAAATTGTTTATGTAGCGTCAGCTACGTGGTAACCCTATATCATATTTCGTACAACCCAATATAAGCCTTGCACAGGTGTTTTGCACAGTTTCAGTAATTGTAAAGCTAATATAAACATCATGTATCCTTTAGAATTTGTATAACTGCATATGTCTTTTTGTTTTTATGTACCTTGTGTGATGTCACATTCTTTATTTGTATCAATGTAAACCAGTGAAAATGAAATTTCCAATTGGACAATAAATTGCAATATCAATAATTATATCAATATGGGATGCACTGTTCAAACACGCTTAACACGCTAAAATGACGACACGGCATAAATAGCTTTGAAGTCCTTTTTGTTTATTAATGTCAATTGTCTCAGACTATGATCTCGGCTGGAGATCACAATCACTAACCATTCACACTCGTCGAAATTCCACTGTGGATCCAAATTGTGCTTCAACTTTGTGCGTATATGGTGCATATAACTGTTCGTCAACTCTGTGCGTGTTACTGTTCGGTTCACTATAGACAAATAATAACAATAACAATGTGTTAAATGCTGAACTTACTAAATACACAAATGTACTGAAGTAATTAATAATATATATTTACCTAAGATATGTCAAATCCTAATCTTATGTTTGCAATCATCACATACCAAGAGAATATATAATGTATACTTCACTCCAATATGATACTATGTTAGGTATAGCTGGTCATAATTATATTCTTTGGAATATGTGTCTGAATGCACATAAACTGACGTAAACTGCATACTTAATACAGATCAAGCAACTGATATAGTGGATCATACTGATACATCATACTGATGCATAAACATTAATAGGGAAATAATATTCATGGGCAATTATTTCCTGCTTAAGTACTGAACGATATCATATCACATCACAATAATGTGTTATAACCTTGGGCTCATTAGTATAATCTAACGCCCTGAATACATATTCATCACAACCTCTGTTGTTTCAGTATTAAACTTCATCTACATGTATATACTGTTTTATTGTAACGTATACCATTACCACTACCTTAGTGTTACAATTTATCAAGAACTATGATCTAAATTTGTACAAGTATAATGTATCGCTAAATGATTTCTATACCGATTCTACACAATCTTTATCATACGTAAATATATAACAGACTTAACATATTCTACTGCTACATACTGGTTTAGTTAAATAATGTGAATAACTTTTCAATATTCTTCAACCTTATTGCCCTAAATCATTAACGCATGGCTCTATAATAGCAATTTGCAATTTTGCAAGCACTCTATCCATGAATTAATTCATATTGGTCCTTTAATCTGGTATTTATGTTTATCCTAATGGAGACTACATACATCAATAATGGGTACAGTAAATCATGACTGCACACGGTCAAGTGTTGATACAATAACAAGGCTGATCCCCATAGCATTAACAATGAATAATCTTCTTTGTTTCATGGTAGATGGTATCAATAAGTTTATGAACATTCTCATTTCCGAGCATTGTTAACCAGTAACTTTGATGCATGTTTAACAAATAGTAATAAAGACAACATAAACTCTTACTCACTAACTGTTTTCAATCCTAGGGTTATGTTCAGTTCTCAAATCTGTGCTAAATTTTCCCTTCCTTCTTGTTACTCGGTTGGGCTTCTACTGACCATATACTTTCAGTTTGCTTATTGCCTGCCCCTCCCAAATTCCCTTTCTCTTTGTGCTTTTGGACCCAACGTAGGGCAGTGACTGCTAGCCACAATCACCCCTTCACTAGCAATAGGAATTGCTAGTGAAGGAGTGATTGTGGTGAGCAGTCATTCACTAGCAATATGGATTGCTTGAACATTAATCATGCACTCTGGGTTTATTCTACACACTTTCACTCAGTGGGCAAATTACCGAGGTTACCCACAGAAGTAAACAAGGTTATTTACAAGGAAAAGGCTATCTTGCCGCTACAGCTAAGAAAATTATGTTTATAGAGTAGTATGTTGTATTTTTGGCCAATAATAGCCTACCTGGTGTATGTAAATACAAACTTGTTTATTTAATGTAAATGTCAGCAAAGTAGCTTTAACAGTTGGTACAGAAAAAAATATCGTGTCTCACGAAAATATTCACATTTTGAAAATAAATATACTTTATTGAAATTGATTTTTTTTTGTCGGTATAGGCCTAATCATTAAATATATCATCACTATTAATATAATGATCGGCAAGTTCACTTGTATTATGTTTCGTTTCCACAGACAAAATGGTGGTTTGGAAAGAAAAATGATAAACACTTTAGATGAATGGGAGCGAGTTTAAATTTTAATTTTAACATTGACTCTTACTTTTAAAACTGCAATTTACTCATCCAATATCAATAAATCATTCGTTTTTATTGACTTCATACAGAAGCTTATGAAATTATTAATCATAGTAATGCGATATTGAATCATTTCATGTATTTAGCCAAGTAAATTCAAAATGACACTAAAAATACTGAAGTAAGCAGTGCCGTCACCAGCTTTTTTCAAGGGGGGTGCGTTTGGGGGAAAAAAGACACAAAGATTACCAATTCTTATGTCAGGCAGTGCTCGCCCATCTAATAGACCTATAGCCCCCCCCCCCCCCCCCCCAAAAAAAAAGGTCAACTTCTAAAAAAAAAAATAAAAAAATTGTGGTCTGGAGGGTGGTGCGTTCTCACCCTCCGCACTTTCCCTGGTGACGGCCATGGATAGTATTTCGCCTAGATCTTTTTCAAAAGAGCCCTCAAGTATCCCTCCCCCCCCCTCCGGTTTTGTTTTTGTTTTTTTTTGTTTTTGTTTTTTTATTTAATTTTTTTTGTTTTTTTTGGTTCTGAAGGGGGGTGCGTTCGCACCCTCCGCTCCCCCCCCCCCCCCCCCTGGCGATGGCCCTGAGTAAGTAATTTGTGTGTTTCCTTAAGTATGAGGTACTTTTTTTCTCAATACCAAGGCCAAATGCAGTTCATCCCTTAAAAATATAAATGTGCATCTGTGTTGCTTAGTGATTGAATCATCTACATGTACTATGGAATGTCAGCGGATGGCGGACCAAGACACTTTTTTTTTCTTTCCTTTACTTTGAAATTGTTCAGTTGAAAGGGAACAATAAAAATATAAAAGAAAAAGAAAAAAAAAGACACTTGTTCAAGGTGGATCATTCTTTTCTTTTCTGTTGTATAAATAAACTCGGATGTGCACACACGCGGATCGAAATAACTGTGCGCTAACATTGTTGTTGTTGCTTGTAAGTGTTTAGTATTGATATTTTACGCGTATAAAAGAGCACCCAATTTCATATTTGCCGTACATTTTATTTTGTAGGTAATAAATCTGCTTACAGCTTCGTCGGGGTCTCCCTGCTCTTGCTCGAGAAATTCGACCGGAGAGGGCGTCTGCAACAAAGCTGCGCGATTGCAAACTTATTGTTGCTATGGTAGCCAGCTGTAAATGGAAAGAAGTAATGGCGACACTTGTACGACTACAGCGGAGTAATGTCTCCATCATGCACGAGATATTTATAAGAAACAAGTAAGTAGAGTTTTAAAATGATGTTCAACATATTTTCGATGAGTTTATTGTCGTTATACTTCGTTTAATTACCATTCTGTTCAAGAGGAATGTACTCGAACGGCGTACATCATCGTGATGGTGCAGCGCGCCAAGCCATTACAAGACATGTATTGTGGTCCCACTAGTATATTTCAGCGTAAGTAAAGTGAGAGCTGTAGTGAACAAGCCTCTGTTTTAAAAACATTCGCACCAAGCTGAGCAGGTGGATTACTGAATTTTCACTCACATATCCAACAAAATATGCTATTTGCTGGGATTGAAGATTAAGTGGGAATAGTGATTTTAGAGCAATATTATGGCCCCCAAATTGCCAAAAACTAGCCTAGGTCTAGATCTAGTCTATTTGACTTTGATCATGCACCACAAATTATTTTACAACTCTGTCTCTGGTTTTAATCATGGTTTTCCAGTGTGCACGCACAAACTCAAACTAATTTCCCCATGACATATATTTTTTTAAATGAGCAGATTAGTGGTATGTCTCTGGTGCTACTTCTCTGTGCTACTTCTTTGTGCTACTTCTCTGACACCATCCAGAGCGGCGGAGGATCAGCGGACTGCTGAGTTCCAGGCAGTGGTGAAGGTCCAGTCCTGGTTCCGAGGCCAGCGGGTGCGGGCCTACATTACCCACCTCCACCGCTGTGCTACCACCATCCAGAAGATGTGGAGGGGCCACCTGGGCAGGGCCATCTTCCGCCAGATGATCAAACAGCTCATGCTGGTCATGCGGATGCAGCACTACAACAAAATGGCTACCCTGGTATGCACTAAATGATTTTATTAATTGATTTTTTTTTTCAATCTTGGAAGACAATATGTCATGTAATACAATCAGTCATGACATGGAAAGTATATGAATGATAATAAGTTATTATAGGTAAATAAGTCACAGAAAAGTATTGAAATATGCCCTAAACATAAAGTGGTATGGCAGTTTAACCTTACAGCTTACTTAGCACACCTTTTTATCGAAAGGGAGAAAAGGGATGCTATAAAGTAACACTACATGCACCATTTAAAACTGAATTTGTACTTCAAACTTTGTATCACATATTTTTATACAATTAAACTTCATTTATGTAAATTATTTTATGTGTCTCTTTCTTGTATCCACTTTACAAGTAGACTGTATATTAACCGTATATTGCAAAAAGGGATTTACTCATCGCTATCATTACTGAATATATTTAGGAAATGAAGTCAGGAATGATACAACATTGATAATCAGCATTGTGTGTGTAACCACTTTTTATTTTTGCCTTTTTTTTAGATTCAGAAGATATGGAAAGGCTACTACACAAGGAAATACATCTCTAACTACTACAGCAGAAAGAGATATCTTGAAGGCCTCATCATCAAAAATGAAATTATCAGGTAAATGCCAACAATTAATAACCACCATCAATTAAGCCACTTGCTTTAATGTACTCTGTAAAGTGGTACATTTTGTTGAATTGAATGTCATATTAACTTGTTTTTAGGTCAAACAATTACTTGTATATGATGCTCATATCTTATTCTATCAATGCTCTTTGATATTTGTGTTAAAATGGAGTTTGTGTGTGTGTGTGTGTGTGTGTGTAGTGGGGGGTGGGTATGGATATCTTTGAATTGAATATAAAACTATAGCTAGCAGTATTGAATGATTTTAAAGCACCAAATATAAGATACATTGCAGGAAGGACATTTGGAACAAATTTCTCAATGGGCAATGTTATTAACAATTTTCCAATTTCCCCCATAACTTGTTCTCACAGGAAAGAGCTTGAGGAATTCAAGATGCAGAAAGATGAGGAGAGAGCACACAGATTACATGAAGAAGCCAAGCAGAAAGTATTTGAAGAAGCCAGCAAGAATCACTACCTTCTGAGCACCGAAGTGGTATGTATCCGAAAGAAATTCTTTCAAACTTTTAATTAATGTAATTCATCACATTTTTCTACCAATCATGCCAAGGCTTATGTAGAACTCTTAGTATAAGTACAAGTAAGCCTTTCATCCATTGATTTTGTTCTCTGTTTGGAAAAGTGAAACGAAGTTTAGTTCAAAACAAAATATTTTCCCTTTGTATAAAGTTGTGTGACAAATTTACATCATATGTCAGTGTGATAGGTCCTAAGTATTACACTGTGTATTGTTTCTTCTTGTATTCTTATTTAACAATGAATTTAAAGTTTATTTAAAAATACCTTTGAGAGCTTAAAAAAGAACAAAACAATGAATAGTTATTTATTTACCTTTTCATTCATTTACATGCATATTCTAATTTGGTAACTCATATCACCTTATTACTCTTTGTACTCTTATTACTCTTTGTGTGTAGGTACCCGGTGTCTACAACTCTCCCTTCAAACCATATCCTGATGAGATGGAGTTCATCCTAAGGAGTGTCCAGCCCAGACCCCCTCCCGGCCCCAAGCAGAAGAGAGAGCACCAGTCGGGGAGGCTGGCAGCCCCAAGCCCACCTTTGCCCCATGTCGCACCCTTGCCACCTATTGGCCAGAAACCACAGGTAAGGTCAACAAACTTTCAATATGGTGTTGTAGCACTCTACAGCATTGGGACAAATGAGTAACAAGAGTCTTATGGCGTGCTCACACGGAAACGGTTTGCCGCTACCACTTGCAGTACTGACACTTCTTTTGTGCTGTTCTGGGGGTTCCTCCCCCGGAACATACCCCAGGGCCCCGTTGCATAAAACTTACCATTGATAGTAACTCTATCATCAATGGTAACTACCATGGTGATATTGCTCTACAGCCAATCAAATTTAAGGTTGCCATAGAAGTTGTCATTGATAACAAAGCTATCATCAATGGTAAGTTTTATGCAACAGGGCCCAGAAGATCAATGATAGGAGAGTTACACTTCTTTGAATTACAAAAGTAACATCCCAGGAATATGTTATAGTTGTACTGTGCCACAAACATAACTGATTTTACAGTATTGAATTGTTTGATTTCATTGCTGTTTAACTGTATCAAGTGTTAAATTTGTCTTTTTTGACTGCTTTTTTCACCTCAGGGTCCATTCCGGGAGCCTGCGGAGGTGCAGCAGCAGAGATACAAGGCCCTGCAGCCAACGCTGAGGGTGGCCACCTCCTATACATCGGTGGAAGAGGCCCGGGCAGCCATGAGGGCCCAAGAATGGGTCATGAGGGTCAATGATAACATGTGAGTACCCCTGTTTGACACCCTCCCAACTGAATCTTCACAGACATGCCCCTTCTCATGCAGGATGAAGATCTAGACACTTGTTTTACTGCGGGTGTTATGACAATAAACTTGATGTGAAATTATGCAATGTTGTGTGCTTTTATTAGATATCTGCGTATCTCACGTTCGTCTTCCACATGTTTGTTATTTCACATAATGTTTAGATGTGACATTTGACCTTTGAACTTTGACCTATCGTGTTTTCTCCTGCATTTCTTGTAGCTTTGTGCCATTTACCAGAAGAGACAGAGACTATGATCCATTACTGCACACCACGTCCAAATATGGGCACTTACCGTATGGAACTCACTTCTACCGGGAGGCAGATGAGGCCAAGCACATAACACAAGAGGTGAGTGAACTCCTTTAAAAAGCACTATCATAGAATCTTATTAGGTGTGCCTCAAAATTAGCATATGAAGGAAGCACAGTTAGCAAAAATGGCAGGTGATAATTTATTTTGTACATGTAAGTACTATGAATAGTTCTGCAGTAGGCGATTCTCGTTACTCCTAAAATTTGCTCTCAAGTTGATTTCTTCTTTGGTGAACAATTCAGCTGAAGTATATATTGCTTTCCGTCTTTAAGCTGCAGCTTTCGAATACACCCAATTTGAAAGCTATTGAAAAGCAAGTAACAGAAAAAATGTGCAGACATACCGTTACCGGTATGGCAAGTTATCAGAAAAGGTACCCCAAAACAGTACAGAATCACAATGGCATTTGATGATAAGAAGCATACTCGCGCAATGCACCACGTGACACAAAGTGTGCAATACGTTTGGGCTTATTATTGTCAAATGCCATTGAGGGTGCCGGCTGAAAATGGTGAAATTTTCTCATTGCTTGTGGTGTAATTAAGAGTTTGGGCTTGTTCACGCCATGCTTCAGCGCTAGATTGCAAACATCCTAGTGCATTTAATGTGCATGTTAGTACGGTCTTCTTTGAACTTGTAACCAAGCCAGAATTTGCAATTCTGGCGTCCTGCCGATAGGTTTGTTAATTGAAATGCTTGCCCTTGCCCTTTGCTATATCACTTGCAAAACAACATTGAAATGTTGATATCAACAAATATATAAGGTCATATTCATGCCTTCCTGATATGTCCATCAACTTTGTCATGAAGTCAATTTGGTTAATTCGACATTTTTTCAACCTGGCATAAACTCAATATTATCAAAATATTGTGCAGCACTAACAAGGAACCTCCCCATCAATCAGCTAAAAAAAAAATATATATATAAGAAATGCAATTTTTACATTTGATAGCAGTGTGTTTTGAAATTGTTTGATTTGGGACAAAACAAATATAGGAAGATATAAGAAAGATAAACAACAAGATGAATAAGTCTTCTATTAGAGGTTAAGTAGCTAAAAGTTTGTTGGTAATTGTTGTTCAAATAGTTATTCAGTGGAGACAAGAGGAGCCAAAACACACATCACATTCCACAGTGTTTGTTCAGTCAGAGCTCAAAGGGCTCAAAGAATGACGAGCGACCTAGATTTAGACTTGGGGGTATTGTTTATAGAATCACATCAAGTTAGCTATATAGCATGTGTGCCAAGCTTAGCTGTGATTTCAATATAGAAGAAGTAATTAATCCGCCACCTAGAGTTAAGGCTAGCTTTTAGGCTAACCCTCTAAAGTATTTTCCCTCTAATGAATATACAGCACAATATAGTGCACCTTCTTATGAACCGACTCAAGATTTTGTGGGAAGACGTTCCACCCTAAACAGTGCACTTTTTGCAACTTTGGTCTGATCTAGATGTTCTGATTAGGTTAACTTCCCTAAAATGAGACCACTATTTGCTAAATGGCCTGATGATGATATGCAATGTTTTCAGAATTTGTGTACTTAATGTCCAGAAAGATCCACAAAGCTGAGGGTCTTGTCAATAGCAGTGGTGTTTACTGTAGATGTTTGATTTTCTGCAGGCATGAAAGAGTGATAATGTTTGCTCTAATGCCAAGTTAGAGAAATCTGAATGACAGTCTCATCAGAGGGAATGCATGCTTCTCTGAAAGCTGGCACACTAGGTTTTGTAAATTAAGCGCCATGTTTCTTTTATCCATGGGTAAGTGGTTGTGAATTGCGACTGAAGATCCCAAGGTCCCAGGTTCAAGCCTACCCATATGTGGCACTTGTGTCCTTCAGCAAGATACTTTACCCACAGAGCTGCCCTCAACCCAGGAGTATAAATGGGTACCTGGTGGGCAATTTATCTTTAAATAATCTTGACACAGCACCAGTGTAATGTAGCAGGCAAGAAATACTCCCCAGGGAGTGAAGATGGTACGCACATATCTGCATGATATGTACTTGCATCCAGTGACCAGGGATGGGATATCATAATTCAATCAATTCAATCTCCGGGTGGCAAAAAGGGGAGAGACCTTCTACACCCTAAAAAAGAAAAGTAAGATTAAAAAAAAAATAACTGAAGAAATGAAATAGATGTTTTAAAGTTTGCAGAAATGTGACACAATTTTTCTTGTCCCTCTTCCCTTCTCCTGCAGAGATTTCAGCCAGTAGTGTCTCCAATCCCTGTGTTTGAGAAGCTCAACGACACATATTCCAAAGGAACAGAGACAGTGCCGTAGGCAGGGCTTGCCTAAGCCATGTTGTGCAAGATGTCTTATTCTTCAGTGTTACATTGCAATATAAATAAGAATTCACAACCAGCTTTGTGTTATAAAAAAAAATCGGATTGATGACTGCAACATATTTAATTTTTAAGACTTTTTTTTAACACTGAAGAGTTGGTGGGTCTGGGATGGCCGGCAGTTGGGGAGATAAGAGATGGGAATTGTATTGTAGGATTGTAAATATATATTTATATATACATGTTTTGTACATGTGTAAGTAACTTGTTTGTACAGTGTAAATATATCCATTGTGTATACAATATTTTTATTAACAAATAGTTTTGTTTAGCCAAAGCATACAGAGGTTCGAGATTGCATTAACTAATCAGAAAAACGGTTAGCTTTACGCATGACTTGGAGGTATTTTTTTTGCGAAAGAGTCCATGGAAACAATATTCAGAAATGAAACATAACACAGCTGTTTGTAACTTTAATGCCTAATTAAGGTAGGTTAGACTAAACATACCGTGAGGCTGTATTCTAAATGGACAGTCTATTCCTCAGTAAGTTGATCTTTGACAAATGTTAATATTCCTCTCCATATGCCAAATTCAAACATGCAGTATCAAAGGATACATGTTTACCGGTACTAGCTCTGACATGCTTGTACAGGAATTGTCACCATGAAAACAAATTGCTTTCATTTAACATTGATACATGCAGTCAGTTTCTAAGCATGATATCTTGCATACCATTCTACTTCCGTGTGTACTGTAAATGCTACATAAAAAAAAAAATCAATATAAAATAAACAGCAAATGAATGTGGCAAGAATATTTTAATTTAGATGTGACAGCATGAGTCCCAATCAGTATAAGACTCCTTAAGTTTTCATTTTCATTAATTGTGTTCAGTAAGAAAGACAAGCGATGATCTATTTTGTTATCAATACATAATACCTTTAACACACATTTACTGTATTCATTAAGACCATCAATGATATGGATCATCATGCTTTGACCATTGGCCAGAGCATTTAGAAGTCCTATTTGCTGTCTTAACAGATCAAGGTGTGTGCTTTATATAGGGTGTGTTGATTCGAGCTAGACAATGTATATACATGTATTGGGGTGCTGCAAATCTCCTCACTGCACCGCTATCATATGATTGGACAGTTGATCTAGAATGGCAATATTCCTCCAACGAGACAAACACAACACAACAACACAATTACTCCACCACAAAAAACAAAATAACAAGAATAAAACTTGTTTTTAATTTTGTTTTTAATGTTTCGACCTGAATGCTTTGCCAAGATCAATACGCATGGGGATTAATTGCCTCATTAAAAGAAAACTGTACATACAACTGTAAGCTCTAGGTCATCCTTGCTAGATATCATTAGATCGTGAGGATATCTATGACTACATTGACATAGCTGTCAAGTCTCCCTGATTTTGCAGGATACTCCCTGAAAGTAGAGCAATATTACTGCATTGGATTTCATCACATCACCCAATCTCCCTGATTATTGATCGATTAATGTCATTGGGTTGTATGCATTTGCTGGACATGTCTGTAATTTCAGATGAAATTTCCCAAATCTTTGTGATTGTTGAATACGATTGATAAAGCTTTCCTACAAGTTTATTTCCCTATTTGCCTCAAGTATGTCGTGAATATAATGCCCATCAGTATGTGTGACATTGTTTGTATGATATTGGCCTAAACAAAATGCAAATAAAACATCAAAATTAAAATGGAACTGGTTGTGTTGAGTGAATCAGTTATGATTGTATGTTACTTGATGTACTGACACTACACGCATTAAGTTTTGCTTAACAAATACAAGCGAGCACGTTTCTGAGATCGATGGAAAGAAAGTAGTTCAATAAGCTCCACATATATACAGTAAAAAGGTCGTAGATTGCAATCTACAATGCCAGAACGTTATTGTTAAGGGAAGGACGCGTAACCAAAATTCAGAGTCAAGTCTTATCTCACTCTTGAAGTGTTTACTCGTATAACATTGATTCAAAATGCCAAACTGAAGATAAAGCATTGCAAGGGGAAGGTCTTTTTTTTTCTTTGTTGTTCATGATCGTGACGTACGCGAGTAGGCTGTTATTTGCTTGCATTCATCTGGCCTAAAGCAGACACATGAAATCCATTTCTGTGAGAAAGATGGATATCAGAACATGCAAAATACATGTACTAACGGAAAATGATCGAGCCTAGCTATGACACCACAGCACTGATCTCCCATCAGTGCACCACAGTCTCATGACCGAGTTTCCAATTTGCCTTCCAAAAAAGCAATCCTCCTCTTGGCGAACTGAAAAATGGGACATTTTGGATATAGAAACATGCATGCACAATACGAGGAGGTAAGTGAGCCTCCGATACGTCAAGCCGCGACCGAGTTCTGATATGCCTAGAAAAATAGAGGCTATCGTATGCCATTAAGAATTGCACAATTTTCGTATACATGCATTAAAATGTACATGTTAAAATGTAAGATTGACAACAAACGATAAAGAGAAAGATGTTTTGAAATTCGCCAACCTGTTTGTAAAACATGGGTCTTAATCAGACAATACGTACTCCATCTTTAAACTGTCCTTCATTACGTATCAGATCAATACAGAGGCGTTGAATGAATTCATATTCCAATTGCAAAATATCACTTAAATCAATCTCTGAAATGTATGAATTGCATGTTAAAGGTATGATCGAATACGTATATATGAATGACAAATATAGTACAAGTAATATTCATGATTTTGTGATTATTGTGCATAATCGCACGATGTGCGTGAAAGCAAATGGTGGGTCATGCCTACTTGAGATATCAAGTTATTTTGAGTATCATACCGATGCTCTATATCAGATGGTCATTCAAAATACAAAACTGCGATTGATCCGTACAGCTCGTTACGTCATAATAATTGTGAGAAATCGTAACGCAAACGCATGCAATCGAATACCCCACGAGTAGAACAACAGTTGAGGATTGGTGCATCTGATCCTTTTTATGTCAATACATTTTGTTGGTGTATTGACATGGAATCACTTGCATCTAATAACCGGTACGGGGTGTAAGATCGCATTCTTCGGATGTAATATATCCCTTTAATATGATCATATGTTCCCTCAGCGCGCTGCGTGCTTCTGGAAAATTATGACCCCTCGTGAAAATATAGTGTCAAACTTGAGTGTGATATTTCACCCCTTACCAGTCAATATCTGATTAATATTATCTACGTATATTCGTAACCATGTAGCTTTTGTCAAGCATTATGTAATGAAGTATGTGTCGCATTCTGAATAATAATTCGATATTTATATGTTAGAGGGAAGGGGTAATAAAATATACAGATATAATGGGACCCGTTATGGCAGGACCGCCCAAGGCGCGGCCTAATTCACGGATCCAGTGAGGTGAAGAGGGGTACCATAATATTATTTTACTTGATTGTGGCATAATATATTATTTAATACAAAAAATAAATGTTTTGAGAGGTCATCAGTAAATCAAACAACTCATTTCATGCCCCCCCCCCCCCTCTTCATACCCACGTGATTCTGTTGATAGACAGCGAGGCGGTGACGGGGCGGATCATGGTAGAACAGAGATAAGAGCCCGTTTGCATTGGCAGAGATACCACAATCTAGCGGTGTAAACAGAAGCGTATTTTCGGTCTGCCCAGTAGCGGATCACGGCGAGCCAAAACGGCGTGCCTCTCAAGCCGGAGCACCTCAAGGGTGTGGACGAGAGATAGCGCGATCTATATTCATGACACAGCTGTGATGCTGTGATGCTGTGATGTACATAAGTATGTACATTCACATATTATGATCTCTGCCTGTGTATATAGAGAAACGATGAGATGGAAGATTCGGAGGGACATACAGACGGACAGAGAAAAGAGGGGCGGATCGAAAGGGAAGGGGAGATCAAGAAAGGAAGATAGAGATAGATAGAAACATTATGATGTATGCTCATGACACAGCTGTGATGTACATAAGTATGTACATTCAGGAAGTATAGCATATGCTTTAAAAAGAGCTACAAAATAGCACCTGCAGTTCATGGTTAACATTAAAACAAACGTACTTTGAATGTTTCTACATGGGTCCCTACTCCCTAGTAGTTTATAGTTTAAGTCACCATTCGTGCTTTTTGGGACACCCCATCCGGGCCAAAAACTTTCATGTTTATCCAATAAGTGCACAATGTAAAAAAAATGTACATGATCAAGTCCCATCTTACGTACAAGGTCTGTTTATGCATCACACTAGAACAGAAAAATGCAAGTACGTGAGGGCTCGGTGCTATGGCATGCTCCCAGGAACGATGTTAAGTATTGTCAGGCTTACTCCAACCACCTCCCTAGTCCCACTAGGCAAAATACCATAACTTTTGATCGAAGAGTTTTGGGGCAAAATAATTTGGCAGGATTGTTCCATTCGGTCTCGGCACAAAGCACAAAGCACGAATCTGAGGGAATCGCGAGATAAGAGGTTTAAGAAAGAGCGAAGAGAAGTTGTAGAGGAGAAGCGCCAACAGAGAAAGGCTAGAGCTGCACAAAGCCCTCCTGTCCAGGGCTTTCAGTGCCAAAATTGCGCTAGAGTCTGTCGCTCGAGGATTTGCTTGTTATGTCATCTTAATGCATGCAACTGAAAAGATATTCCCTTAAATCCTAGGACTCGAGGTATAAGCCATCATCATCATGCTAAACATGTTACTTTATGACAATGTATAATACTTATTATGAGTTGAATGTATATTCTATTTTCGATACAATATGTCGTCAGTTATATTTGTGTTATTATGAGATGGCTTATATTGGATTAACTCTGGTTGATGTTGGAAATGAATAAAGTGCAATTGTAAAGTTGTGAATTAGAATCTAATATTTCATATGCATTGCAGATGTCAGCGCCTGCTTGCACCTGGATCCATCGGCCATGGGCCCCATCGATATAATAATCGGTCGAAAGCAACTTTTATGTCATCCCTTTCGATATAAACAAAAAATGTCTGCAGTTTGTAACCAATTTACCAGATGGAAATTGATACTGTACCGGTATTATGGCCGGTAGAAATTCCAGTTAAACTTCAACTGTCTGGCTCGACGAATGGTCGAATTGAACTGAACTACTTTCTTGTTAAACTTTTCCATTGTTTTTCATTATTCACGATGGTGTCAGTTGAAATGCTCTGAAGTGGGTATGCTGGAAATGCTGCTTTATCGAGTTGCCCTATTGTTATGAGGAAGGGAGGAGACATGCCATCGAACAGTAAGATAATGATATTGAATATTTAATTTGAATTTGACCGAATTTCAATGTCTCGGTTTCATCAGTTGGCTTTAACTGGTTTCAACTGGATCAGTAAAACGATTGACTGTGACCCGAAGGTCGATGGTCACATGTTGCGGGTAGCCAAAGGGAACAAATAAATCCGTTTACTGTGAACTCAAATAACACTAGCTCCATGAACTAGCCTTTTATGGTGTGATCAAATGCAAACATTAACTTGAATGTTACCCGCGACTGATAAGAAGAACACCCGTACCATTGAACTCTGAGTATATTGCAGGCCTAGGTGTTCCTAGCATGCCTATATATGGGAGTTAACTAAACACACACAAAAAACAAAAATAAAATAACTTTTTATCGAAGAGGTTTTGGGAAAAATAATTTGGTAGGATTGTTCCTTAACTTATTGACTAACTTCTGTGTGAAAATCATGTTAATCTACTTAGTCATGCATGAGTGGACAAATTTTAAAGGCAGAAATGTCACTTTTCAAAAGTCACAAGTTTATGCCGTTTTAATACATTTTGGCATTTCTTGTGCGATTTTGAAAGTGTATTCACTCAACTATGACATGAAAATGACTTATTATGTTTACATAACAGGTCATGTTGCATCTTTGTCAAAATATCCAGGGGTTTTTTTTCACAAAAAGGTTTTTTTTTTAAGTTTCAAACTCAATTAAGAGGGACGAGTATTCTTCAAACGGTGCTCACTCAACCAGAACAATGGGTTAGTGTCGGGATAGGTGTTAGTGCGTCGAGAGATGGATGATAAACAATGAAAGGACATAAATTACGCACCAAAAATGGAATTCATTAAAATTCGTGACTCCCAAAATTACCCTTGTGACTTTTGAAAAGTGACATTTTGCCTTTAAAATGTGCTCACTCATGCATGACTAATTGGATTAATGTGATTTTCACATGTTTCATGTTCCTAGTAATATGCACCCAGTCATCCTCGGGGATGCCGGCAACTCTTAACTGGCGTTTCAGTTTCAGTTTTTAGCATAATAATAGTTTCGCAAACGCCTTTTTGATTGAGGTAATTTTCTTGTATGGCGAAGAGTGCATGCATGAGGGAATATTAAAGAATGTTGTGATGAGAGAGACCGGAGGACAGCTGAGAGGCCGATATTTAGAATAACTCTCATCTCCCTGTCCACGTCTCATCTACGATCATCATCTAAATGGAATGTGAGATACGGTATGTGTTTACAGCTTCATAACTGCATGCGTTGGAGTGTGTATATTTCACGGGGCAGCAGCTATATCACTCCAATATGGTAACATCGTCATTATTTACGCCCGTATAGTGCACGCTAATACTATATTGCATAATGTTGACTGACACGGGAAGGGTTAAGCCTCTCACTCCGTCCCTCCATTATAAGCTCATTTTACTGCCCGTCTCAAGAGATACGACTCGTGCCGTTTACGAAGCAGTCCATTACTCATCCTGGCAAATGGTATGTTTTCATTGCTGAATTGATGTGATTCTGACTTTACAGATACAGTTTTTTTTTTAAGCGTAGTTGGCTCTCTATATTTATATCAACGATAATCCAAGAGGCTGCGATGGCGATACAAATGGAGATTCAAAAATCTTCTCCGGCATGTTTATTACTTTGTATTTTTATTACATATTATAGGCATTTTAGTCCAAATGACCAGCGGGGCGTGCATGGGCCGGGGTCAGGATAAGGAGGGGGGGGGGGGGGGGAGGGGACGGCACCCCCGCCTGATCCCCCTGCCTCAATATGTTCAAAATAAACATTGAAAATGAATGCCCTCTTTGAAATCCACGACAGAAAAATACAGGGTCATGATACTAAGTTCATTTAATTATTTTTGTTTTGTTTTTAGTTTTGTTTTACAGAAGGCTCATTCACTAGTTAACGCTTATCACTTCCGCTACCTGATAACAATCTAACAATGGAATGGCTAGACTTTAAGACGCGCCACTATGATATGGTTATCGAATATCAGCATGTTCGATAGGGTTATACTGTCTCACAAAACGACACAGTCTGTACTGTGGATATCAACTCCATGATCAAATACCAAGGACAGTATAGGACTATGTCTCCGGCCTGTACATATGTAAAGAGTAAATTTAAAGGGATAGTTCACCCTGAAATTAAGTTGCAAAAGCAGACACATTAAAGAAGCATATTTAGTGAAGGTTTGATGAAAATCCGTCAAAGGATGAGAAAATTATTTATAATGTTGTGATTTTGTGACGTCACGTGTATTTTTTTTTTTTTTGGGGGGGGGGGGGGAAATGTCAGTTTTCTCCAAAAGATATTATATGCATCTTTTTAAATGATGATTTGATACATCATTTTTATATACACACATACCTCTGTGAAAAACATGATTCCATTCTCAAAATATAAAAATATATATATAAGGAATCATACAGCACAGAATAAATTATGGGAGAGCACCTTGCACGTGACGTCACAAAATTAAAATTTCAAAACCTCTCTTTCCTTGACGGATTTTCGTCAAACCTTCACTAATATGTTTCTTTCATGTTTCTGCTTCTGTTGAACACAAATTTTCTTCTTTTGCTTCGACATGTGACACGAGCTGGATATTTTGGGCATGCCTCTTATAAATTATACGATTTTTGTATTGCTCTAGCTAGTCCGCATGACCCCCCCCCCCCCCCCCCCCCCATAGTCACATCAATTAATAGAAAAACAAAATCAAAGAAAGCGAGGAGGATACAAAAAAAAATATGCGCGGCCTGCAGCTCGCCTGAGCTGCATGAATGGCAAAAAAGGAAGAAAGGAGAAAAGAAGATGATCTAAAAT
Organism: Arbacia lixula; assembly: GCA_963669155.1. Classification (NCBI taxonomy): domain Eukaryota; kingdom Metazoa; phylum Echinodermata; class Echinoidea; order Arbacioida; family Arbaciidae; genus Arbacia; species Arbacia lixula. Next base: position 28,271,516 of record OZ022577.1, on the reverse strand, counting down.
AGTATTACTTGTATTACTTGATTCATCCCGGGATTCATCCAAACGAGAAATGAAGAAGAACATGAGAAAGACTAGTCAACTTTGACCCAAAACAACAACAGCAACAACGTAGGGATGCTGATCCCAACGCATACGGCGACAGTGCAATAACGGCACACGTCGTTAGCAGCTTGCATGCGCATGCCCAGCCTAGCCAGGTAAGCCAGCGCCAGCCGCCAGCGCCACACATGTATTGCAGTTGTCGTATCGATGTCGTAAAATTGACTAGCATTTGTAGCAATGGGCATGTATCATCAGTAGGCGTATTAGTCATTGTTTAAGTGTCACAAACTAGACTTATCATAGATTTAAGTCTCAGAGAAATCTTGGAAATCTCTAATGTAATGGTAATGTGGAAAGTGTGATATCTTCGACCCCAGTAGGCCTAGGGCCAGTAGGGGCAGGGCTAGGGCAACGCTGAGCCAGGCTGAAGAGCGGCACATTACTCGGGTCCTGAATCGCCCGTGAGTATACGCAGTGGTATGTAACTAGGCCAGGGTATGTAAATGTGTGCCGTTGATAACGTGCGATAAATATGATTACTGCTCGGTCTAGACTCTTAGATATCGATCTCGTTTGTGTAACTATTTACAAGTTGAAAATACATTCAGATAACATAACCAGTGTTAACTTGTTTGTCAGATAAGTAGGCCTATGAGTGATACGGGGAGTGATAGCTTATTACAAGCAATGACTAGGTCTCAGGATTGGAATAGCTGTTTCACTTTCAGATTATTTAATTGGGGCTTTGCTTTCATTAAAGCAGGGATGTGTTATGGAAGGATAGGAAGCAACTTTCTTTCTTTGAACCCATGTGCCAAGCCGCTGAAAAGTTATGGTGTTCTCAACAGGTGCTGTTCAGGTGTTTGAACAATTATGAACATGATGTGTGGCAACGGTTTCTCAGAGAGAACAAAAGAAATGTACAGTCTCATTTCACTTGTCCCGTTCTGTTAATGACATTAGGGAGCTTTCTAACGCGAGACCGAACGTCAAGCTACTACGAGTGACGTCATATTTTGCCACTGCGCATGCCCGAAAGCATACACTCGCGTCGCCGTCCAATTCTAACGACGGGAGTCGGGGCAAATTTCCCCGATTCCACATTGTGATGAAAACGACAACGTGAGTGAGATTCACTGTCTAAACAATCGGAATAGGTAGGTCTATTTTGTTGTTTCTACTTCTTGCATCATAAAATAGTTTCTTGAGAGGGCTTGAAATATAAACTATCAATCATTATGCGATCACATTTTTCATGAAATCGTCTCTTAGATGTAAATTTGAGTGAAAGTTTTGAATTTCATGTTTTAGCCTAAGTCATGTTTCCCAGTGGAAATCGACAAGGCCAGCCGCCGCGGCTGGCGGGCGACACATCGGGTGAGTAGCCTAGCCCAAATGGTTTTAGCTATCGGTATAAGCGCAGGTATTTGCACAAAAATACTCGTTTATGAACATTGTTAGGGTTAACTTTTCTGTTTATGGGTATGTTTAAGAAATTACTAGGCCTATCGTCCAGCATATCGCAGACAGTAGGCCTATGCAAATGCCAACATATCTCTAGCTCGGTGTAAGTTAAAGCCTGCGCCGGAGCATGAAGCTCGCCATTTCGGATGATTCAGCATGCGATGTATTCGACCATAGCGCTGGCGAAGCTTCGCACCGCTCTACGCACGGTCTTTGATCTGAACATTTAGTCACGTGATATCGCCGAATGCCGCGGCCCCGTCGTGAAAACCGAAAGCGCTTCTGCGACAGAACGAACGAGATCTGCACAACCTCGATACGCACCAGTTAACTCGTAGTAGCTGACGTTCGGTCTCAGGTTAGAAAGCTCCGTATTATTACTTCCATGAGCACAACACTCACCAACAGGTATCAGCAAACAAACAAGTTTTTCAAGTAAAATATCTCTGCTTCACGCAAACACACACAAACGCCGTTAATGATAACACACAGCTTAATATATCATTTTGAGGGTGGTTGAATCTCCCTAATTGTCGGAAAGTAAAGAAATTGGTCAATTTTGTAATTAATACAAATAGCTTATATGTCCGATTTTTAATGATTCCTTAATACTTATCGAAACAAAAGCAGAGTATTAGGATCTGTCATTATCTGCCGTTAACTTCCTTATAATTTGCAAACGAATTTGTCAAAAAAAAAACGTCTACAGACATACGGGAAATTAAAGAAATTTCTTTTCAAGTTGACATCAGCTAAATGTCGGCTCGGCACATGGAACATCAAAGCATTGTCATGATTATGGAATTCTTTTGACATTCATGAGCACGCTTTAGAACCCATACAGATGTTTGAATGTATTATGCTCGAGTTTCTACTCCTTCCTATAACACTTCCCTGATTAAAGTTTATGGAAAGGAGGTCATACTCATAGGTATGTAGCGTACAAAGGATCAGGACACTGCCAGGAGCCATAAAAGAAATAGATACATGTAGTCATGTCGTATTATGTGAAAATTTGTTGAGGGCTTGCCCTTAACTTTTATTTAAGGTGGCATGAAATCCAGCTGGCCAAAGGGATATTCAGGTGGTCTCGACTTTAAGCGATAAGCAATTTTTTTTTGGCCAGTGGCAACTAATTTGAAAGTTTCAGGTGGACCGTTTCAGGTGGGAATTCTGATGAGGAATCTTGGAAACCGGGTATACAGTACCTGATTCCTGCACAGTAAATGGTTTAAAGATTGTCCGTCCCTTTTGCAAGCTTAAAATTTGAAATCGTCTATCACGATCGTAAATTGAAGAAAGTGTGATTCAAGACCATCTCTAAGAATATAGCATGTTGAAGCTTTCTGTATCTGTAAAAATTTCAGCCGTTAAATTTCAAACCGACTTTTTTTACTACGAAAAAAGTATTAGTCTTTGTTCCAGTATCTATGTGGTTATTATGCATGTGTGAAATCCTAATTTTATGAGTAATTACCAAACTTTGGGGATGATTCCTTCTATAGAACAATTTTTTTTTCATAATGCGTTTTATAATTTAATACATACATTAATCAATAAAGCAGATATTTCAACACAAACTGCTAAGAGCCTGAGGTAAAGACTATTAATCAGACGTTGTTTACGTGCATCTTTTGAATTTTACGCTACGTATCAGTTTCAAATTAAGAATATACAGCTTGCTAACACTTCTCTATATGTTTTGCCAATGTTTCGATGGCTTTGTGATGATCTGAAAAAGGGACGGGCTGTCTTTAAGAATGAATGAACCACAAGATTGATAACTTGTGGTTTGACTGCATGCCAAATTCCGGTACATTGTGTTTATCCATAAATGCACCCCAGGCTTTCTAGGCAAGCCTACCATGACTATCAGGGAAATATTGATTGTGATTGGCTGTCACTCCCCTACCACACTGTTATAAATTTGTGTAAGTTGTACATGCAGCCATTAACTGAGATGCAGTCTATGTGGTTGTGAAATTCCACCTTGATGAAATCAACATTGCGCGATGTGTACTGCCTGGAAGATTCTGGAATTTGGAAAGCTACCTGGGCCAGGTGTTATTTACATAAAAGAATGTTACACCTAGCTGGGACTCAGCACAATAAAGGAGGCACTGGCTGGAATGTGCCCATGGAGTTCAGTGACCTTTTGGGCCAGTGATGACTCATCAGTGTAATCTGGGTGGTAGCGCTGTCACACCTTGGCGTCTTAGACAGCGTATGCTCGACGTATGAGGAATTTGGCGAATACGCTGGCGTACGTCAAATACGTTATGGGTAAGTTTTGCATACGTTAAGAGTACGCTAAAACACACTGGTATACGTCGTCATACGGCGAGGTCGTCGAAAAATTTTGTGCAAGCACAACATTTTTCGACACATGCCAGCGTATGGCTCATACGTCCCGCATACGCGGGCCATAAGTTGTAGGTAAGTTACGCGATCGTTGATACACGTTGACACACGTTACTTGTAAGTTATTCATAAGTCGATGTACGTCGAGATAATGTCCAGCGTACCCTAAAACTTACTTCTAACCTATAAGTAACGTGCTTTGAACGTATGTGTAACTTAACTCCAACGTATATTGACGTATGAAGACGTATGAAGATGTGCTCCGGACGACCACAAAACTTACTGAACGTGTTTATAACTTACAGCTACCGTATAATGGCGTATTGACAACGTTTATAGGAATTGGTATATAAAGGTGGGGTCTCTTCGGCATGGCGGTGGTGTTGATACGGTGATGTATCGTGCGGTTATGATTTGAATAGTCGAGCGGCAGCCTTTTTATAGGCTTCGACACGTGTTCGTCAGTGATACGCTGCCACGAGCTATGCGTAAGTTAGGCTATCGTAGGGCATAAGTTGTGTACGCCAGCAATACGCTAAGCATTCATTGGAATACGTTACTTATAAGTTAACGAAGCGTTCGATATAAGTTACTAATACGTTATGTATACGTCCAATTCGTTAGGAATACGCTAAGTATACGCCCAGAGTTGAAAAAATAAATCAAAGTTCAGCGTATGCCGATGTTTTAGAGAAATTTTGATACGTCGGGCATACGCTGTCTAAAACGCCAAGGTGTGACACCACCATCAGGTCAATATTGTTTGTCATGTATTTCCAGATGTACTGAGAAATTTCTAGATACATAGATGATAGAACGTTCTAGAATGTACAGATTGTAATAAGCGGTTTGGGGACATGAGTTCAGAGTTTTTATATCATCTCCCTCCAGTCACCTGTGGTAATAGTAACCTGTAGTAAGAGTTTGTTGTGACCTTGGCTCGACACACACCTGTGGATTTATACGAGGATTTTCTCTGCGTGGATAACTCCCTGCCTGTTAAATAGTGCTTAAGAGATCCTGCCTGTAAAAACTGTACACTCTGTGAGTCAGTGGATTGATATTTGACCATCTTGGATCATCTATTCGGACTTGACTACCTGGAATACCTGCTCTTCAGCGTACAACATAGGGATCAACATTGCGATCATAATTTGGGAATACTGGATTGGATTTTGAACTGGACCATCAACGAGAGCTGTGGATTCATTTGACTACAGTATCCTCCAGCATTGTAAGCTAATACATCGTCATGTATTTAAATGTATATGTAAAGTAATTGATAAGACCATTGTACAAGTTTGTGAAAGTTTGTCTTGATTTTAAAGGGGAAATACCCCATATAATAAAGAACACATAAACTAAATATTGGTATCATTTTGTGTGATCCTTTCTGTCTTGAATTGATCGTAAAAAACACCCCCAGATTGATTTACACAACTAGCATCATGCAGTTCTTTTTGTTGGCTTCTTTGATATTGCAACAGTCAAGGTTATATACCTCTGTGTTTGTTTGTTTATTTATCCGTATATCGGCAGATAAGTGCTCATTCAAACAGCTGAGGACAAACAAGTCTTTGATATTGCAACAGTCAAGGTTATATACCTCTGTGTTTGTTTGTTTATTTATCCGTATATCGGCAGGTAAGTGCTCATTCAAACAGCTGAGGACAAACAAGTCAATAGAAGAGACACAAGGGGCTATCTGTGAGCTAGCAGTGCCTAGCACCTTATCTGCTTATCGGGGATAAAGCTGAGGAGCCAATTGGAGCTTGATGGCACTCATCCCTGAAGAAGAGCAGCCCCTTCTGGGAAGCAAGCAGACGACACCTGGCTGCCGAGGAGACCAAAGGTCCATCAAGCAGCGCTGCGCTACCATGTCCGCCAAGCGAGGAGTGTGCTACGGGGTGCTGATGCTGCTGGGGCTCGCCCTAGTGCTCTCGGCACTTTTGCTCATACCATGGGGCATGGCAGAGATCTACAATTACGTCATCAACCTGGTTAGTATGCTCACCATATGGGCAATTCCATGGTAATTCACATTAAACTTGACCTACTGATATTACCAGGCCTTGATAAACCCCATTGGTTTACTACACATCTTCCTGCCAATGATAATTAGAGAGTTACTATGAAGCTCACTGCTCACTCTCGTTAAGTCTCCCTCTCCTTCTCTCTTTCCTCAATCTACCGTATCTAATTGTGTCATACAAACGTCTCGATTGTCAAATCCATGACAGATACTAGGTTTTCATTTTGTGACCTAACTTACCATATGAGACCCGACAGCCCAAAGTAGTTGACAAGTCGCGCTTGCTCGAACCTAGAAAATTGATAATTAACTCATCAAACGAAAAAGATCATCAAACGAAAAAAATCGACCTTTTGTATCTTTACCTTATAAGATTGTCCATAGTTTAATCTATCATGTGTCAAAATTTCAGACCAAAAGAATAAATCTAAAGATGAAATTTTATTGTTTTTCTGAAGTCATGTTTATGTGAGTTTTGCGTTTTGCGTGTGCCTCCAGAGCGAGCAATGCAAAGACCTGCATGGATAGTGGTCTAAGCTCCGCCCCCTTAGTTACTGCTCGCCGTTCATTGGCTTATTTTTCGCGGTTTGTACAACTGATGTGTGAGGCACCGATTTCTAAGGAGATCGGCGCGGTGGCGCAGCGTAGATGCATTGCTCTATTGTGTGTGTTGTGGTCAGTTAATCAATGAATGAATGACCCGGATTCACCTGAAAATGTAGCTTTTACTGTACGCACTGGTCAGAGCTCAACACAAATTTATTTTTTGATACTTATGGTTAAAAGGACTGCAAAATATTTCTTATTCGAACACTTTTTTGGTTACGTTTCACAATCATTATCATTATTATTGCTATAGGGTAAGACAGGTGATCGTTACCATAAGCAATTCACCTCCCACGTCTCTCATTGGTTTTCAAATCCGCCCACAATCTATTATAATTATCATCTTCATCATCACCGTGACCATCGTAATCATCTTCATGTTCATAACTATGATGATAATCATCATCACCGTGATCATTGATCATCATGGTCGTAACTACATTTCTCAAGCCGCCTTCAAATCCGCCGACTGTTATTTTTAATAGCCTGCTAATCGACGGTGCGCGATTTAGTGTTCGTTCTCTTTTTAAGAAATATGCGCCGGAATGGAGATGATCTTGCATCCTGCTCATTTTTCAGCTCTTTGAAAAGACTTGTAACTCTCAAAAGTTTGTGCTGCGATGTGAAAGCTTTTTGTTTGTTTTGTTCTGTTACTCCAAATAGTTGTATGATTTTGCCAGTTGACCGAGAGAATAAACCTTCTATCACTGATCATCGATCCAAGCCGCTGCTTGTGGTACCTGTTGTAATAATAATGATGATCATCATCACCGGTGACCATAGAAATGATCGCTATGAACAACACCGTGACCACCGTAATCATCGATCGTCATAATGAGCATCATAATCATCAGTCTCATCATCATATTAAATCAACACCGTGACCATCGTTAGCATCGCCATGATCATAAATATGATGACAATTATCACCATCATCACCTTGACTATAACAATGATTATAACAATCAATCGCAATAATTGGAAATCCTGACAACATGCTAATGTGACGTCATCCTGTGTACACTTCCGGGTTGATATTACCATAGCGTCTCATTCTCTATGATATTTAACGGCAATTGGCGTTGCACTAACAAAGATTGATGTTAAATCGTAATAAACAGCAGACAGTATCTAATTTGTGATATTTCTCGCTCAATGTAACGGTTATACCAACTAGTATCACATTCATTATTTTTTGATAATCGTCTCAATACAAGCAAACGCATGTTAATTTAGATATCACCTATTTGTGTGATTGTAATTTTTTTTCTCTTTGCTTTCTACATTCTGTGTCTTCGCAAATCATGCATTATACATTAGCCTATTGTCTAGAGCGACCAATCACATGACTGCACAAAACGTATCGTATTCTTTGAAAGCGAATTTCTCTGTTTCTTTTTTTTCACTGCCGTTTATATTTTCTACATGAAAATAGTTGTATTTCTGCGCCCAAGCCACCAAAATCTATGATTTAAGTATCAAATTAAAGCTTAGGGCACGGAGAATAAGGTGTAAACTAAAAAAATGATCATTTGCAACAAGTGTCTCATTTTGGGCTGCTGGGTCACAATGGCAAATTCCACGCGAATTCGCATTACATTTGTCTGGAAGCTGACTTTAATTTTTTTCTCGTATATTGTTAATGAGTGGCACTGGTTGTTCATTTTCCCTAGCCCACAGCAAGAGCAACCAAAAGATTGCTATTGTTTGATTTTGGGGACATGCTCAATATTCCATTCCAAGAAAAGGAGTACCGGTATTTGCTCTACTCTGTTTTGTAACGTTGCCTCGTGCTGATGAGTTATGCTGTGCAAATGTGTAATCATTAAAAACATTGAGGTAAGCTTGCTGATGCATTGCTTATAGGTGATATTGTGTATTTGTGTAATAAAACATGGATTTACCCCAACTAATGAGTCCATGTGTTTACTTGTGACATTTAGATTTTAGATTGCTAAGGAGTCCATGTGTTTACTTGTGACATTTAGACTGCACTGTCATTACTGATATTGAGTTTAGTTTGATGATGCAACGTGAAGAGGTGATCATGTGTAAATAGACATGGACTTACTCAACTACCGGTATGGAGTCCATGTGTTTACTTGAGACATTTAGATTGCACTGTCATTACTGATATTGAGTTTAGTTTGATGATGCAATGCGAAGAGGTGATCATGTGTAAATAGACATGGACTTACTCAACTAATGAGTCCATGTGTTTACTTGTGACATTAAATTGTCCCATATTCAATATACCTTTGCTGGAAAATATTTCACATTATATTTTTGATGAATAATTCAATGTTACAAAAGATCTTGTTTTTTCGTGTTTATCAATGTTGACAAAATGAGACGATGGCAAATTAAGATACCGCTTTTAGAACTTATGGAGAATTCATGTGGTTTCCTCCTCACTTAGTCAAAATTATTTTTAATTGTTTTATTGATTGATGTGCTTGTGGGTTCCTGCTATCATGTTGTTGTATCTCTCTGTTTCCTGCTATGTGCAGATGATGCAGCTAGACCCAAAGTCACCACTGTATGCAGAGTGGCTCACACCAAACATCCCCATGTATCAGTCCTTCTACTTCTTTGACATCCAGAACCCAGAGGAGTTCAAAGCTGGTGGCAAACCAGAGGTCATTCAGAGGGGCCCATATGTGTACAAGTATGGTGTATTTTCCATTTCCAATAGAGTACCGCAGTAGTATGTCATATCCATTATTGGGCCGGCTTCTTGTTCTAAACAAAAGCACTCAAGTGAGATTTTCACTGGTCTACAGAGGATAGCGGGCTAGTGTCAGGCACTCCCAGTGAGAGTTCCTGCTGTGATCACTACTGTTTGTTCTACTCACATAGTTAAGAACCAGTTGTCTTGAAAACATGCTCATATGATGTCATACTTACTATAGGTACTTTCTATGCATGCCATTTGAATTTTTTTGTCTTCTCTCGATGACTTCACATCGCTGGGATCTTTGTACTATGAGGCCTATGGCCACTGAAACTTAAAGCAGGCTCCTGAAAAGTTACATATGGATAGGAATTATTTATGATTTGGTTCTTGTTCGCTGGATTCACTTCAAATGTAGTACAACTGCATTTTATGAATCTGTTTTACATGATGAAAAAGGGCAGAATGGAGGATCTTCCTGCTCATTGTGGGTTCACAGCTATGGAACAAAAGAAAGCAAAAACAAGAATGAAAATAATGATGCTGTCTCCATGCAAGTTGTAGTAAATTAAAGACAGTGGAGCCCTTCTGTAGGTTAAAACCCCCCCGAAAAACGAAGCATCTGTATAAGAACTTTCATCACAATAATTGAACTGGAACCTGAGTTATAGCAATCGCTAAATTATGAGTAGGTTTGGGAGCAAAACCTATAGCCTAGATACTATTAGTCACAGAGGCAACACAGGTAACTTTCGTACATGTTGTTTAACTGGTGAATTACTGCTGAGGCAAATTTTTATATTTGCTTAAGGTATGATGAGGAATTATGCTACATGAAAGAAATGTCCATCCTAATTGAATTGAAAGGTTTTACTACATCAAACATCACAACCAATATGCCAATTTGTATTCAGTGTACAATGGTGACTTGTATAAATAGCTTGAAACTCAAGTTACATCAACAGGTCATCACTACATTGTAATATGAATAATTGTGCTATTTAACTAGTTAAAAGCTTGCTGATACTTTATGGATCTTTCTAGAGATGTGCTCAAGGTTCATCATGTTTGTATTCATCTGGTTAAAAATACATTTTGATTTTCTGACATTTGCATGGGTTAATGATCTGTATTTCGCTGGGGCACTGTTTTTTCTTAAGAGTTGTGTCTTTAAAAAAAAATATTCTATAGTAACGTACCAATATGACCATGATATCCTTGCCTGTATATGTTGCCCCTTTGAATTTTGATAGATCAAACATATTTTCATATTTAGTCCAAAGTTGCAAGTGGGATGATTTTGTTGTCTCTGCTTTATATCATGATTGATTTTTGTGCTTCTAGGTTAGGGTTTGACAGACTGAACCTATCACGCTACGACAATGGCACCCTGTCCTTCCGTCCGAGGTACCTGTATTCGTTTGCTGAGGAGCGTTCTGTGGGTCCAGAGTCCGACAGATTTATCACCTTGAACATGCCTCTTGTGGTGAGTCATGCCCCAAGCAGCAATTTGCTCCTCTTCTCCATCTCTCTGTATGCCTGTCTCATTCTCCTTTTATCTTTCTCTCTCTCATTCTTCTGTGTATTTTTCTCAATTCATCACCTTGAAGTGAGTTGTGTGCACAGCAGCAACCTGCAGTAATGCTGGTATGTTTGGGAGAGTGCTGTGTGTGTGTGTGTGTGTGTGTGTGTGTGTGTGTGTGTGTGTGTGTGTGTGCACTTTTTTCTCTTTCCTTGTTTATCTTTTAGAATACCTGTTTATTTTTATTTTTCCTTTTCTCCATCTCTTTATCTCTCTTCTCTCTCAATTCATTACCTTAGACTGAGTCATGTGCACAGCATCAACCTGCAGTAATGCTGGCACGTTTGAAAGAAGGCTGTGTGTGTGCGTGTGTGCAATTCTCTTTGTCTCTGTTTTTTTTCTTTATCTCTCTATTTGCCTGGTCTATTTCTATTTCTGCCTCTGCCTCTCTTTTTGTCTTCACCTCTCTGTATGATTTCTCTCTATCCCCGTTTCTCTCTCTTTCCCTTTCTCTCTCTCTCCCTTCCTCTCTCCCCTTCTCTCTCCCTTTCTCTTTCTTTACTGTTTGTCTGTTTCTCAACTATGTATCTGAATATTTCCCTTTGGCTTTATCTCTCTCTCTCTCTCTCTCACTCTCTTCTGTGTATGTCTGTTTTTCATTTCTTTTACTCACTTTGTAAATTGGTGTGCATCAAGGTGTTTGATTTTCGTGGCTGTTTCTGAAAGACTGGTCTCCTGATTTCACACCCGTGATGTAAATATTTGTATTGATCTAAACTCAAGAGAACACAAACAGCTTGTCTTCTTTGTCCACAGAAGTGAAATATTTAACTGAATCATCGGTTTTATAATGTCTTCAATGTAACAAATATAGATTGATATTATGCTTATCAGATGAAGAAATTGAGGTAATAAATCAACTATTTATGTGACAACTGTAATGGTTTTATGAGTTCTTGTGTCATTGTTCTCCATGTACGACTAATTATGTTGATGTAAGTTTGCAAATACCCAGGTATATGTTCAGAATGTTAATCATAGCTCATGGAACAATGTTCCATACTTGTTGCATTTATTTCCTGACCACTCATCTGCCCCCCCCCCCCTTCCCCATGCAGACAGTGGCTTACTTTGTACGCAATTCTGGCTTTGCCGTGAGGAAACTCACAAATGGCCTCATGGAACTCCTTGGAGAGAAACTAACCTTGAACAAGACGGTTGAAGAGTTGCTATGGGGATACGATGAGCCGCTCTTTAAGCTGATCCAACCAATCATTACGATTCCCGGGTTTGACCAGGGCGAGTTTGGATTCCTGCTTGGGGTAAGTGTATTATGCTTGGCAAAGATCTCATGCGAATGTTACCTAAAAAAAATGAAGAAACAGTTATAAAATTTGAAGGGGGGGGGGAGGAAATAAGGGAAGATTTTTTTAATACCTTATAGAGGAAGAAAATGTGTATGACTTATGGAATTTAAAAGAGAGAAGGGATTCCTTTAATGATACTGATAACATTATGAAAAGTATGTAAACATGTGTGTAGGATGGTAGAATTAGCATTTTTTGCAGAGAATTAGAGAAAGAATGGATGATTAATGTCTTAAAGTCATATTAAAGCCTCTTTAATGTCAACTAGTATAGGTATTTGTTGCAAGTGAATAAGATAGTATCCGTGAACCATGTGTATATATTTGTTTTTTTTCTTCCGTTTTTGTAATTTTCTATATTAACTGGTCATATTGTCTGCCTGTGTACTGTGCTCTCTCTCTCTCTCTCTCTCTCTCTCTCTCTCTCTCTCTCTCTCTCTCTCACTCCGACTCTCCTTTAAATGCCATCGTATCCAAAGTGATATTGTTGTCATGCAATGGTGTATTTTATTGTAAGCCTTGCTGTGATGTGAATTTCTCTCTGCTCCTGACAGTTTAATGACACCATAGATAACCTGTACACGGTGAACGACGGGGTAGCAAACCGGAGCCTGGTGAATCTGGTAGAGCGCTTCCAGGGCATGGCCTCTCTTCCCTGGTGGTACGGAGAAGCCAATGATATCAATGGGACAGGTGAGTCAGTGGAAGTCAGGAGGTAGAGAAGGCTTCCATGGCTTGGTCTCTCCCTGCCTTGGTGGTACGGAGAAGCCAATGATATCAATGGGACAGGTCAGTCAGTGAAAGTCAGGGGGTAGAGTAGGCTCCCCAGGCCTTGCCCCCCCCCCCCCCCCACCCTAGTGGTATGAAGAAGCCAATGACATCTAGGGAACAGGTGAGTTAGTGGTAATCAGGAGGTAGAGAAGGCTTCCATGGCTTGGTCTCTCCCTGCCCTGGTGGTATGGAGAAGCCAATGACTTCAGTGGAACAGGCGAGTCAGTGGTGGTCAAGGGCTAGAGTAGGCTCCCCGTCCTTGACCCCCCTCCCCCCCCCCCCCCACACACACTTTTATATGAAGTAAAGTAAAACCAGTCTTCTTTGACAATTAACACATTGGCAGAGCACCAGTTGTAAGGCTCACACGCTCATATACAAGAAGGTCGGCTATGACTGTGACATGTCAAATATTTGAATAGTTTGCATGACAAACAACTGATGATGAAATTAGTAGCATGGCCCTTCCTGATAGTAGATTGCCTAGTGATAAAAAGAACAAATAGGCCGAAAGGAAGCGATGTGTTCAGTGATGCAAAGAAAAGCTGCATTGATGATGGTGAGGTATTGTGTACATATTAACTCTTTGCGTGTTACCGGCAGAGCGGTGTACATGCAATATTACAGCGCAGATACATGCAAGTCTTAATATACATTGAGTTAGAGTCATTGGCCCGGAGTCACAACGTTGGTTTAACTTGAACTACGGACTTAATGTAGACTGACTTTATTGGCGGAAATCACAATCACAAAATCATTGATTTTTCATCAGAGAATCACCTGTGGTGAATTTCAATTGTTCACTGTGATTATCTGGACAAACCCAATAAACCATAGTGATTCTGAAGAAAAAATCAGTTGTATTAAATCAATGATAATGTTTCATTTTGGGTTTTTTGGCATCCCATAAAGGTAGTCCAGGTGTAATAAACTGTTTGTGTTTAATGTACATTCAGAATACGGGGTTATGTAAGCTGGTAGAAGTAATCAATAATTGAACAAAAATGAGTACAAACGACAGTGACCTCCATTGAAATAAAGGAATGCTGTCACTGGAGTGGTCACATCCTGCTTAGTGCGAGTGAACCTTTATTTATTGAATAATACACCTCTTTGCAAAGTCAAGTTTGCTTGCCTTTAATCCCACAAAGTATGGTGTTTCTGGTATCACGAGAAAGTTGATATCATGACCTAAATAAGTTTGTGATAACTGGGACACATGGAACAAGTTTTATCCAACAAAATGAAAAATAACGAAATCATGTTAAAATATAATAACAGTTTTAGATAAATGTAGTGATATCGAACTTCATTTTTAGAGTAATTGATATTTTCACAACTTGAAACAAGTTTCATAGTCAGACACAACAATTTTAGAAATAAAAATCATGTTAAACGTTATAGTCTCTGGCAACATATTGACTTCAGAGTGACCTGATGAAAACTGCACCCTCCAAATCAATGTACCTCAAAGGGGTGTGTGGCCTCCCGTATGAACCATTAATATGTCAAATAAAATACTGCTCTTTAGGATTTGTATGTATAAATGATGACATAATCCACTAGTGGAACAGTAAAGGGCCCCTGTCATCAAAATGCATGTTTACTTCTGTTGATGCAACTTATGTATATAACAAGATCCCTAACTGTTCAATGAAAATATGTATCCTTTATTTTAAAATAATTTTTCTATATTTTTTTTTCAGCACTGATAAGCCCCGCCTCCAAAATATCCTCCAACTCAAGATTCCTTCTGTGACATCATCAAAGGTAGAAATTAGCAGGATAATAGACATAATTGATGCACAGACTTAACATTGCAATGACTACCGACAAGTGTTTATAATAGCATCACATAGCTAGCACATTTCTGGCATAAGGAAACGGTTATTCCCACATGAAACGTTGTTAGATGGTATTGTGTGAAGACATGTGATGCTCTTGTGGGCAGGTGGAGGTAGTCATTGCAATGTTTAATTTGTGCATAAGTTCTGCTTATTATCCTGCTAATTTCTACCTTTGATGATGTCACAGGGGGAAATCTTGAGTTGGAGGATATTTTGGAGGCGGGGCTTATCAGTGCTGAGAAAAAATAAAGAAAAAATTATATTAAAATATAGGACGCATATTTCCATTGAACAGTTAGTGATTTTGTTATGTACATATTATGTTGCATCAATATAAGTCGACATACATTTTGATGATAGGGGACCTTTAAGGGTGAATGTGTGTCGTGGTCATCCCAACTCTGTGGACAACTCTGCAGTCACATTCTAATTCATCTCGAGGAGTGGAAAATATTTCATAACTTATTAACTTGTAAATTGTTAGATTGTTCAATCTTTTGAGAAGTGGTTGTATCTTATAGCAAAACAAATGCCTCTCATCTTAGGTTTTGTTACATCAGATTTCATATTGACATCTTATGTGATATTATACTTTAGGTCTCCGTTGTGTAAGTTATTTCAATTATTGACATTAACAATTATCCAATTGTTTGTTTTGTGTAAATCAGTTGGTAAAATTTAGGAGTCTGAAAGGTTGTGACTTACACTAAACCTTTATGTTCAACTTCACAGATGGGACAATGTATCACCCGTACATATCAAGAGCTGAAAAGCTGTACCTTTTTCATCCAGATTTGTGCAGGTAAATAATGTAATTTCCGTCTGATCTAAGAAGCCATTTCTGTAATGTATTCACAACTGTTACCCTTTTTGTTTGGCAACAGATCATCATCTGTATAGATTTATAGCTTGATTCATTGGTAGCAGACATGGCTTGATGAGTTTGTGTAGAATTCAGACCTATTTGTTCCCCTACCATATGAATATAAACTAAATGTTGATACTTAAGTGGATATTTTTCCCTCGAAACGTTTCTCTTTTGTGCCAAGGCCCCTGGTGAAATGTTGGCTTACAAGAATAACATGTATGCAACCAGTAAGCAGTACAATATTTTATTCTAGAACTTAGAACTATACAAGTTTCATTTCATTCCTTCACTTCAGTTTGTGAATTTACCATTCAACGTAAAACGATAAGAGTATCATAAAGAAATGAATACACAACAAATGCTGCATGTACATGTACACATTTAAAGAGAACAAATGATAAAAAAAAGTATGATGTACAAACTGATCTCCTTGAGCTGGAAATCAGCCATAATATTGTTATTGGTGTGAATAGATGTGCTTTACATGTGACATACATGTAACAGCAGCTTCCTAATCAGACCTATTTGTCTGGAGTTCAAGATTTTATATCTTTCTAGAGATCTTCACATGAGAGGAATTATTTATCATGATTTATATTTAGTCGGCTGCAATCTCGCCATGATAAAAGTATGCACACTTTACATGATTAGCTGAAAGTTGTGATTGAGTTCAACAACCAGTTGTGAAGGGGTTCAACATTTCAGACATGGACAGACCTAGACTTGAATCTGAGGAAGGGAGGTGACATCGCTCTTCCCGTTGCTGACTGCCACAATCATTGACTCATTGTTAAATCTTTCAGAAAGATGGTGGTATAAAATGAGATGAATTGTGTCAAACTGTAATGCCATTCGTAGCACGCAACGTGACATGTAAATTGATGCTTGCCAGAGACTGTTTGGGATCATTACCTTAAGCATGTTAGTGTCGATGCAAATGTTCAGTGTTTAGAAGAAGGGCACTAACAAGGATACTTGAATTGAGTATGTTGACAGGAGATCAAGGATGTTCCTCAGTTGCATTATTGAGGTATTTTAGTAATACAAATTTTCAAGTCAAGGAAAACAGTAAATGCATATTTGCAAACAGGATTTTTTGTTTTGTTTATAAAGCAACACTACGTTTTGAAAGATATATGCTTTGACAATTTCTGCTTGAGAGGGTTTCATCTTTCTTCTTTTAGTTTAATAACATATTTCTTTTTTTAGAGCATTGCAATACCTTCCTTCATACATCCCTTGTTTATTTTCAACCCATACAAGGTCTGTGCCATACCTGTATGAGAAGGACACTGTGTTCAAAGACGTGCCCTTGCTGAAGTTTACTCTGGCGTCCTACGCGTACAGCAATGGGTCGGACTACCCTCCCAACGCAGGCTTCTGCAAGAAGGACCATGATCTGTGTGGGCCGTCAGGCATCATGAGGCAGGATCCTTGTCGATTTGGTAAGGACAAATCACCTATTATGACTCATTTTAAATCATGGATAAACAATTGTTTGACAAGAAATTTTGAAGTGAGAAGCATTGCAGAAAAAAATATTAATAGTTAGTATTACATTGATTACATAGATCTATGACATGAGTCAGTTAAACCCAGATTCTCTTACCTATATTAATTTCATGGTGTACTTCATGCCTGAAGAATGCATTCAATTTTATTCCATTTGAAACATTAATTTCCTTTCATCATAATTATATTTACCATACAAACAAAATAAATTGATATTCATAAGTTACAAAGAAAGTTAAAAAAACACTTTAATGGCAATTACAATAATTGTTAATTAAATAATCATTAAATTACAATAATATGAATTACATGTATTTCACTTGAAAGTATGCAGAAAAGAAGACTTGACGTAGGCCGCAAGAATCCGGAAATATTTAAAGAATAAGATCTTTATCTTTGTTTTACTGGTGCTCTCTGTAGTAACAGGTTTGACTAATTAATCTCTCTCTTTCATTACCATTAGCATTAAAATGCATAGTAAGCCATTGGTGTTTTCAAAACGTGGTTAGGTCCTTTGAATAAAGATATTTAGATATTTATCTTGCAAATGAACAACAATATCAGATAAAAAAACTCTTTGCACGATATTTGCTGATAATGTGTAGCGACTCATCCAACTTTTTATGACTGAAGAGAGACAATGACATGGACATTTATCTAGAGCAATCCCATACTCATTATGCCAAATTATATTTACTTTGCAGCTCCTTAGCAGGTGGTATTTCTAGTTTGTCCATAATTCAAGTTGAAGCATTGTTAACATTTTGATATCTTCACGATTTTACCATTGTTTTGTGCAAACTCTTGAAGTGGCACGTATATCTCCTTGGGAGTTATCAGTGTGTCAATGGCATTGTTTACTTTGTCTTGCCTGTGAAGCTGGTACAAAACAAAGACATCATTATTTCATGGGGTGGCACAGTCATTGGTATCTCTGTTTAATTTGTTTCAAACTAACTTGGCACATGGTTTTAATTGGTGATAACAAATCTTTGGCTTTCGGGCTCTCATCATTGTTGATGTGAAAACCTTGGCGAAAAAATACCATGTGCAAACTATCACACGTAAGCGTGTTGCGCAAAATCGCTCAAAAACACATTACACAATGTTACTCAAAATCATGTTGCACAATATCACACCAAAGCATATGTACAATATCACACACAAGTGTGTTGCACAAAATCACACAAAAACACATTACACAATATAGCACGAAAAACGTTGAGTTTACTTCTCTACTTCTCTCCTGGTTTACAGTCCTTTTATGGACTACATGCGCTCATTTTGAAAGAATACTCTACTTTCGAATTCTCCACTTTCTCGCCTTTCCAATTTACCTCCAATTCTATCCACCTTTTCTCATCTCAGTCCTTCCAGGACTTTACACATGGTGTATCGTAAACCTCTCCCATGATTGCACAAAAGTATGTTGTGCGATATTACCCCAAAGGATATCACACAAAATCATGTTACATCACAATATTATGCCTCGCATTTGACTGTCTGCACTAGGAGGTTGATCTCAGCTTTCTTCTGCATTGTGTAGATGTTTATAGTAGCAACAGTGATGCCTGAAAGTGCGTGAGGTTAAGGGTCAATGAACTTTCCTTGAGTTGTCCATGAGAAGTGTAAAATATGGGCTTTGTGTTTATGCTATCACAGCACGTGTGGCAATTATATGCTGTCCTCAAGTGCAGCAACCAGGCACGACAAAACTTGGCCTTTGCCCTGTCATACTTGACCTGCTTTTTTGTTCTGGTGCCCCAATATCATGCCTGGCCTCTCGGCAGGATTGGTTGTGCCTTGCTGGTGCAGAGAGATGTATGTTGCACACACAAAACAAATTGTGATGATGCGTTATAAAATGAGCACTGGGTACGCCTTACACCTGCCTATGTTTTATGCTTTATGCTTTTTTTCCCCTTTTTTGGGGGTCTTTCTTTCCTTTCCTCCCTTCCCTTTTTCCACCCTCTCCTCCTTACCTCTTTCATTCTATCCCTCCTTCCTTTCCTTCCTTCTCCCCCCCCCCTCTCTCTATTCCTCTCTTCCCCCTCTCTTTCCACTTCCATCCCTCCCCCACGTCTCTTCACCCATGCAGGAAGTCCATCAGCCATCTCCAACCCTCACTTCTTCCAGGGAGACCCTGCCCTCTACGAGGCTGTCGGGGGCTTAGATCCTCAGGCCAAATACCACCAGCACTACATGGAGATAGAACCAGTGAGTGCCCTCAAGTGCTTTGTTAGATAGAGTCCATGGACCATGTCTTAAAGGGGAAAGTCTAACCTGAAATTAAGTTGGTTTGAATGAAAGCAAAAACATGAAAGAAACAATTTGTGAAGGTTTGACAAAAATCCATGAATGATAATAGAGTTATGATTTCACAAATTATTTTTTTGTGATGTCACTTGGGAGATACTATCCCTTAAGTTGTGAACTGATCTTTTGAAAAATTGCCATTTTCTCAAAGGATATATACCATTTAGTCTGCACATTTAATATATCATTTGATTAGATGATTTTACACATATACCTCTAAGTAAATTATTTATTCCTTTATCAGTAACCAGAAGTAGGGGAATTTATGGAGTTATTCAGCACATGACATATGGGAGAGTATTTCACATTTGATGTCACAAAATTATAAATTAAACAAACCATATCTTTCTTATCCTTTGACAGATTTTCATCAAACCTTCACTAATGTCTTGTTTTCATTTTTCTGCTATATTTAAAACCAACTTGACATCAGGTGGACTTTCCTTTTAAAAAGAATTGTGATGAATCTCAACTTGCCTGGGATGTCCATTGTAACTCACAATTAGAGATAGGGGATTGGACTTGCAATCATGCAGTTCAGATTGATAGCACTACTTTATAATACGAGGCTCTGTGTGTGATGGCAAGATCATCACAGACATCCCATTGTATGGATAATCCATTGTGGGCTTTCATGCAATTCAAAATGCAGGAAAAAGGGGTACAAATGGAATGTGAACAACAAGAAAGAAACAAATTCTAAAATTAGTGGCCCAACCTTTAGGAAAACGGACAAAGGGGTGAGGAATATTTATGAATGTTTTTTTGTTGTGGTGTATCTAGAAGATAAAATCTAGAAGTGAGTTAAGGGCCTAAACAACATGGAATCTACAGAGTCAAGTATGGTACATGTACTTGTATTGTACTTTAAAACTGGCTCTTAGCCAAGTATACCGGTAGTTGTTCTTTTTTCATGTTTATTCAGTAGTCTAAATCACAGACTTGTTACACGCTTCTGGAAGAACTGAGGGGTGAAAAAAATATGACTGCATTTTAAACCTTGTGTTAGTAGTGTTCTTGGACCTGTTATCTTCACCATCTTTACTCTCCATTACCTATGACATGATAAGTCACATCACTGACTTAGCTGTAGCTGTATTCAGTTCCTTTGATATATTTCAACTATTGTGAAAAACAAAGAAAGAAATGCAATATCAAACAAAAGATGAAATTTGTTTGTGAGCTGGGCCCTTTACTGTAGAGCATACATGTAGAGCATGATAATAGTAATCAAATCATGCATATCATGTGCATCTTGTTGAAGTATTTAACAGACTGCATGGTTGTGTGTGGTGCATGGACGTAGTCTGGTGGTGGTATATTTTCATACCTCCATCAGGGTCAGTGCCGTAACACCAAACTTTCACACTGTTGACTGAATGGTTGATATCCTATGCATGAATTACCTTCACTTCCTTCCTCCCTCCCATGCCTGCTCTCACGTATGCCCTCTTTCTCCCATTCCCCTGCTTCCTGTTTCTGTGCTGCTACAGCTGATGGGCATGCCCTACATTCTCAAGATGAGGCTTCAGATCAGCATGGAGACTGTGCCGGTGCCAGACCTGACGTAAGATTACATTCCCCCTCCGTCCCTTTCTCCTTTTAGTCTTCACACAACTTTCCAAGTTCCCAAATTCTTACATTCTCTCTATACCTTTTTCCTGTAAGTCATCACACACCTTGCAAACAGATATCCAAGGCCTGAGGTAAGATCACATTCACTCTGTCCCTTTCTCCTTTATTAAATCTTCACACACTTTGCCATGAGTTCAAGGCCTTATGTAAGATCATATTTTCTCGATCCCTTTCTCCTTTATTAAGTCTTCACACACCTTGTCATGTTCCCAGGGCCTTATGTAAGAACACATTCTCTTTATCCATCTCTGCTGTAAATTTTCATATACCTCACAAAGTTCCCAAGGTCTTGAGGCCACCGCAGAAGTTACGTTTATGCCAAGATTCTGTGGCTATAAGGGCGTACGATTGGAAATGTGATGTAACCTTCTTCCACAAGTCCAGAGATCGTGTTCTGTGATTTAGCAATTTTCAGAGTTGTAAGACTGATCGGATCGTCTGCAGGTGACCTTTATCTTCACACACCCTCTTAAGTTCTCAAGGTCTTTTTAATAACCAGGGGAGATCCGTGTGCCTGTCTCACATCCTTTCTTGTAAGATAAAAATTTGTTTTCTCTTCTCTTGTAAATCTTTAAACACCTCACCACTCTTCCCCTGTTTGTTTCACTGATCAGTCACTGATCAGTCACTGTTCACTGATCAAGCGTGAAGAGAGGTTGAATTATTTGACAACTTTAAGAAGAAATTGGCTAAAATGGCCCCAAAGTGATATTTTTTGCAATAACCAAAATTGCATTGTTTCAGTTTCCACCCAATGCCATACAACATGAGGTCAAATTATTCTGAGGTCAAAGCTCAATGACCTTTTTCAAAATTATACAAAAAAGGCCCAATATGATACCTTTGCTTATAAATTTAAATACCATGATCCAATTTCAACCAGATGTGGTACAGAGATGTTATAGATTGATGAGATAAGAGGTCAAAGGTGAATACATTTTGGCAATAATTAGGGACCCACTGGTCCAGTTTCAACCAAACACACAAGTTTTCTGACCATTGATGATTTTTAAATCAAAACATTATCTAACATCAAGGTGGAGGCATATTCATTGATTGTGTGGCAGTCAACCTGCTTTAGTTTGTCCTTGCTTCCTGTTGACCTTCTCTCCACACACAATGTTATCAGTGCGCTCCATATCTCAAGTATCTGTTTTCGAACAAGCCTGTACTCAAGTATGATTGATGTCTGAAAGGTAAGTACAACTAGAGATTATGGGATCTGTAATCAGTAAGAGCGCTGTTCTACCTCTACCATGGGTCCTATTGTGGTTTTATTTCAGGATACCAGGAAGGATGCATCTCAAAATTTTGAAAATCATTGAAAAGAAGTGAAATCCGGACCTGGTGATGACGGTAGAATGGATCTGCCATGATTATAGGCCGTAATCATTCCAACAACTACCTCAAACCTTTAAGGTCATTTTGATTTAATTGTGGGTACTTATTCTAACGATCAAATTAAGTTTTAACATATGTAAACTATGGGGATCTCCTAAACAGTGATCCCATGGAATGAAATGTTTCAGATATTTTGGCGAAACATATAACTCGAAAAAGCTGAAAACTAGTTTGAAACAATTTATTGTAGATGTATGTATTACCAGGACACTGGTACTCATGATCCCCATTTACATTTACTCTCTCTCATCTCTGTTGCTTTAGGGAGGTGGAGAATGTCCGCAACATGATGATGCCTGTGCTTTGGTTTGAGCAGGTGAGTAGAACTGACCAGGGCCCTGTTGCATAAAACTTAAACTTCAATGGTAACTTTGCTACCAATGGCAGCTTCTATGGGAACCTTGCGTTTGATTGGCTGTTAAGCGATGTTACCATGGTATTTTCCATTAAAGTAAGTCTTATGCAACGTGGTCCAGGTTATCATTAATTAGTATGGCACACTTAATGCCCGTATGATGCCATTTGTAGGATTATATGGCCTTCTGGGGTGAACTATGAGGGCTCGGCATCTCTCACCCGTTTTGCAGTGTAGGCTCTCTCAAACAAGTTTTCATCCTGCTCTTTAATAGTCAAGAAGTGAAGTGGGTTCTTTAACGTGTGTAGAGTGTGGCCGATCCTTACATCGACCTCTGTTTAACATCCTACCCGAGGGACAGAAACTGACCAGAGATTGTGCGTGATGCTTCTCCCTCAAGTATCTCTTTATTAACCCTGAAAAAGTTGGGTTTATTTAGCCATATATGGAGAATACTTGAATAAAAATATTCTTGAGGAATTTAAAGCAGAAAATATAAGTGTGATTTGATATAAGTGTTAATTTTATGCATGCTTTCATGTTATGTTAAATTTAATAAGATATGAGGTCTTCAAACTATCTTGATATCATTGTTGAAGTTACAGGGAAAGTCCATTCTGAAGGTAGATTGGCTCAAATTAAGTCAGACACATGAAAGAAACATATTGGTGGAGGTTTGACAGAAATTTGTGAAAGGATAGGGAAGTGCTTATAATTCCATAAATTACTCTTTTTCTGTTTTTGATGAAGGATTAAATCTTTATCATATACAATGTATATAGGTATGGGTGAACAAAAAAACATTTGTAATAATATTTCAAATGTGCATGTAAAATAATGCATATTTTTATTTTAGAAAATTGATATTTTCAACAAAATTAGTACACAAGATATGGGAGAGGAACTCACTCATGGCAGCAGAAAATAAAGAATTAAAGAGATCATAACACTCTTATCATTTGATTTTTGTCAAACCTTTACTTATGTTTCTGCTTTTATCAAAACCAACTTCAATTTAGGGTGGACTTACTCTTACACAGCTTTAATGGAACATTGCATTCTCAAGCTGATGTAAGATTTCTTTCTAAATTGATTTTTCTTTGCATTTCTTCCCGGGTATGTGCCAGAGCGTTGAAGCCAATGACCGAATGCTTAACTACTACAAGACTGATGCAACTACTACAAGCTGATGCAAGATTTCTTTCTAAATTGATTTTTCTTTGCATATCTTCCTGGGCATGTGTCAGAGCGTTGAAGCCAATGACCGAATACTTAACTACTACAAGACGGGCTTTGTCTTGACTGCCTACATCGCGATGATTGTCAAGTGGATCATCTTTGCAATCGGCATCCTTGTGTTTCTTCTCACCGTCTACAAGTTTGCCAAGAGGATTGCCTATCCGCCAGTGGGCAAGATGGAGGAGCAGGTATGTGCTCTATGTTTAGACATTATTTTAAATGAGCAACTTTCGAGCTGCCGATCTCATGACAAAAACTTGTTAGAGGAAGTGCTATTGTCTCATAGACAATGGCAAAAGCTTACTAAGAAACAAACAAAATTGTACTGTATGCTTCTTTTGAAAATATTGTTCCACATGGTTTTTATTATAATAATACATGAATTTGTGTGTGTACTTATAGATGGAGATTGCACATTAGAACATGTAAATATATCTCAATTAGCTTTAAAAATATCTAGCATGAAGATTTCATTATTGTTCCGTTCATCATGCTCTTACTTGATTTATCATTATTTGATTTTGATTTGATTTATTTATTTTTCTGCTTTATTTCCAATACATCAGATGAGAATACAACAGTACATGTGTTAATTGGAACAAAGTGCAGATATTCTACACATTGATAAAACAAAAATGAATGAAGTTCAAGTAACGGGCTATTCATAATACACCAAATTTGATGGATTGAAAGCCCAAAGAAACATCATATAATATATTGTACGTAATGAAAGAAAATCAAACAGGGTATTCATAATAGGCTGAAGCTTGATGGTATGAAAAAACATTATTTTTAGTGTGGGCTTTGGAATTTTTATAGACCTCATTTGAAAAATATCATTTGATATGATTGGTTGAATATCACGCCATAGTATTAACCATCTCCTTGACATGAAATTTGCTTTAACCTATTTTTTTACTGAGCTTGCTGATACGCAAGCTGGCTCTTTTCCACCCAGATACTAAGTAGCATGACTCCCATACAATCTGCTGTTTGTACAATAGACCACAGGTTATGAATAAACTTAAATTACCCTATAGGACACAATTGAGCCATACCACTGTGGTAACTGCTGTTTCAAAAAACAATTTCAAGTTTTAGGAATTTCATTGAAACGTTATATGGACATATAAACATCATAACTAACGGCAGAAATATGAAAAAGATGTGGAATATTAGATTTTACAAACAAGTTGTAAAACTCATTAGCATTTAAATCAAAATAAGGAAATTATCTATTTACACATGCATGGCACAAGCTGCACAAAGCCCCATAGGTGAAATTTTCCCTTTTTGTTTAAAGGCAAAGCTGATGGTGACATGCCAGGCATACCTCAGCTATGTTCAATACAAAGGCTTCACATGGCTAGGTATGCTGCTGGTGTTCAACTTTTGGTGCACTTATTAACAATAACCTAAGTCAACCATGCACCCTTCATGACAGTAGTATCAATAGCAGAATGGTAAAAAAAAAAAAAATTTACCACTGATGGTTCGCATTGTAATGGAAAACAGAGCTGTGTGTGTGATGTTCAGTCAGAGTTTAAAGACAAGGTGTTTTGCAGGTCAATTCTTTTTCTTCTAAAAATCACAAAAAATTGGAAGAAGATTCTGTATTAGAACTATCCTCCCAATAATAGAATTGGAACCTGACTTTGAGCAAAATTATATCGCTACGTTTTGAGGAGGTTTTGGGTGGGTCAACCGAAACCTATAGCATAGAGACTGGCGACCGCTGTGCGCTATTGTCCGCACCAGTCAGCTCCGCAGTGCATGTGTTCAATGTGAGCAATTCCCGGATCGGGCACTGACAGGGACAATCGATTATGAAGGTAGACTATAGTTGGTGCCATTCAAACGTAAACAAGGAAAATTTTTCACTTGACCTAATAGTGTTTGTGAAGCTTTGCCTATGAAATTTCATACACGTTATTAGGGTATACTGTTGATTCCTGCCAAGTTTCATGTCTTTTGCAAATGGGACACCTGTCTTTAATCATGTCATGTGGTATACATACAATTGGGCCTGAGATCAACGTCACAGCTGATTGCAATCTATTGCAGTCAGACTGCAGTCAATATATGTAGCTGATTGCATTTGATTGCAATCACTGTGCACTTGATCTCAGGCTCCACTGTAGTTGCTATAATAATGTGTAATTCTTTTTGACCAATATCCACATCCCCTTGATGCGTGAATTGTAGTTCGTACATGTTATTTCACTTAACCTCATCAACGCCAAAATTACATGAAATATGTATTAAGTCAATGGGCTTTTTTTGGCTTGGTACTGAGAGGGTTCAGGTATCTATCTATTGACCTGTTATTTTATTATTTCTGTGATGTTGCATGTGTTCTGTGTAGGGTAACAAGAGTATCCAGTCTGTGGATGATGAGCAAGACTGTGGGGGTGTGACCAATCTGGCTGTGACCACCGAGGATATGGCAAATGGAGGCGTGGCCAATGGTGGCGTGGTCAATGGAGGCGTGGCCAATGGACATGTGGCTAAGGAAGGTGTGGCTAATGGAGACGTCACTAAGGGAGCAGTTGCCAATGGAGGTGTGGCTAATGGTGTCATGGTAACTGGAGGTGTGGCTAATGATAGCATGGCAACGGGAGGTAGTGCCGTTGAGGGCGTGGCCAGTGTGGGCGTAATCAATTAAGAAGGAGTCCGTGCATAGCTTGAGCACTGACCAGCCTTAAAGCGATCATTATATTGTCAGCATGATATTACTTAGATGTATGTACATCGTGTCCCTGGCTGGGAGTTCATACAGTTTTTGTTTGCACTGCTATTTTCTACTTTCATGATCATCTATGCAGGCAATTTCTTCTTGTGCACTAAAAGCAGAATAACTGTGGTACTAAAACTTTCAAATTATGTGTGTGTAATGTTTTAGGAGAGCAAAACCTACATAAGAGCTTGATAAAAGCAAAAAAAACTCAGGCAGATGAGAATGATCTTATTTAAATACTTTTTAAATGCTCTTGACTTGTGAACCCTGAACTTGCACTGCTGAATAGTGTGTGAATAGTCGGCGCTGTGGCTTTATATGTACCAGCTTACTATATGAAACAGTACTGAAGCAGGCTGTGTAGCTTGCGAGACACTCCCACAAGATGGATAGACTTTCAGCTTTATACTTTGTAATTTGACCTAATGGCATATTTGACCTAATGGCATTTGATGTTGAATGCCTTAGACATCAAACGTCAATGAACTTTAGTTTACCAGAGACGAACGTTGAAATCCAAAGAGCCAGTCTGCGAGAGTTTAAAAGTCAGAGGTCATGAATTTTTCCTGATATTTTAAACTATTAGTGCAATTGGTAAGAGTGAGTCAATTTGGCTTATAGCTGGTTCATACATAACACTCTAACATTATGGAGATTGAATGAGCTTTCAAATCAAATTCATCAGAGGTTACTGTTTAAGAAGCAAAACAACCTTGCCCCAAAATGCCAAAAATTGATTGTTGTCAAAAGAACTGAAGACCTAGTGTGCAAAGATTATCCTAATATGATATAAAGATGGATTACCAAATGGAGAAAAACATACTAAAATTACGTCAAATCTTTCAGCTGTTAAAGTTAATGAACTTTGCCAAAAAGTTGTTAGATATAGTTGTAAATTAAAAATCAAAGAACAGCTTATAATCAAACCTAAACCAACAAGACTATAACTTAAAGATTGACTGATGAGATTTGGGTTAAAAGAAAACATAAATTGCAGGTAAAAGGGCAAAGGTTTTAAATCAGCCTTGTTGCAAGCATAGATAGATAATGAGATGGAGAGAAAGGATGTGAAAAGTAGAGAAAATCCATCATTGATTTCCCCTGAAAGGTCATTAAAAGCTTTATCAAAGTGTTCTTTGATTAGCATGGAATATTGATTGAAATGATTGACTTTGAAAAAGAAGATGTGTGTTAAACAAGTCTCATCCATTTATAGACAACACGATGGTCTGATATTTCAAGCCAGATTGAAGGTAAAGAAAGACAACACGAGAGGTTGCCTTTCTTAGACAATTGTCAACATGAGAGATTGATATTTCAAGCCAGATTGAAGTTAAAGAAAGCCAACCCCCAGAGATTGCCTCTCTGAATTGAGTATTGGGCACACAAAGAGTACACAGGCAAACCCTGTTATAACGAGGGGGTCGGGCCCATGCTTTTTCCTCGCTATAGCTGATTGCGTGCTATACCAGTACATGATCAAAACATACAGAAACAAATGCATATAGGACTACACACAAAATACAATATTTACCGCTAGTATTGTAATCTTTTTAATGGTTTTGCAAGCATACTAAACTGAATTGACTAGCTAAAAATTCACTAAAATATCTGACAGCACAGTTGAAAGTGTAAATAAATGACACTTCTAACGTCTCTGTTTACCGACAAATGAAGCAGCAGGGAGGCTCAGTTACCCGGCCGCACCTGCTGGCATGACCGTGTGTAAACAATGAATGATCATTGAATGCAATCTTCATGTCGTACACGGTGTCACATGTGTATTTAGAGGCTCTTTTGCCATGTGCATGCATGACTGTGTTGATGGTTGGGCGCGGGGCGTGCAGTCCTTCACACACGTAATGTGGACTTTTACATGTGTAGATTCTTACACTGTGTGTGTGATCAGTGTTTGACGACGCAAACAAAATAAATCTGTTGTTGTATTTCTCTCGCTGGGCGGCATGACTGAAGGGAGTGCTCGTAAAAATGGTTAATTCCTTCATATTTTCTTTATTCCTGGGCTAGGAATTTGCCTCGCTAAATTTCGCTATAGCCGATCTCGTTATATGAAAACAGAATACGTGGAGGTCTGTGGAAAAAAATTGGGACCTAAGAAAAGTTCTTGTCATTAGCAGATTCTTGCTATACTTGTGCTTGTTAAAACAGGGCTTGCCTGTATGTGATCTTCTCCAACTGCTTATTTTCCAGGGAAGTAATTTACATTATCACCCACTGATCATTCTCGATGATAAAGGTAATACCACATGATACTCTTATCAAAGCTGTCATGATATAGGATGTACGTTGTACTTTGATTGGCTCAGCAGTGCATGCTTGCACTGTCTGGTCTAATACTCATTTTATGCTCACTCAGCAATCCATCATATGTAGTGTTCTTGTGTTCACATATTATTAAATTGGCAGAGAGTCAATGAACCTGCAGGCAATCTTATGTATCAATATGTTGTTTAATTACAGAATCTTCTTTAAGGATATCAAACATGTTTATGTATTAAATAATTATCTCCAAATATTTGCGCTTATATTTTAGTGGTGGTGCCTCGCGGGGTGATTTGATACCATGTGTATCAGTGCAAATCTATGTTGCTAATAGTTGAAGGGCTAATGCTGATGTTTCTTTTCTTGCCGTAAATTAAGTTGAATCCTAATAAATTGCTCTTTAGTTGCACTGATGTGATGATTTAATGCAACCTTACATCATATCAATGTTTGTTTACATCTCGTGTTTTACTTTGAAACTCTCTTTAAAAAGAAGATGCTTCAAAGTGAAATATCGCCAAGCTTGTGGCCTTCTGGGCATTATGTATGGTACTGAAATACCAGTTGTGCAGTGTATAAAGTAATTCATGTACAAAGTGTAGTCGCACATACCATATTTCTAAATACTGATAAATTTATTTTTTGTTTGGATTCCCTTTTTATGCCTCCGCCACGAAGTGGCCGGAGGCATTATGTTTTCGGGTTGTCCGTCCGTCCGTCCGTCCGTCCGTCCGTCCGTAAGTCCGTCCGTCCCGAATCCGTTTAGGCAATATCTTGAGAACCGCTAACCAGATTTGCTTCAAACTTGGTACATGTATGTATTGCATGAAACTAATGAAGTGTGTAAAGTTTGGGTCAAATCTGATTGAGGTCAAAGGTCAAAGGTCAATGAACTTTGTAAAAATT
The DNA here is from genome assembly GCA_963669155.1 of Arbacia lixula. Taxonomy (NCBI): domain Eukaryota; kingdom Metazoa; phylum Echinodermata; class Echinoidea; order Arbacioida; family Arbaciidae; genus Arbacia; species Arbacia lixula. The sequence goes on along the minus strand of OZ022577.1, from coordinate 28,241,579 downwards.
GTCCCAAAAATCACCTTTTCCACAATAAATCCAAATCCAAGCATGTAATTCTCATTAAACATGGTACAAAGATGGATCACTACTTGGGGATAGACTGGTGACATTTTTGGTAAAATTACTGAAAGGTCAGAGGTCAAAGGTCAATGAAATTTGTGAAAATTTGCCAAAAGTTGACCTTTTTCACTATAAATCCAAATCCAAGGATGCAATTCTCATTAAACATGGTACAAAGATAGATCGCTATTTGGGGATAGACTGGTGACATTTTTGGTAAAATTCCTGAAAGTTCAGAGGTCAAAGGTCAATGAACTTTGCCAAAATTGGCGAGAAATTGCCCCAAACTTTAAATTTTTCACAATAAATCCAAATCCAATGGTGCAATTCCAACCAAACATAGTGAAACGATGGATCACTACTTGGGGGTAGACTGGTGATATTGTTGGTGAAATTGCTGGAAGGTCAGAGGTCAGAGGTCAATGAACTTTGCAAAAATTGATATTTTTCACAATAAACCCAAGTCCAAAACCAATGGCGCAATTCTAACCAAGCATGGTACGAGATGTATCACTTTATGGAGGTAGGCTGGTGAAAGTTTGGGTAAAACTCTTGAGAGTTCAAAGGTCAAAGGTCAATGAAATTGCCCCCAAAGTGATAATTTTCAAAATATATCCAAATGCAATGGAGCAATACCAACCAAACATGGTGCAACGATGGATCACTACTAAACTGATGACATTTTTGGTGAAATTTCTCAAAGGTCAGGGATTAAAGGTCAATGAACTTTGCCAAAAATTGGCTAAAAATTGCCCCCAAATAGATATTTTTCACATTGAATCCAATACTAATGATTCAATTCAAACCAAACATAGTACAGAGATGTATTACTTCATTGAGGTAGACTGGTGAAGTTTGGGTAAAATTCCTGAAAGATCAAAGGTCAATGAACTTCACCCAAAATTGGCTAATTTTAGATAGGATGGATTTAGACAGACTGGTTAGATTGGAAGGCACAGGAGTAAGAAGTCAAAAGTCAATGAACATTGCCAAACTTGGCTAAACTTGAAAAAACAGAATGTGATATTTTCATTTCACATAGGAGCAATGGTGTATTGCCCACCAAACATACACATTTTCTGAGAATAGCAAAGAGGCGGAGGCATATTTATCGACTGCGTGGCAGTCGAATTGCTCTAGTCTTGACATTGTGCACCTAAGGACAGTTCTGTTGTTTCACCTCCCTGTTTAATGTGTACTCTGTATCGTTATACAAGCTATGTAAGGATAAGATTATGTTGCAGTATGACATCTGTTATGTATTTATTTTTGTGAGAGGATGGAGTTTCAAAGAGATTGCATATCTATACTTCACATGTCTTTAGCAGTGGTTAGCAGTTGTCATCATGTTTGATGGCTTCATTAATTTCTTGACTATATAATCATATTAATTAGGATTAAAGTAGGGTATGGTGGGGCAATTATGTTTTTTTGAGAAGAAAACAATATCTGTTTGGTGCTCATGGTATGTGCAGAAAAAAGATATATGCTGCACAAGAGAACAATGTGTATTTCTGCTTTGAATGCTTAGATCCATTCCTCTTTCAATATGATTCCCGTTGAAGTGGTTGATTTTTTTGTTTGTACTGAATTGTATCTCATGTTTCTATAAACCTTTATTGATTGATGTATGCATAAGCTATGTCCTGGATATTCAAGTGAATATGCTGTAATGTTGACATGGAGATGTCTCCACGAATCAGGACCAGACTAAAATGAAGTAAGGTGTCATCCATTGCATTATACAGTTCAAGAAAATGTGAATTCTGTTATATTACTTCATCACAGTCATGAGAATTTATTGAAGAGCCTTCCGGTCTAGATAGAGATGCACTTAAAAAATATGCTTATCACTCAGAAATCAGTTTTGAGATACTCTGTTACCAAGGACAAAAATATATCAAATCAAGGAAGTGTATCAATCCAAGGCAGTGTACCCGAGTCATCCTTTTTTGTCTCGCCCACCGGAGGTGAAGGCGAGACTAAGGGATCCAAATGGCGTCCGTCCGTCGTCCGTCCGTCGTCCGTCGTCCGTCACAAATGTTAAAGTTTACCTGCAAGACTCTCTTTTGACAAATAACTTCACATAGGTTGCTTGGATTACAACCTAACTTGGGTCATAGATGCACTAGGGGTACCTTCATGTTATGGTACCGTTGGAGGTCACAGGATAAGGTCAAAGGTCATTTGAGGTCATACATTAAAGTTTACCTGCAAGACTCTCTTTTGACAAATAACTTCACATGGATTGCTTGGATTACAACCTAACTTGGGTCATAGATGCACTGGGGGTACCTTCATGTTATGGTACCGTTGGAGGTCACAGGATAAGGTCAAAGGTCATTTGAGGTCATACGTTAAAGTTTACCTGCAAGACTCTCTTTTGACAAATAACTTCACATGGGTTGCTTGGATTACAACCTAACTTGGGTCATAGATGCACTGGGGGTACCTTCATGTTATGGTGCCGTTGGAGGTCACAGGATAAGGTCAAAGGTCATTTGAGGTCATACGTTAAAGTTTACCTGCAAGACTCTCTTTTGACAAATAACTTGACATAGGTTGCTTGGATTACAACCTAACTTGGGTCATAGATGCACTGGGGGTACCTTCATGTTATGGTGCTGTTGGAGGTCACAGGATAAGGTCAAAGGTCATTTGAGGTCATACGTTAAAGTTTACCTGCAAGACTCTCTTTTGACAAATAACTTGACATAGGTTGCTTGGATTACAACCTAACTTGGGTCATAGATGCACTGGGGGTACCTTCATGTTATGGTGCCGTTGGAGGTCACAGGATAAGGTCAAAGGTCATTTGAGGTCATACGTTAAAGTTTACCTGCAAGACTCTCTTTTGACAAATAACTTCACATAGGTTGCTTGGATTACAACCTAACTTGGGTCATAGATGCACTGGGGGTACCTTCATGTTATGGTGCTGTTGGAGGTCACAGGATAAGGTCAAAGGTCATTTGAGGTCATACGTTAAAGTTTACCTGTTAGACTCTCTTTTGACAAATAACTTCACATAGGTTGCTTGGATTACAACCTAACTTGGGTCATAGATGCACTGGGGGTACCTCCTCTATTGTGCAACTGATTATCATCCTGTTTTGTCTTTGTCTAATCTAATAGAACTTGGTGGAGGCTTTTTATTCCATCTCAAAGAAGGGGGAAGGTGGGGGAGGGGGAGTAGATAGAGGAAGTAGCATTGCGTGAAATAGCCCTTCTCATTTATGGAATGTTACATTCTATGGCAGATATTTCACAATCAGCCAGGCATACAATTCTTTTGCGTAGCAACGGAGATCGCGATATTTCAGGTTATTTTCGCAAGTGGGCGAGACACAATATTGCTAATGCCTTGTTTTTATGAAGGCTTCCCTGTGCAATAGTATGATTGATGCAGTTATGTTTCATACTGGTTGTTAACATATAGCTTACTTGAACTGCGTAGTGCCTGTGTTAAGTCTAAGGAAATTGGGATTGTCTCGGAGTGAATGGATTGATTTGTTGTAGCATGGCAAGTAGCACCTCTATTACAGACAATTCTTTAGGATCAAGTATTACTGCATTCTTCCATCAACCCAACAGAAATGTTTTATATACCGGTTGTAATTATATATAACCAACACAAATATTTTATATAGTAGTTATATATACCCAACGCAAATGTTTTACATAATAGTTATATAAACATGTATTATCCATGTATAGCATTAGATATTATAGAGATTTGAGAAGTGATCATCCATAGTTCTAACTGGGGTCATGTAATGCTATCATTATTTAGACAGCAAAGGAGTGTAGTCCTTGAGTGTTGTGGACAGGAGTTCCATAGATGACGGACTTCTCATCCGAAAGAAAAGGCTGAATCAGTAACAAAATCAATGTCAATGGCAAATTATTAGAATTTATTTATATTTATTGTGTTTCGATATTTATGTATAAGTATGTATGTGTTATAAGTGAAGCGATATTTTGAGTATGTCATATGTGAGAGCTTGCTTGGGTGCGATATTAAGTAAGCATACACTATATCATTTGTGCTCATGTGTCAATGTGAAATGTCTGCCATTGATAGTTTGTGCATGTACAATGTACAAATTGCAACTTGTTTGAATCTGCAGTGCTCTTCCGTTGAAATAAATGTTTTCTGAAGGCTAAACACAAGTTGGATCACTTTTGACATTATGAATGAAATTCAGATTTTATTTTACTTATTTTGTGAGAATAGTATGCTTGGTAACTTAAGTCATTTACTTCAATTAATGGAGAAGCATCTATGGCCTTCTCTTGGTTGCAGGGAATGGATTTTTCACAGGAAGTTGCAAAAATTCATTATAGCCCATGTATTTGTATTTTTATGAATATGAGATTGGTTGATATGTCAACCAAAGTTAATTAGTACATTTCTTTTGTGATAGAAAGTGATATGGTTGATATCTTGTCACAGTAAGGCAACACTTGAGCTAATAGAGAGGGAGAGTGGAATGATATTTGAGTTTCTTTTTCTTCCTTGACATCACCTTTGTTGTCTCTCACACCCAATCTCTTTCCCCTTATCTCTCCCTCCTAATCTGTCTGTCTGTCTGTCTGTCTCCCCCTCTCCCTCTCATGAAAGATTTTCATTGTCATTATGTGTCTTTCTCTTCCATGAGGTGCCTAGACAAATTGACAGGGATGATAAGAATATAATTCAAAGTTTGAATATAAGATTAAGATTGTGAGATATGCATGTAATTCTAAAAGAATTATATTTTGAAATAATAATTTGTGTGTGGTATTTGTGAAATTTGTAATCATTAGTCTTTTGTAAGTAGTTGGGATATGTGATATTCCACTTTTTGTGTAAACTAACAACATTCATGTTGCTAAATATGTTACTCATTGCGGATAATTCGCGAGTGATAATCGTTTGTCTCGCAATGTATGGTCAACGGAATTGAAAAAGATCACGTCGGTAACTTGTTACTGCGCCCAACGATATGAGCCGCATCAGCGGTCTATTGTTGGTTAAGTACCGAATGCGCCGGCCATTAGTATTAGACCATTTATGAGCGGGTTTCGGTTAGTGCTCTGCACTGACCAAAGGGTATTTAAGCCCCTACTTCCTCAAGTCTTGTATCACACCTGACGAAGTGTTGCAGCAGCCCACGAAACGTTGTGATCTTTTTTTATTCCGTTGACCAAACCATTATCACTAGCGAACATTCAAGCTATTTTAAATTGTGTTATATAATGAAATTTGTTGAAAATAGACAAGCAAAAGAAGATTGAGCAAAAGTATATGAGTTCACTGAAAATTGTAAAAGTGTGAAAAACATTTTCTGTATGCTAAAAAATGTGTAATGCTTTAAAAAAATATTGTCATTGGTATTACATGTATTACAAATGTATTTTTCGTCCTTTGATACAAGAGCTGCCTCAAAAGTAATTCATTGATTCCAGGACCAATAGCTTTGGTTGTGTGTGAAAATTATGATAAATGTTGCGTCAGTGACGAGGTTTAATATTGCACATGTTGGTACTTGTGAATACCTTGTATGTACGCCAAATGGTTAATGATACTCCAGACATGAATCATGAAGACTTGGTATGAAGCACTTTTCATTGCAGTGTGTATGAGGTGCTTGTGTTTTTGGTGGATGGCATATCTTATCATGGATCCTGCAAAAGACTTAATAGTTTGTGCAGCATCTTTGCACTAACTTTTTTTGTAACGCTCGCCCACTGAAAATAAATCACTCTTAAACATATCATGTGCATTCAGACATGCAAGTCATGGTGCTGTTTTGGTGTTGCATTTGTGCCCTGCAAGGATGAATAAAGAGTCATTTGTAAAGAAGTTAAAAGATTGTCTGGTGCATTTTATACTTAATGAGCGTAGCCTTCACCTCCATCTGGGCCGTCTTCTTGCTAACCCCCCCCCCCCCCCCCAAAAAAAAAAAAAATGCTTACCTTGTGTGATATGGGTGTGATGAGAACAAGAGGAGCAATCCTCACGACCGTATGAAGTCGCCCCACAATGCCTTGTGCAGCATGTTAGCACACTTAGGCACTTCCTGTCTCGTACGCTAATTAATACACCAGAATAAGCTGTTTTCATGTATTTACAACTTTTCTCCTAACTGCTTAGTGGCATGTTTTTACATTAACCTTTATTTTGTGATTCAGTTTCAATGGATGAAACACTCTGAATCTATTAGTTGTTGCTACTTGGACAAACCTAGTTGGGCAAGTTTTAAGGTTACCATTAGTAATGTGATAATGTAATCAAATTTGCATGTACATGTATAACGAAAATGGTTTATTCGTTATAACTACAATAATGAACTGTTCGGTGCAATGTGTGTGGGGGTGGATTAAAAACTTGATTAACCAAGAGAGAGAGAGAAAACAGAGCTGTAGTGAGGCAGGGAGTTGAGGTACTGTATGTGTTTTGGAGTAATCATTTTTTTGAAGTGATGCTGAAGCATATTTTGACTGCTGCACTTCCCAATTAGATCTAGTGTTTTTGTTCACTTTAAACAAGGACTTAAGTGTTGTCTCCTGACTGAATATTGGATAAACACGAATAGGAAATATAACCCAGACTCATGGAGAACAAAAAAATGGTGCATAAATATTACAGGTAAATGACGATTAAACATTAAATTATGTAACATGTAGGCTGAATAACAATATGCAAATTGCAAAGGGTAGCCCAATATTTGTTTTGGCAAGACAATCTGTAGAAGTATGGTATTTGCTTTGGAAGACAAGTTTGTTTTTACAAATCCTGTCGAGTCGTCTGATCGATTGGAATTTGGTCGCTAATGTTCTATCCACCTTATAATCTAAGTATGTTGAGCGAATACTAGTTATTTTGTGATACACCTGTTTAGATATGCATGGACCCCATTTGCCTTACCACTAATTAGGTGATGGCTTGTGCTAGAGAGCTTGTGTAAGATGTGTAGGTCGCTTCAACGTGTAAATCACCTGTTCCTGTTTCCTCTATGAGCTGAGGTTTACCAGGCAAGTTCTCTTTCCTGTACCCTGATTCCAGTAGAATGTCTGTCTCCTGTTAGTCTACCAATGACCAAAAACTGATAAAGTTCAAATCTTTTATAGTTATCATTATTTCCGTAAGGCACTCTTAATGCCCGTTCAATACCATTTGTCAGCTAAATAGCCTTCTGGGAGAAACCACAAGAGGTCGGCATCTCTCGCTTGTTTTCGGTAAAGGCTTTCCGGCTACTCCACCAGGTTTTCACCATAGAGCTGTCCTAATTTGGTTTTCCCCCTGCTCTTAATGGAGAAGTGAAGTAGGGTCTTTGGGGCATAGAGTGTGGCTAGTCTACACATAGGACTCCATTTTACATCCCATCCGAAGGACCTAGAGTAATTCATGGCTACTTTAATACACCAGCTTAGGCTTTCTGTATGTTCACCGTTGCACCTATGTTCATTTTATTTTACAGAGTCAAGAATCGGGTTTCAGTAGCACATTGAGAAAAATGTACCAGTACCATGACAGGATATTGCTAATTGGTGGTGCATGGTGGGAGGGATATTTCATAGGTCACAGGGCTACAGAAATCTGTGAACATACTTGAAAAAATAAAGTTGAACGTTTAATTCTCATGAGTTCCTCTCAATAACAGAGACAATATTGAAGTGTTTTTACATGTAAAAATGATAAAGATATAGCTATGGAGAAATTGATGTATGGGAGATGATGAGAGAGAGGCAGATTTAGATAAATATTCAGTGCTTTTCTCTTCTCTTCCGCAGTAAAACATGAATGACCTTTATAAGGATCAATGTACATGTATATATCACATTATATCCCTTCTATGAATATTCATGAGTATTCTGGGAACGTGATTGGTCAATTGATGATCGCAGACTACAAAATAATTTGACTATATCTGCCTCAGCTCCGGATATTTTTCACTATTTTTTCATGGGGAGGACTGCGCATGCTCTATTTACTATTTTCTTCCTTGGCACTACTGCGCATGCTCTCTACCTGAGCGCGGGCGTAAATTAGTGCGCGCATGAATGTAGTGCGCGGTGTGTTGCGCATTTACCTGGGATGAACCGATATCGAGACAGAGAAAAAAAAGGCGACATACAACCACATGGTGTTACGGAAAGTTTTACTATTTTCTAAGTAGTTTTTATTAGTTATTGTTTTACAAAAGGGATATAAAACAAATATACCAAGCATTGAGTTCGAAAGTATAGTGAAAATTATCCATCTTCGGAGGGACTGGCATAAGTTACTATTTTTTCCTCGGGGGCTTCGCCCCTCGGAAAAAAATAGTTCTATGCCACTCCCTCCTCAGATAGATAATTTCCACTATACAATCTCACAGCTTGGTATATTTGTATATTATATCCCTTCTATGAATATTCATGAGTATTCTAGGAACGTGATTGGTCAATTGATGCTCGAAGAGCTCCGGATAGTTTTCACTATTTTTTCCTGGGGAGGACTGCGCATGCTCTATTTACTATTTTCTTCCTTGGGACTACTGCACATGCTCTCTACCTGAACGGGCGTAAATTAGTGCACAGTGAATGCAGTGCGCGGCGTGTTGTGCATTTACCTGGGATGAACTGATATCGAGACAGAGAAAAAAAAGGTGACTATTTTTGTTGTTATTGTTTTACAAAAGGGATATAAAACCAATATACCAAGCATTGAGTTCGAAAGTATAGTGAAAATTATCCATCTTCGGAGGGACTGGCATAAGTTACTATTTTTTCCTCAGGGGCTTCGCCCCTCGGAAAAAATAGTTCTATGCCACTCCCTCCTCAGATAGATAATTTCCATTATATCCCTCATTAATATATTCCGGTTCGTTGATTGGTTGAAAGGGTGTCACATGACCTCAAATAGATTAACTATTTCAAGGAAGAGAGCGCAGAGGGAAGAAAAGTACTATTTCGTGACGTCAGAGGGAAAAAAAGTACTATTTCGTGACGTCATGTAAAAAATAGTCTTTTCTTTCCCTCTGAACTATCGATATCCGGGTTATTGGTGATCGATACAATTTTCATCGATTCATCCCAGGTAAATGCGCGACACGCAAAATCTACGTGATACATTTCTTTCCAGCTGCTTTTTGGCAACACAGCGGAAAATTATTGGGCGCGCTGCCGGAACTCCTGCGGTGTTGCGGCCGAGGTGCTACTTGAATTTCCGTTGGTTTGCTCAAGCCGCAGGAAATAACATAACACCTGAATCGGGCTCCTGCGTTCGGAGCTTAGAGCATGGGCACTACTACAAGGTCCATGGTAAGGATTAAATGAATGAACAAAGAATATATCAATGAAGGATATAAAACAAATATTTCATGATCATTATTCGGGATTCTTTGTGGAATCTATTGGTCCCCTCGGTGAAGTGGAGGGCGTGCGGTACCATTTTCCCTCGACCTGCGGTCTCGGGGAAAATAGTACCGTTCGCCCTCCACTTAACCTCGGTGCAAATAGATTCCACAAGATCCCTCATGGTCATGAAATATTTGTATACTATACAATCTCACAGCTTGGTATATTTGTATACTGTACAGATCCATTTGAAAACACCTATTATTTTCCACATTTCTCACACAAATCATTAATAAACATGATCAGTTCAATGACACAATCTGAGACCATTTTGTTCTTTTCAAACCAGATCATGTACTGGATAAGCACATCAATTGTTTAATTCCTCACACATTCATGCATGCTGTATCCCTGCTCACACAAGATGCCTGACATAACAAGCCCCTGGCTAACACTCACATATAATGTCATGTAATTCCAGGCTCAGACAGAAGTCTTTACCCCCCTCTCAGTGCCAAGCCTTGGAAAACCCATTGGGCTGTGTGACTGAGGGGGTTAACATACCCACTCAGTACCAAGCAATGGAAACCCCATGGGTGTATTACACACATGTGTGTCCATGGGACTGAGAAGGTTAAACCAAGGGGTAACACATTTCATATTCCAAAGTAAATTTCTTCCATCACACATGTGTACAGTCAAACCTGTCTTAGCGGCCACCTGTCTATATCAGCCAACCTGTCTATAGTGGCCACTAAAAAAAATTCCCCGGGAGAGAGATCATGTGTTAAGGAATCTGTCTATAGCAGCCACCTGTCTATACATTTTTTTGTTTCCCTTGGGTGGCCACTATAGACAGGTTTCACTGTATATATGTTGGTATAAAGCCATCCTACACATGTGCTGTTCTGTTCAAATTTCTTATACATATATCTAAACAGCATGGTAGAGAACATCACAGTGACCACCCACCAAAGTTTTACAATAACCAGAGATACCACTTTTATTATCATTTAAGGCCTGAACATTACTTTACAAGGAAATTGCTTACTCACACTATAGGCATGAATAGTGGGGCAAACTTTCAAGTATCCTGGCCTGAATTCAGGCTTCTGCCTTAATAGGAACTGGCATCCCTGTATAACATTTACCCTACATTATAATCATGATATGAATGGTGTTTCACTATGTTCCATCCTCTATGGCATTCTGGCACTTTCACGTCACAATAAAAGCAGTTTACCGCACTGGACACTTCTGAGGGTTCCAATTGTTCTCTCTAAGTCCTTGTACAGCAATAAAAATGTTGAACATTGATGATCCCCTTTGATAATATGTTAGTAAAATGGTTAGTAGCTCCACAGTTCCATGTTTATCATCCTTGCACATCAGCCAGAAGTGTACAGTTTGAATTATTTATCAACAAATCCACAGGCAGTGTTTGTGCTTCATTCATAAACAGAAGCAATATCTACATTAACAAGAATTATACAACTTTCTACTATGATCAACATTCATTTGGCAATAGTCTACATACAAGTTAAACTTGGTCTAAACAAGGACATGTTTGAATAAAGTCCTGTCATTTCAAATAAACTTTATAAGGATTACGGAATGCAAAACCTCTGCCCCTATTATCTATACAGCGATTACTACCTACACAGATCCTATATTTGGGAAATAAGTCTTCAAGCAGCTGTAAGTAGATGAGTGAAATTCAGATATATACAGAAAGAAATCTTCAGCACAAAGTCCCTATGCACCATATTTTAAACACAAACAATGTTGCCATTACTGTATGTGATGTTTAGATTAGTCCTCTTGTTTTGCTATGAATATATTGAACACCATTGGACCCTCTTCATGGCCATGTAACACTGTCCAAATGTATTGAAAATCTATTAACTGACAATTACATACATTGTAATAACATGAAATCCTTCAAAACTGATGAGTGTTTGTCTCATTTAAATAAGAGAAATAATGATTTTGTAATATTGAATGGATGACAGGTAATCAACTACAATTGCAGTTCATTTGTGCATTTAAATCAACTTCCTGTCGGATATATCATACTAAATGAATACACTCGCAAAGACAAATTAAATCCCCTGTAAACCTACCATTTTGAACTCATTGAACATATTGTAAATTTGTCTTAGTCGAGGTAGGATATTAGCTAAAATAGCTGAATTTTGTGAGGTAAAATGAAGAGATAAACCATTTACAATGGAGTTGAAATGATAAAGCTAGAAGTAACAAGCTGTGGTCAGCAAACTTTGCCCTGGGTCTCTACAGTCCTTAATAAGTTCACTCCTCAAAACAGAAGTCGGACTAAACTTAAGACACACTCTTCCTAACATTACCATATCTAACATTATCCTATGAACACAAACTAAGTTTTAATGCTTTACAGTCTAAAAACTTTTTACTCATTTCAGGATGTCTTTTAAAATAGATGTAAATCTTCTTGTGACCCCTCCTTGCGCTATTGGCTGTTGTGACCCCAGTTCTCAAACCTGGGGTGGTATTCTGAAAATTGTTGATTTTTTCCCCCTTTTAATTAGCAGACAAGCGTACATGCGCTTTAGAGCCTCAGAAGTAATTTTGATTGGCTGATGGATCTAGGCCCCCTTTATAAAAATCAATTTTGATTGGTTTAATAAATAAGAGAGGTTGTCCTTGGAAAGATACAACAATTGAAAAAAAAAACTTACAACAATAGCGTTCTTTTATCTCAGAAAGATACAGCAAAAGATAAGACAAAACGATGAGACAATTTTCAGAATATCACCCCTGAAGGATATCCTAGCCATAGACTGCCCCACACAGCTGGCAGGCCCCAGAGCCCAGGTACTAGTACTTGTAAGTAGTCAAACATGCAGTTTTCATATTACAATTACCATGTTTGCTACACAATTAATAAACACCCTTACATTCCCTACACTAGTGGACAACTTGCTTTGGGCTGCATGGACATTTTTTGTCCCTTTTTACCTGCAAAAGTATTGCCTTTAACAATGGGTATATGTGTAGATGTATTAAAGAATACATTGCCGGTAATGGTGAACAAATGCGTTGATATATTCAAGAATATTGAACATTGCAATGAAAGAAATTACCTTTTTGGTTACCAAAAATGCATAACCTGCAAAAGTATTGCCTATTACAATGAGTATATGCATGGATGTATTCAAGAATTAATTGCCTGTAATGATGAGCATAATACCAAAACATATTAAAGAATACAATGCCTGTAATGATGAACAAAAGCAATGACATATTCAAGATTAATGAACATTACAACAAAAGAAATAAATTCATTGGTTTACATTCTTACTGATTGTAGGTCCTTCGGATTGCTATGCGTTGTATTTGATTGTATAATGCTAACTCTTATCCTAACCTGAGTCCTAACCCTATACGTTATGACCAAGTATCCCTAAAACCAATAACCTGTAGGGTTTATTCAGCCATCCCAAGATTATTTGTACATGTACATGTTTACCCCAACAATTGGCAAAGGCAGAGATTGTTTGGATTAGATTTAGAAAATGTAAGCAAGTTGAGCAATGCATACCTTCAGACTTCTTATAATGCTCAAATCCCTGTTAAATACACAGTTTCATTTGATTGAGTCCACACTTCAATTAATTGATGGCACAGCATGATTGTACAATGCAATTAATCATCTCATTTCCCACCTTACTTTGGCTCTTTTGATGGGTTCATTCAAGCTCAGACATTGTGATATTATGAGCATGAGTGATTTGCATGGCTCTGTAGTTTGTAAAATCGCTTTCTGTCTGATAAATCTGAGAGGGAATGTGTCCCTGAGACAAGGCATTTTATCCACTACAAACCCTGAATGAATGATTACTAAAAAAAAAAAAAAAAGATGAATCCATGAATGAGAGCAGGGCAAAAGGATGAATCAATGAATAAGATGAGGGCAACTAATAAACGATGGATGAACAAAAATGGAGAGAAGGACAGCTAAAAAAAAAAGGATGAATGAAGAGAAATTGTAAAGCACTCTGGTGATAGATATCTACACTTTATACATGAACACACTCAATCTTCCTATTGGACTACTCTATTCAACAAAGCAAGTTCTCATCATTTACAGGATTATCTGCTACAAGTGCATTGAATTTGACTAAGCTAGTGCTAGCATGTGACATGCTCTAGATGGTATTGCATGGAGGAAACTGAATTATTTTACAGGTACATATAAATACATGTTCTTTGATACCGGTATCCATTGGATCTCAGCCAATGTTCCTCATTGAGGCTTTGTGTGTCAGATAAACTGATACTTTATAAGACTTGTACGGTAAGTATTACTTGTGGGAAAAGGTCACATGTGGCAGACAAAGAGTTAATAAACAGTGCTAAGAGCAGGGCTCTTGTCAACGCTGTTTCCAACATGCGCAAACTTCTTGGCAAGAAACAATTCCATGCTGTTGGTCAACCCTTTTGCCATGGAGTCTCTTTTTTATCACTTGCAAAACAAATCCCAATGGGAGCCTGACTTGTGAGTTGTGTTGTTTTACATGAACAAACAAGGAAATGGCCACAAGTTAGTACAAGAGTTACATGCAGAATTTCAGAATAAGGCATTAATTAACATTATTAGACATACATGTTAATCTATGTAAAGTTATAAACAGTAGACATGTTTATTTGATTTGGTAATTTCATGTGGAATTTAACAAATAAAACAGCCCCTTGCCACTGCCCCAAATAGAATTATGCAATGTAGTGGTAAGCACGTTCCTTATTGTCACCGACTCATATGACAGAACTCCAGGAGGTGCTGTATACATACATGTACATCTCTAAGGAAACGCCTTCAAATTAGTGATGAAAGACTCAATGAAGGGTATGTATCACAAGAGAACAACACAAAACACTGTCATTCTTTGGATTCATACCTACATGCAAAAAAATCAAAATAATTCAAGAAAGCTTCCTTTTGTGAGCACACAGTAGCAACATGCTAACATTTTCCCCAATGAAGGAAATTTTTATGCTACTACTGCAAAAATGTGCTTTCCGGTATGTGAATGTTGATTACTTTTGTCAATGCATTACATAAGTCTACATGTACATGTACAACACATACTTTGATACATGTTGGGTTTCTAATTCAACATCTTTGTCATGTACAGGATAAATACATTATTACTGGTATGTGATACTCAACTTACTATGGTTCAATATGGTAAGCATGACATGTATAGTATCCAATATGTATCTCTTGTTCATATATATTTTAATGAAATTACAACAAAAGTGAAATGACTTCTGTGAGTGAGAACTCCATTTGAAGCAATTTACATGTGAATATCACAAAAAAATTAAAACAATCCTGGGATTATAATGAGGGAGATGATGCTGAGGTGGAGGAGGAGGAAGAAAATGATCACATTACACTCAAATTCATAAGGTGAAGCACTCCATACCAAGCATCATGCATCCATGCTGATACCTACACGAGATAACTCACTATTATACCAGTCCTCTAAACCTAACCCAAGATATCTCGTGGCAATCACTTTGGTAACATCCCTTCGATGCTTTCCAAGCATTCTTCACCTCGTTACGGTGGCCCTATCTTATGCATTGCCGTGCAATACTGATCGAGTGTTACAGACTGTTTATTGATATACTATATCCAACTCTAAGGCTGGTCTTCTCACTATCAAACATGTCCCACCTGCTACTCTACATCATAACATCTTCTTGACTTCTTGACAAACACATGACTTGATATGGCAAGGAGAGCACCCTAGTTTGATACTGGTGTTTTCATTCATCTTCGTTATTTCTTTCTTTTCCATGTTCACATTTATAAAAAGAAATGAAAGTCGATTGATAAAGTATAACTGTAGAAATATATATCTGAATACTCTAGAGTCCTGCGGGACGTTAGCGTTGTCTTGTTCTTAACCATAAGAAAGCTCCGACCGCTACCACAGCACCTATGACAATAATCCACTGGAGACCAGCCCCTTTCCCTTCGGAGCTGGATGCTCTAGCCTTTGCATCCTCGTATCTTTTCTGTAGAGAAAGAAGAAGAAGAAACAATCACTGGTATATTTTTAGAGCAGGAGATAGAGGCAGATTAAATATTACATTAATGGGTGACTGGTACATATGTACACATGTTTTACAAAACACATACGCAACACAACGCAACGCAACGCATGTTGCGAATCACCTCAACAAATTGCTGAATTTCTCCAACTGACAGCATCCATACGTTTCTAAGTTATTGGTTTTGAACATTGTCACATAAAAAGGGAACATCTCTCGTGTGTGCAGTCTGTGAGTTCTAGAATTTCCATATTTACTGACAAAATCTGTGGAGTTGTTTTGCCGTGTTACACATGTATTTGTGGTGGATACAGCCCAACGTACTGTGTTTTGTGTTATTGTGGAAGCCTGCAGTCATGTCCAGGGAGCTGCGCAAATGCCCCACCGGAGGCGCGGATAGCAACAAGGATAAATCAAAGCCACGACAAGTGAGTGTATCTGTAGGCTCTGTAGCTGATGATTCTGACTTTGAAATTCCTGATCACTCAATTTTATGCTGGTCGCTTGACAGAAAGCCTTCTTGCAAAAGTGATGATTGTAAAGAGTCGGTTAATCCAAGTTTTCTAAATTTATCAAAATTGTATCATTCAAATGATATCAATGATACATTTATGTGTGATGTGGAAAGTAAAAATGCAGTCTACATTCTTATAAGGACATTAGCAGATGGTTTACCACCACAAGAGCACAAGGATGACATATATGGTGATTTTGAAAAAGTTATGCAAAAAGCAGGACACAGGCATTGTAGGGAAAAGAAAATGTTAAAACCCTCAATAGGTCTCCCTCACACCCCTAAAGCATGGTGGAACGAGAATCTCGAATCTTTGTGGAATAAAGAGAAATGCAAACAAAAAGATCGGTTGGATTGTAAACATACTCATAGTAGAAAGACTAAGTTTGCTAATTATAAAGCTGGACATAGAAGCTTTTGATAAAGCTGTGCGTTAAGCAAAAAGGGCAGATCAGCATAAAAAAATCAATGCTTTTGATGCAATGGTTAACAAAGACTTGGGTTGTTTCTGGAAAAAAAAAAAGATTTCTCCTCTCTTTTTACTGACAATGGCACTGGTTTTGATGAGTGGAAATATTCACTCTTTGATGACAGAAGGAGAATTGCCCATGCCAGAAATAAACTTAGAACCTTTCGCAATTTCAAACACTTGCTGAATACTTCAAAATATGTGATTCAATGACAGAATAGATTTCAAAGGCGACCATTAGCATTGTTCAGATGTGAATGTACCCCTATTGCCCTTGAAACAGGTTGTTATAATGTCCCACTTGCTGATAGATTGTGTATCATTTGTAATTTGGGTGACACTGAAGACGAGTTTCACTGTTTTATGATTTGTTCTGCATACAATGAGCCAAGATCACAACTATCTAGTATTATATCAGGTATAGATCCAACATTTCCTCAATTACCTAATCACCAACAATTCCTTTTTCTAATGTCGTCAGATTCACTGTGCTGTTCAATAGCCAGCTTTGAAAGCCTTATTTTAACATGACGTAAAAAATTATCATTTTCGAAAAACGAATGACTTTATGATTTGCCAAGCCACTATACATATTTTTTTCTCTTTTTTATTACTGTGTTAGCCTTGCATTTTGTTTTTATTCTTGAGTATTAACTGCTGTATCTATAGTTTTGGACTACTTTGTATTACTGTTACTATGTTTGATGTACATGCATACCACTCATAGCCTTTTAGGCCGGTCGTCTTTGGACGGGTGTGGTTGTTTAATAAAGAAATAAACGAAACTAAAATAAACTATGCATGTTATTCTCTAAGATATTGCAAACAAAACTTATGCCTTTCCTTACTACTGCTGCTCTGGTCTGTAATAACTCCTGCTCTGACAGTCTCCATACTGTATGGGAATGGTCTGTATTACCAGTACAAAAAATGTCTCAATGGCTCATAAAGAGTTAAATAAACTGATGTATAACTATGGAATAGAATTGTATTCTTTATACATGAGTAAGGATACGACCATCACAGACGGTGAGAAGGTGGAGATTTCAAATCCCTCACTTTTCAAAATATCAAGATGTTTTATAGTCCACAATCACAGGGGCATGTGCTAGTACAAGATAAAGCTTGGTGAATGGCTTTTTTTTTTGCATGCTTGCATTGCAAGGAATGCACCCTAATTCCACCCTGTTTGAGTACAGACACACATTTAGCTTTTAGCTGTCAATCTGCCCTTATTGAGCATAATGTCTTAACACTTAAAAAATAAATGCTTCCACTGAAATAAAGAGAATACATAACCATAATACATATTGTACGATAACAACAGACTATGGACAGTCCTGAACTTAATTAAATGTTTAATCTGTATACCGTAGTTGTATTCAAGATCAACGAATGTATACAGAACATATTCCTTACCCTTAGAATTGCCTCAGCATCGTGTTGGACGAAGAGATTAACCGTTTCACCTGCCCCTACAAACAAGTCTACAGCTTTCTTGTGTGGAACGCTTCGCACATCTACTCCATTGATCTGAAAAAAGGGAGAAATATCAAACTCAATAAAATGCATTCATTTTGTCATCATAGAAATCATGATAGCATGTGGTGAAGATGAAATACTTGATGTGATGGAAAAGAAAAGATAGCAGATAATTCTGACTTACTCATTTATTTCAAATGATATCTGCCTTAAAAATGTAATTTTAATCAATTATGTTAGAGATACAGTAAAACCTGTATGCAGTCTTTTATACAAAGACTGCTAAAGGAAGAAAAGAGATGTGGTCTTTCTGTACAGGTTACCTCAATACAGGTTTCAATGATAAATGTTACGGTCTTCGGTCTCTACGCTACAGGAACCACAAGGTTTTCGACGACCTATCAAAAACTTATCCGCAATCAATATAATTCTGCTCTAAGCAGTTTCCAGTTCTATTATTCTCATACAGTATAACTTTCCATTTTCCATTGTTTTAATAGAAGTTTATTTTTCAGACCTGCAAAAGGGCTCCCCTATCTTAGAGTAGTTAAAACTGGGATGTACAAACCTCCAAGATCTTATCCCCTCTCTGGAGTCTGCCATCCTTTGCTGCTGCTCCTTCGTCCCTGATCTTGGTGACAAAGATGCCGGTGTCCCCAGGGATGAGCGGCTGGTCCTGCCCACCCTTGATGTTAAATCCAAGACCTGCATTTTTTTTTTGGAGGGGGGAGGGCAAAAATGGGTATCATTTTCATACTGCATTTACAACTTTTCCACTATAACACATTATTACATTCACTGGATGGAACGCACCTCGGACAAACCTCGAAAAAGCATTGAGGTTACCATTAGTAACATATTGTTTTAACTTGAATAATTGTTTTAATTTGAATACATAACAAAAATTATCTATTGTTGTGATATATCAGAACTGAGATCAAATTAAGCCTCCAACAACATTTGCAAATATAGATTTTAGGCTTTTTAGCACAAAAAAGCCATGGGAAAAGTATTTGTGGATGATTACTTTTCAAGCCTTTCAGGCAATGAAAACACTGACCCTTGAAGTGCATTAAATAAACTTTGTATGAAATGCAGGAAGGCTTCTGTTAAATGACACAAGGTATTAAGAAAATATCTAAAGAATTAAAAGAAAGATAACTTTTAAATGATAAAATAAACAGTTTAATTTTTTTGGAAACATGGACTCGGTCTCCTGCCCATGTAAAATTTCAGGCTTAGCCTAGACTAAGAGGCTTTTTTCTTTTGCCCATATAAAATCACAAATTTTGGCAGAGAACCTTGGCTTTAGTGAGTTTACTAACTGTTTAGTCAACCTAAAATTATTGAGTTTAACCTAAATCAAGCTGTGTATTCATCAAAGGCCCCATCAAAATTAGGAAAATTGCTGTCTGATGAAGTATCAAATACCCACCCATGAGCCATATTCAACAAAAAGTTGATTGAACAATCCCAATACTATTACTAATTCTACATTAGTGTCAGTGTTACTTGGACTAAGTCTGACACTCCTGCAGTCCTGGATGCGTATTTTTTTTATTTACACCACTGCTCCGCCAAAATTCCCTTTATAAATACAAAAGAAACAGCTCGCGGGCAAGTCTAATCTGTGCACTCAAGCTAAGCTCTCGGGTCGTTCTCGTGTGAGATTTGATTGTGTCAATCGACGAGTCTAGTCGAGTTGACGTTGTCTCATCTTGATCTGAGCTCAATGAAATGTACTCTTTCTGCTAGAATTGTATAAACACACTTATTCTGCCTAAAGCTATCTTATTCGTATTTTGAAATAAGGTTTGTTTTTAAAAACTAATATGAACGAAATCAAGGAGATGTGCACGACGAAAACGTGTAGTCAACGTGTTAGACTCTTGCGCGAGCTGTTTCTGTGTTTTTTTTTAATATTGTGGCGGAGCAGTGTTGTATATAAAAATATGCGTCCCCGACAGTTTCACAGGGACACAGAGACTGAGTTAGACCGGACTAGCCTCGATCGAGATCGTGATCTAGTCAACAAATATGTTCTTGCATGGGGATGTGTCTGGAACAGATATTTTACAGACCAAACCATACAGGTAGAATGTTGAAAGTTCCCGCAATGTGCTGTGTAATAAATGATTGAGTACACCATTTCCAAGTGCAATTAGCATTTCATTTCCTAGTACGAGTCATGGTCACACAACCGTACACCAAAACACATATCTGGGACTGTGATTTAGATATGACCGTGCCCCATTGACTTTAATGCACAGTAACTTTACTGAACACAGTGTCGCAGAACCGAGATCTGTCAGTAAAATACAAGGAAGACTACATCAGACATTCAAATTTTGTATTTAGACGTACCTGCATTTCCTCTCAGGAGCTCGATCTTTTCTTCCCTTAGTTCCATAACGCAATTAAATGACAAATGTCGTCAGTTTTCTCAGATGAAACGATCGGCAGGATGTGTCCACAATGCAATTTATGCACTGAATTATGACATGTCAATCCGCACCGCGTTGTTACACTGCAACGTATGCGGCGCGGCGCGGCTCGGCGAGCTAGCGAGATATCCACACACACACGCTACCGCCGACCGGTGCACCTGTGTTACACTTGTGAACAACGAGAAGCATAGGTCACCCAAGTTGAAACATGACTCACAGGACCCTTTCTGGGCCGTCAATTGCACTAAAAGTTACGATTAATCGCAACTCCCAAAATTAAACGCAACTTCCCTAAAATTGAACGCACCTTTGGGGTTAATGACATCTCTCCATGTGTAAATGTGTAAAACTCGTTGTGTTAAACATTTGCATTAAAAAACTAGAGCAATTCGACTGCCACGCAGTCGATAAATATGCCTCCGCCTCTAATTTGCTAGCTCTATTTAGATTATTTTCAGAAAATCTGTTTGTTTGGTTGGGAATGTTCCAGTGAATTCCTATATGAAATGAAAATACCATTTATTCTGTTTTTCCACATTTAGGGAAGATTGGCAATGTTCATTTGACCTTTGATCTCTTACTTCTTTGACTTCCAATCTAACCAGTCTGTCTAAATCCATCCTTGTATCCTTGTGATTCTTGTACAATGTTTTCTTGAAATGCATAATTGGATTGGGATTTATTGTGAGAAGTATCAATTTGGGGGCAATTCATAAACCTTTGACCTCTGACCTTTCAGGAATTTTACCCAAACTTTCACCAGTCTACCTTCATGAAGTGACACATCTCTGTACCATGTTTGTTTGAATTGAATCATTAGATTTAGATTCAATGCGAAAAACAGCCAATTTTGGCAAAGTGCATTGACCTTTGACCTCTGACCTTTGAGAAATTTCACAAAAATGTTATCAGTCTACCCCCAAGTAGTGATCCATCTTTGCACCATGTTTAGTTGGTAATGGACCATTGGATTTGGATTTACTTTGAAAAATATCACTTTGGGGGCAATTTTTAGGTAATTTTTGGCAGAGTTCATTGACCTTAGACCTCTGACCTTTGAGAAATTTCACCAAAAATGTCCAAGTCTGGCCCCAATTAGTAGTGATCCATCTTTGCACCATGTTTACTTGGTAATGTTCCATTGAATTTGAATTTATTGTGAAAAATATAAAGTTTGGGGCAGTTTTTAGCCAATTTTGGCAAAGTTCATTAACCTTTGACCTCTGACCTTTCAGGAATTTTACCAAAAATTTCATCAGTCTATCCCCAAGTAGTGATCCATCCGTGTACCATGTTTAATGAGAACTACATCCTTGGACTTGGATTTATTGTGAAAAAGGTCAAATTTTTGCAATTTTTCACAAAGTTCATTGACCTTTGACCTCTAACCTTTCAGGAATTTTACCCAAAATGTCACCAGTCTACCACCAAGTAGTGATCCATCTTTGTACCATGTTTGATGCAAATTGTATCCTTGGATTTGGATTTAATGTGAAAAAGGTCAATTTTGGGCAATTTTTCAATGACCTTTGACCTTTGACCTCAATCAGATTTCACCCCAATTTTACACACTTCATTGGTTTTATGCAATACACACATGTACCAAGTTTGAAGCAAATCTTGTTCACGGTTCTCAAGATATTGCCGAAACGGATTCGGGACGGACGTACGTACGGACGGACGGACGTACGTACGGACGGACGGACGGACGGACAACCCGAAAACATAATGCCTCCGGCCACTTCGTGGCGGAGGCATAAAAAGAGAAGAAAAAATGTGCAATAATCATAACCTTACATAGTGTAAGACGGCCCTGTTCTTCTAGATCAAAACGCTTCGAAAGACTAAAAAAAAAAAAAAAAAACACCTCTGATTGAAATAGTAGCTTGCCCCATAATCTTTATTTGGCGAAGGAAGAAGTATGAAGTGCTATTCCAAATGCGGGAATGAAAAGCGGGAGAAAGGGGGAGGGCCGGGGTGAGGTGGGGGGGGGGGGGGGTGTCTCTTTTTCAACGTTTGTTCACGTTTTCGTGTATTTCTCTCGTTTTTTATTTTAAATAACATATGTATTCAAATCATATAACCACACCTCGCCCCTAGTGCTTCGATCACCCACCCGGCCGGACCATCACCACTGTGATGCACGTTGATGCGTTAAAACAGAAAACATTCAAAAATAGGAAACAAGAATTTTGTTTACATGTTATTATTATTAAATGATCAATTATATAGAACTCATTACCGAGTTTGATTGCTTTTAACATGTTTAAGACTACACTTGCTACCGTTGGATGTAAACAAATAAAAAAAAATCTTGTTCATGCTTAATGATAACTTAAGTCTGTCTTATCATTGTTTTTCATGACATTTGAACATCTTTGCACGTATGCCTATATACTTACCAGCTTTGGGTTACATTTTCAAAGAAGCTATTAAAAATTCAGTTCATATATATGAGAATCGTAAGTATTTTTACT